>CM053505.1:40141388-40383367 GCA_028627145.1 Eidolon dupreanum
TTGGAACTCTCTGAGCTTCCTGGTGTTGTATGTCTATTTTCTTCACCAAGTGAGGGAAGTTTTCCAACATTGTTTCTTCAAATAGCTCTTCAATATTTGTTTTCCTTCAGGTACCCTTATGACACAGATATCTTTACATTTAATAGTGTCCCCTAGGCTCCTTAAATTATTATTATAGTCTTGGTTTTTTATTTCCTTGTCATTTTAATTGAGTGTCCTTGGCTTCCCCATCCTCTCTATTGGTGGTTTGATCCTCTTCTTTATCCACTTTGTTGATTCTATCTAATATACTCTTCATCTCAGATAATGTGTTCTTCATTTCTGACATGTTTCTTTATTTTCATATTTTGTCTCTTTTCCTGTATTTGTTTTTATGTAGTAGACAGAGCTGCTAAGTCTCCCAGTCTTAGTATAGTGGCCTTATATAGTAGGTGTCCTGTGGGGCCCAGTGGCACATTCTTCATGTTCACCTGAGCTGGGTGCTGCAGGTGTGTCCCTTATATGTGTTGTGTGTGTCTTCCTCTTGCAGTTGAACCTTGGTTTCTGTTAGTACATCAATAGTACGGACTGACCTTCAGGCTGATTGTTTGTGAGGACTGGCCAATGACTGGAGAAGCTGTTGTGCAGGGGCTGACTCTTTGGAGTAGGATTCTTTTTAGTATGGTTCTGATGCCTGCCAAGTGTTCTGTTTGGGTATGTGGTTAGTACAGGTAGTTGGGTGGTGCTCTGGTGTGGTCTGAAGTTGGTTTCTGTGTGCTTTGATCTAGGGCCCCTTGGGAGGGGCCCTGTTGTAGGCTAAGTTCAGCTGCTGCCTGTACCCTGACCAGGCCATTCGATACAAGCTACAAAGTCATCTTCAGATGGTTGCCACTTGTGTCAGGTTTGGAGGTGCCTGGGAGAGGCTAAGCTGCGATCTAAGGCTGGCTGCTACTTGGTCCAGGCTTGGGTCTGCTTAGCAAGAAATACAGAGCATGCTGAGGCCAGCTGCAACTTGCTTGGAATTTGTGAACTTTTCAGAGATTTTAGGAAAGTTTGAAGTATGAGCCAAGACAGGCTGTCTGTATGGAAAAGCTAGTGGAATAGGCTCAGATGGGCCCGCAAGTTGGCTGAGGCGGGGTCTCAGGAAATCACTAGGGTTGCCTAAATAGTGTTAGCCATGTTGATGGAGGCTCAGATATGGCAGCCATGTGAGTCTGCACACTGTTTGCGGGGAGGACTCAAGAAAGGAAAAGTAACTTCTGCCAACACTTCTGTCTGGGAGAAAGCTGCCTCTCCAGTTCTTTCACTGAAGACAAACAGTTCAGTTCCTCCCTATATATCTCTGGCATCTTTTGAGCTGCTGCCACAGCGCTGGAGCTCAGAGAGAGTAAGCTTGTTAGTGAACAAATACATATGTGGGTCATTTAAGAGGAGTGCTTGTGTATCCAGTAACACTTTGTCTCACTCAGCCACAATTTCTGCTTGTTTTTACAGCCAGAAGTTGTGAGGAATTCTCTCCCCAGCTCTGAATCCCTGAGGTGGGAAGCCTGGTGTGGGAACAGTACCCCTCACTCCTCAGAGGAGACCTCCACTGTTGATATCCCTCCCAATTTTTGATAATCACATGTGGGTGTGGGGCCAGCCCATTCCACATATCCACGCTTCCTACCTGTCTCAAGGTGGCTTCCTCTTTATGTCCTTAGTTGTAGGACTTCTGTTTAGCTGGACTTCAGGTGATTCTTAATGATGGTTGTTCTGTAGTTTAGTTGTAATTTTGATGTGGTTATGAGAGGAAGCAGGCACAGCACTTACCTACTGCATCATCTTGACTGGAAGCTCCAGAGTGATGAAATAATTTTTTTCTGGTTTTATTGAAATATAATAGACAATTAGTTGCTCTTATTTATATTGTACCATTCATGAGTTTTTTCCATTATAGTTGGCATATAATAACATATTAGTTTCAGTTGTACAGCATAGTGATTAGAGATCTATATAACTCACAAAGTGATCACCCCACTAAATCTAGTACCCCTCTTCTCCCTTACACATTTATTACAGCATTATTATTTTCCTTCTGCTACACTTTATAACTCCATGTCTATTTTGTAACTATTTATTTGTGCTTCTTTATTCCTTGGACCTTTTTCACAGTTCCTCCATCCCTTGCCCATCTAGTAGCCCTCAAAATACTCTCTGTATCTATGAGTTTATTTTCATTTTTGTTGTTGTCATTGTTTATTTTGTTCTTCAGATTCCACATGTTTGTGAAAACATGAGATATTTATCCTTCTCTAACTTATTTAATTCAGTGCAATACCCTCTAGCCATCAAGGCAATATATCTTTCAAACCCTTCCTTTTAGTCTCTGTGTATCTTTTAATTTGAAATGAGTCTCTTGTAGGCAGAGTATGTAGGGGTCTTGTTTTCTTATTCAGCCACTCTATCTTTTGGTTGGAGCACTTAATTATTTTCCATTTGAGGTACTCGTTGATAGGAATGTAGTTATTACCATCCTTTATTCTTGTTTTTGATACATGTTTTCTTTTCTTCTTGAAGAAGTCCCTCCAGCATTTCCTGTAATACTGCCTTGGTGTTGATGAATTCCTTTAGGTTATCTTTGGCTGGGAAGAACTTTATCTGTTTTTCAACTCTAAATGATAGCTTTGCTAAATAAAGTATTATCGGTTGTAGATCTTGGGTTTTCATCACATTGAATATTTTGTGCTAAGCCCTTGTGTCCTGCATACTTTCTTTTGAGAAATCAGCTGCTAGTCTTATGAGTGCTCCCTTGTAGGTAACTAACTCCTTTTCTCTTGCTGTTTTTAAGAGTCTCTCTTTGTATTTAACCTTTGGCATTTTAATTAGGATGTGTCTTGGTGTGGACTTCTTTGGGTTCTTCTTTCTTGGGATGCTCTGAGCTTCCCGGGGTTGTATGTCTATTTCCTTCACCAGGTGAGAGAAGTTTTCCATCATTATTTTTTTCAAATAGCTCTTCAACTTCTTGTTTTATTTCAGGGACCCCATATAACATGGATGTTTTTACATTTAATAGTGTCCCATAGGCTCCTTAAATTATTAATATAGTCTCAGCTTCTTTTTTCTTGCCATTCTGATTGAGTGTCCTTGGCTTCCCCATCCTCTGTATCAGTGGTTGGATCTTCTTCTTTATTCACTGTGTTTATTCCATTTAATATACTCTTATCTCAGATAATGTATTCTTCATTTCTAACTGATTCTCTTATATGATTTCCATTTCCATTTTTATGTTCTTTTTATCTCTTTGTTAAAGTTCTTGCTGAATTCATCTATATTTCCCCTAACTGCACTGAGCATCTTTAGAACCAGTGTTTTGAACTCTGCATCTATTAGATTCCTTGACTCCATTATTCCTGGATCTCTGCTCTGTTATCTCATATGGTTTCTGTTTCTTTCTTTTCCCATTTTTCCTGCCTTTCTGTGTCTGTTTCTATGTACTAAGCAAAGCTCCTAAGTTTCCTGGTCTGATTTGTGTGGCTTTGTGTAGTAAGTGTCAAGTGGCACAGTCCTGAGAGGGGATTCAGCAGCAGGCCAAGTTTAGCCCCAGCCTGTGCACCTCCAGGGCCACATGTTAAGATTCAGCAAGCAGCCTACAGATGCTGTGCTTTTAGTTACCTCAAGAGGCCACACCAGAAATTGAGGTCAGCAGCCATTAGTGTGAGTCTTGGCGGTGCTCAGTAAGGAGCACTATACTTTCAAAGTGCACAATTGGATGTGGCTTGTGTGAGCTCGCAAACTGGGGGAGGTGGAGTTTCAGGGAATCCTTTAGGCAGAGCAACCTCTGTTATCCAGTTCAATGATGTCTCAGCTATGGTGGCACCGAGTCTATACACTGGGAGAGGGAAGGATCAATATAGGAACAGTGGATACCGCCAGCACTTCTGCCTGGGAGAAACCCTTGCTTCTGGCCCTTACTCTGACAACTCAGTGTCTCCCTGTTAGTCCCTCTTCTTCCTTCCCTCTTAGAGCTAACCTGGCACTGGTGCTCAAGGCAAGCAGGTCCATCACCGCTAAAGTCCAGTCACAGACACGGCCCCTTTAATAGGCATCTGCAGCTGCTGGCTGCTGCGGCCATCGCCTCTGCCCACTCAGCCGCTCCGTACTGGGCAGCCTCACATCTTTGCCCTCTCATAACTTCTACCATTGCAGGGATATTTCTTATTTCTCTCTCTAGTTGTAGTGCTTCTGTTCATCTAGATCTCAGGTGACTGCTCGCTGTTTGCTTTACATTTCTGTCACACCGTTGATGTTGTTGCAAGAGGGATGAACAAAATCTCTGTCATCTACACAATTTTTTCCCTCACACCCGAAATAATTATTTTTTTATTTATTATTTTAAAAGTTTTTTTTGTGGTAGCATTAGTTAATACAATTATATAATTTTCAGATGTACATTATAATTTGACATCTATATATTCTATTGTGTGATTACCACCCAGAGTCCAGTTTCCTTCAGCTATATATATTTGATCCCCTTTACCCAATTCACCCTCTCTCAATCCCCCTATATTTGATCCCCTTTACCCTACCTCTTCCCTTCTCCTCCACCCCCCACCTTCTGGTAAACACTAGTCAATTGTTCATGTCCCTGAGTTTCTCTTTGTCCTGTTCATTTGTTGCTTTTAGATTTGTATCCCACATATAAATGATATCATGTGATTTTAAACTTTTTCAGTCTGGCTTATTTCGCTTAGCATGATTATCTTGAGGTTCATCTGTGTTTTTGCAAAAGACAGTATTTCATCTCTTCTTATGGTTGAGGAATATTCCATTGTATATATGTACCAAGGCTTCTTTAGCGAATTATCTATAGTAGGACACTGTGGTTGCTTCCATGTCTTGGCCACTGTAAATAATGCTGCTATAAACATCAGTGTGCAAATATCTTTTTGGATATGAGTTTTCAAGTCTTGAAGGTAAATACTCAGTAGAGGGATTGCTGGATCAATTCTTAGTTTTTTGAGTAACCTCCATACTGTTTTCCATAGTGGCTGTGCCAATTTGCAGTCTCGCCAACAGTGTATGAGGGTTCCTTTTTCTCCGCATCCTCTCCAGGATTTGTTATTACTTATCCTGTTGATTATAGCTATTCTAACAGGTATGAGATGGTATCTCATTGTGGCTTTGATTTGCACTTCCCTTATAGCTAGTGATGTTGAGCATCTTTTCAAATATTTATTGGCCGTTCGTATGTCTGCTATGGAGAAGTGTCACTTCAAGTCCTCTACCCATTCTTTTGATGGGATTATTTATTTTTGCTGTTATTGTGTTGTATGAGTTCTTTGTATATTTTGGATATTAGGCCTTTATTGTAGGTGTTGCTTGCAAATATATTTTCTCATTCCAATGGTTGTCTCTTTACCTTGTCGATGATTTCTTTTGCTGAGCAGAAGTTTTTTAGTTTGATGTGGTCCCATTCATTTATTTTAGCTTTTACTTCCCTTGCCTTTGAGTTCAAATTCATAAAATCCTCTTTAAGTCCAAGGTCCCTGAGTTTATTTCGTATGTTTTCTTCTCTATGTAATTTATTATTTCAGATGTTATATTCAGGTCTTTCATCCATAATGAGTGAGTTTTGGTGTGTGGTGATAGACAACAGTCTAGTTTATTCTTTTGCATGTGGCTTTCCAGTTTTCCCAGCACCATTTATTGAAGAGGCTTTCTTTTCTCCACTGTATGTTTGTGGCTTTATTTGTCAAAATTTATTTTCCCATATAAATATGGGTTTACTTCTGAATTCCTGATTCTGTTCCACTGGTCCGTGTGTCTGTTTTGCTGACAATACCATGCTGTTTTGATTAGTATAATTTGAAGTTGGGCAGAATGATGTCTCCAGCCTTGTTCTTTATTCTCAGGATGGCTATGGCAATTCGGAGTCTTTTGTGCTTCCATACAAATCTGATGATTTTTATTTTATTTCTTTAAAAAATGCTGAAGGGATTTTTGTTGGGAGCCCTTTGTAAGCAATTAGCAGTTCCTGGAACCTCCAAGGGAGGAGAAGCATCAGTTCCTGAAATTCCAAGGGAGGAGGTTTCTCTTGGCCTTATGTTAATCCATGTTAATCGCAGCTATTGTTTCTGGATACTTGTGGTTTTGTTTTGAGCAGTTTGTTACTTTGTTAGGAGCGGTTTGTCACGTACTCAAGCTGTATAAGTATACGGTGCTAAATAAATGTTAAATAAACTCGGAGCTGAAGCTTTGACTGTATGCCCTCCTGAGATCTTTTTCTCTTCTCTGTCTTTTTTCCTAACCCTCGCTCCCCCACTCAGGACTGTTCGACTCCGTCTGGCGGGTTCAGGCAGATTTGGATGGGGATTGCCTTAAATCTGTATGATGCTTTAGGTAACATAGTCATTTTAAGTATGTTGATTCTTCCAATCCAAGATCACAGAATACCTTTCAATTTTTTTCTATTTTCTTCAATTTCTTTTAATAGAGTTGCAATTGCAAAAGGATTTCTTTTTTGCACTTTTTTTTCTGACACTCATTATTAGAGTATAAAAATGCTATGGATTTTTGAACACTGATTTTGTATCCAGAGACTTTACTGTATTTGCTTATTGTTTCCAGTAGTGTTCTTGTGGAGTCTTTAGAGTTTTCTATATAAAGAATCATGTCATCCACAAATAGTGACAGTTTGACTTCTTCATTTCCTGTTTCGATGCCTTTTATATCTTTCTCTTGCCTGATTGCACTCACTGGGACCTCCAATGTTATATTGAATAACAGTGGCGATAGTGGACAGCCTTCCCTTGTTCCTGATTTTAGAGAGAAGGTTTTTAGTTTTTCAACATTAAGTATAATGTTGGCTGAGGGTTTGTCATGTATGGTCTTTATTATGTTAAGGTACTTTCCTTCCATACCGATTTTATTAAGTGTTTTGACCATAAATGGATGCTGTACCTTGTCAAAGTCTTTTTCTGCATCTATTGACATAATCTTATGATTCTTATTTTTAAATTTATTTTTGTAGTGTATCACATTAATCAATTTGCATATGTTGAACCATCCCTGTACCTCTGGGATGAAGCCCACTTGATCGTGGTATATAATCTTTTTAATATTTTGCTGTATTCGGTTCACTTGTATCTTATTTAAGATTATGAAAGATCTTGGTCTGTAATTTTCTTTGTTTGTGTTAATCTTTACCAGGTTTTGGCATCAAGGTAATATTGGCCTCCTAAAATGAGTTGGGATGTATTGCCCCTTCTTTGATTTTGGAAGAGTTTGAGGAAAATAGGTATTAAATCTTCTTTGAATGTTTGGTAGAATTTACTGGTGAAGCCATCTGGTCCTGGACTTTTGACTTTTTGGTAGGTTTCTGATGATTGTTTCAATATCCATACTGTGATCAGTCTATGTAGATTTTCCAGTTCTTGAGTCAGTCTAGGAAGGTTGTATTTTTCTAAGTACCAGTCCATTTCTTCTGTGTTTTTAAAATTGGTGTTATATACTTTTTCATAGTGTTCTTGTATGATCCTTTGTATTTCTGCTGTGTCTTTCATAATTTTTCCTCGTTAATCCGTGATTTTGTTTATTTGTGTTCTTTATCATTTTTCTTTAGTGAGTCTAGCCAGGGATTTGTAAATTATATTAAACTTCTCAAAGGACCAACTCTTCATTGCATTTATTTTTTCTATTGATTTTTGTTTTGTTTTGAATTTATTTTAATTCTGCTCTAATTTTGATTATTTTTTTCTTTCTCCTGACTTTAGGCTTCATTTATTCTCCTTTTATAGTTTTTGAAAATGAAGCGTTAGGTTGTTTATTTGGGCTCATTCTTGTTTTTTTTTTTTTTTTTTTGTTTTTTTTTTTTTTTGAGATAGGCCTGTAATCTATTGAACTTTCTTCTTATAATCGCTTTTGTTTGTCTCAAAAGTTTTGATATATTGTATTATCATTATCATTAGTTTCTATATATCTCTTGTACTCTCTTTTTATTTCTTCTCTGACTCAGTTATTCTTTGGTAGTATGTGTTTAATCTCCATGAATTTGTGGTTCTTCCTGATTTCTTTTTGCAGTTGATCTTTAGCTTCAAGGCATTATGATTAGAGAATATAGTTAGTATTATTTCCACCCTCTTATATTTGTTGAGGCTATCTCTGTGTCCCAGTATGTGGTCAATCCTTGAGAATGTTCCATGTACACTAGAGAAGAATGTATGAGCAGCTCTTTTGGGGTGAAAAGGTCTATAAATGTCAATTATGTCCATTTGGTCTAAAGTGCCCCTAAGGATGTTATTTCCTTATTGAATTTCTGTTTGGATGATATGTCCATATCCAGCAGTAGGATATTCAGGTATCCTGCTACGATAGTGTTTTGGTATTTTTTCCCTTTAGTTCTATTAGTAATTGTTTTATATCTTTCTGGGCTCCCTGATTGGAAGCATAGATATTAATAAGTGTTACATCTTCTTGGTGTATGATTCCCTTTATCATTATGAAGTTACCTTCAGTATCTTTCTTTACCTTTTTACTTTTGAAGTCTATTTCATTTGATGTTAATACTGCTACTCTCACTTTTCTCTGAATCCCATTTGTTTGAAATATTATTTTCCACCCTTTTACTTTGAGTCTATATTTGTTTTTGTAACTGAGATGTGTCTCCTGAAGGCAGAATATGGTTGTGTTTTGTTTTGTTTATGGTCCAATCTGCAACTCTGTGCCTTTTTATTGGTGAGTTCAGTCCATTTACATTTAGGGTGATTATTGAAATATGAGGTTTTACTATAGCCATTTTATATTTTGCTTTCTGGTAGCTTGGTGTTTCCATTGCTTCCTTGTTTTTGTGTTTCTGTTTTTTTTTTTTTTTTTATTTTGGTTGGCTTCTGTGGGTTTTCCCTCTAGTCCTTCTTGTTTTATGCTATTTACTTCAGTTTTGAATCTTTGGTGTGTGGTTACCATTATAAATATGTAGAGGATAGTTATAAATATATAGAAGTCCATTTTCTTCTGTGTGTGCCTTATCTTCATTCCTCTTTGTGAATTCATATCTTTGAATCCACCCCTTTTCAGTCATTGTTGTCTCAATTTCTCCTTATGCATGCTGAAAGTACATTACTATCTTGCTATAGCAAATCTCTTCTTATTTTTAAGCTTATAATGCCCCATTCTTAATAAGGGTTACACTACTCTGCTTGTATCTGCCTGTTAGTTGCATTACTCATATTTATGTATTTTTTTTTGTCATTTTGTTTTAAGTGAGCTGATTTCTTTCGGTATTTTCTGTAATGTAGACCTTGTAGTGGAGATTTCCCTCAATTTTTGAATGTCTGGAAAGGTCTTTATTTCTCCTCCATATCTATAGAAGAGCTTTGCTGGATATTTTTTCTTGGCTGGTAGTTCCTTTTATTTAATAGTTTGAATATTTGATTCCACTTTTTCTCTGACTTGTAAAGTTTAGGCTGAGAAGTTTGAAAGTGATCAAATGGGTTTTCCTTTATAGGTCATCATACTCTTTTCCCTGGCTTCCCTGAGAATTCTTGCTTTGCCATTGATTTTTTAAAATTAAATTTATTGGGGTAACATTGGTTAATACAATTGTATAATTTTCAGGTGTACATTATCATTTGATATCTGTATATTCTATTGTGTGTTTACCACCCAAAGCCCAGTTTTCTTCAGCTGCCATATATTTGATCCCTTTTACCCACTTCACCCTCCTCCCACCCCTGTATATTTGACCTCCTTTACCCCGTCTACCTCCCCCTGTCTCCCCCTCCCCCTCCCTTCTGATAACCACTAGACTACAGTTCATGTCCATGAGTCTCTGTTTGTTTGTCCTGTTCCTTTATTACTTTTAGGTTTATATCCCACATATAAATGATATCATGTGATTCTAAACTTTTTCTGTGTGGCTTATTTCACTTAGCATGATTATCTCGACGTCCATCCATGTTGTCGCAAATGGCTGTATTTCATCTCTTCTTATGGCTGAGTAATATTGCATTGTATATATGTACCACAGCTTCTTTAGCCAATTATCTATTGTAGGACACTTCAGTTGCTTCCATGTCCTGGCCACTGTGAATAATGCTGCTTTGAACATCGGAGTGCACATATCTTTATCGATATGATTTTTTAAGTCTTTGGGGTAAATACTCAGTAGAGGGATTGCTGGATCATATGGTAGATCAATTCTTAGTTTTTTGAGGAACCTCTAAACGGTTTTCCATAGTGGCTGTGCCAATTTGCAATCTCAACAGCAACGTATGAGGGTTCCTTTTTCTCCATATCCTCTCCAGGATTTGTTATTACTTATCCTTGTTGATTATAGCTATTCTAACACGTGTAAAATGATATCTCCTTGTGTTTTCGATTTGCATTTCTCTAATAGCTAATGCTATTGAGCATCTTTTCAAATATTTGTTGGCCGTTTATATGTCTGCTATGGAGAAGTGTCAGTTCAAGTCCTCTACCCATTCTTTTGATGGGGTTATTTATTTTTGCTGTTATTGTGTTGTATAAGTTCTTTGTATATTTTGGATATTAGGCTTTTATTGTAGGTGTTGCTTGCAAATACATTTTCCCATTTGGATGGTTGTCTCTTTACTGTGTTGACGATTTCTTTTGCTGAGCAGAAGTTTTTTAGTTTGATGTGGTCCCATTCATTTATTTTAGCTTTTACTTCCCTTGCCTTTGAGGTCAAATTCATAAAATCTTCTTTAAGTCCAAGGTCCCTGAGTTTCGTTCCTATGTTTTCTACAATGTATTTTATTGTTTCGGTCTTATATTCAGGTCCTTAATCCATTCTGAGTAAACTTTGGTCTATGGTGATAAACAGTCTAGTTTCATTCTTTTGCATGTAGCTTTTCAGTTTTCCCAGCACTTTTTATTGAAGAGGTTTTCCTTTTTCCATTGTATATTTTTGGCTTTTTTTTTTGTTGAAAATTATTTGCCTATATAAATATGGGTTTACTTCTAGACTCTCAATTTTGTTCCACTGTTCCGTTTGTTTTTCTTCCAATACCATACTGTTTTGATTACTGTCATTTTGTACTGTAATTTGAAGTCAGGCAGAGTGATGCCTCTAGCCTCATTCTTTATTCTCAGGATGGCTTTGGCAATTCGGGGTCTTTTGCACTTCCATACAAATCTGATGATTTTTTGTTCTATTTCTTTAAAAAATGCTGAAGCGATTTTGATGGGGATTGCCATTGACTTTTAATAATTTTAATACAATATGTCTTAGTGAAGGTCATTTTGGGTTGAGATAATTGTGTGTTATGCTGACTTCTTGAATTCCAAACTCCAGTTCATTCCTTAGATTTGGGTATTTCTGGTCAACTATTTGTCTGAAAATGCTTTCTAATCCTTGCTCCTTTTCCTCCCCTTCAAGAATGACTTTTTATTTTTATGCTTTCTTTCCTAAATATACCAGATAGTTCTTGTATTTCTCTGACATTCTTTTTCATTCTTCAGTTTCTCTCTCTTTTTTTTCTGATTTATTTCTAGGGTTCTGTCTTTGATATTACTGATCCTTTCCTTCATTAGGTCGACTCTATTTCACAAGCTTGCTATTTCATTCTTCATCTCTTTTAGTGTGTTCTTCATCCCCAGAAGTTCTATTCTGTTATTTTGAGGACTTCAATCTCCTTGCTAAAGAACTCATTCTGCTCATCAAGTTATTTTTACAATTTCTGAAATTGTTGATGTGAATTGTTTTGGATCTCATTGCGGTTTTTCAGAAGTACCATCCTGAATTTTCTGTCATTTAAATTGCATATTTCTGTGTCTATAGGCTTATTTTCTGGAGATTTTTCTCTTTCTTTCTGAGATGCCTGGTCACCTTGATTGTTCATGGTGTTTAATGGACTATTTCTACCTGGGCATTAATGGAACTGTGCTCTGCTTTTTTTTTTTCCTGAAAGATTTATTATATAAAGCTCTCTCTATAGCCTGTTGCAAAGAACGTGTTTTTCTTTTGGTTTCCAGTAGGTAGTGTCTAAGCCTTTTGGATCCCTGCTTTACATAAAGTCATACTAACATCTGTTTTTTTCCTTATTAATCTTCAATCATGCTCACTACCCTCAGTCTCAGTCCTTGTTAGTGTTAGCTGCATTTTCCATAGTGTTTGCTCAGATTCCCCTGGTGTTCTGTGGTGTTTGGTCTTGAAGGATATCAGGGGAGGTGTTGTTTGGTTTTGGGGATGGGGCTGCGGCTCAGCCCCGCGTTTTGCAACCGCAGCTGGTAATAATGAACTATTGCTTCTCTGCTGTCCACACTTCTCTGCAGTCTCCATTTCTTTGCTTACTGCCCTGATCCTTGGGCACTGCTGCTGCATGGACTTCACAGCTCTCTCAGGTAGGGCTGTTCAGAGAACTTGCTGCACCTTCTACCTCCCCCTCCTCCGGCGGGGAGCTCTGGCTATGAGAGGTTTCTTTGTTTCTCCTGGTTTACCGCCTGACTCCCGGGGTTCTGACCTGTGGTTGCTCTTATTCAAAGGTCCCTCACCCCAATGTGCTTTTGTGAAGGTTGGTTGTTTTTTGTTGAGCTGTAGATGTTCAACCTATTGTTATTTTAAGGGGAGAGACCTGGTGGCATCTCTCACTCCACCACGTTTCTGACTGATCCTGTTAATTTAATGTTTATTTTATGGCTTAGTATATGGTCTATTCTGAAGAATGTTCCCCATTGACTTAAAGAGTATGTATTCTGCTATTGTTGGATGCAGTGTTTTAGATATCTGTTATGTTTAATTTGTAAATAGTGTTGTGTGGTATGTGTTTTATTCCCCATTTTAAAAAATGTCAAATAATATTTTCTATTTTAGTTGAGAAACCAATAAATAAGAAACAAGTTGATGAAACTTTAAAAAGCAGAAACCTACTAGCCGAAGCAGCATAAAATAAAAATGAAAAATATTTCCAGCCTGTGTTTATATTTCGAAATGCTTCTTCCTTTTAAATTTTATTCCTGTGAATAACAATTTTTAGTAAGTTATAAATTTTAAGAATAATATTGCTTAACTTCTTATTAAATTGGTTAATTAATCATATTTGGTGAACATAGTTAAATTGGCGCCATATACAATTAGTTAAATTTAAAAGAAAAATACATAAAAGTGGAAAACATAAGATGTGTTTATATAACTTGTCTGGGCTGCAGTGTCTCTATCAGTAAATATGAACTATCCTAGGTCCGGGAATTATTTCTAAAAGTTAGAAGAAGCATGAGATTTGAGAGAGAGCCTTGAATTTGTCTTAGAACTTCACCAGTTTCTCCTAAGTGACCTTCACCTCACTAGGACATGGTTACTGGATCTATAAAATGGGAACAATAATACATACCTTGCTAAACATTTGTTAGGATTAGGTGAGATTTTATAGGCAAAGTAGCTAGCATAGAGAGTATGGCCAACAATAGGTACTCATAAAATGTTAGTTCCATATTCTCTTCTCTATGAGTAATCAATAAAGTGACTGATCAGAAGTAGTAGTAATAATGATAGTTGCTATGCAGTGTTCACATCAGCACTTTTTAAAATAACTAACATGAGAGTTTTCATACCTGATAGGGAGGAAAAGCATCAATTCTTTTGTGATTCTTCTAATTTTAAGGGCTAGACAGCTATGGGGTAATAAAGAAAAATTCCTAGAATATGAAATACAAAAATATATCAAATTGATGTCCCTTTTTATATATTTGTGCAAAACCCTTTGAAGAGTTAGACAGATTTTAGATCAATAATAACACTCTTAACTTATATCTGAGCTTGCTGTTTTGATATTTATTATCTCTTTTTATCCTTAGTGTCTGACATATGATAGAAATTTAACCAATATTTAACTAAATTATTCTTTGCAATATTTTACAAAGGTAAGCACCATAATTATCATTATCATATTTTTTTCTATGAAAAAAACTGAGCCTCAGAAGAGGTCAGCTAAGTTACACAAGGTCACAAGGTGAACTAGAAACTACATCTGAAACCTAGGTATTCTGAGTACTCTGCTTCTCACTTGACCTCACCATGTGGCCTGATTAAACCTTCTTATCCCTTACTTGCCTATCTTCGTCTGTAAAACAATGTTTTTATTGTTTTAAAAAAGCTTTAACAAAGTTATTAAATTAGTTTAAGGAGATTTTCTGATCTATTCTTCTTCCCCTTATGGAAAAGCAGTGAGGAGTATGTCTTATTGCAAGTTATTGATGGTTAATTGTCTTTGAGTATTTGTTATTTAGGTTTCTGGCAGGCAAGCAAAGAAAAGAGGGCCCAAAATGAAAGCATACCTGGAGAGGGGTTAGAGAATATTGGAGGGCTCCTGGGACCACCAATTTCTGGTATTTTCCAAGCTAGGAATTTTATTTTCTGCATAATTTATTTCTGCATAATTATTTAAAATTATTGGAACATATTAAAATTTTCTCTTAAATATTGCTAATTCTTAAGCATGATTTTATTTGAACTTGCCCCTTATTGGTCTCTCCCTCATTCCTTCAAACACATGTCTAATTTTATACCATAAGGCAGTGTCAAAAATGAAAAGCTGAAATAAGGAAATTCCTTTTGGTATTCATCTTTTTAGGAATGCCTTTAATAATATTGGAGTTCATCTGCCTTTTCTTCTAATAATCAGAAAAGCTTCCCTGGCAATGCACCTGGTTCACTTCTTGCCTATTATGTGGTATCTGTAGTATAACTGACAAGAAAAGAGCAATGAGAAAGGCTAAGAAAAAACAGTGAGCTTAGCTATAGAGTTTCAGACATTTTGTTCTGTATGGTTGTAAAATTTCATGCTTTCTCATTCAGATGTGAATTTTAGGTTGCCAGATGTCCTGTGCACATGTGACTGTTCTGTTTTTGTGCCATATCCCATTTTCATCTGTATCAGAATACATAATGGTTATCCCATTTGAGCCAAGTCAGACACAGCTAGTTGACTACTGTTGGCATTTGTTCCTTCCCCTCTCCCCCACCAACCTGGTTGAAATATGTCATGCATTCTCCAAACTAAAACCCTTCATCAAACTTTCTCACATATTTTAAATCACTGAGGCAGAATAATAACTGAAGTGAGAAAACTTTTAGTCATATTAAATGAGGATGGCTGTTGTTTCCTACAAGCCGATGACTTACTCAAAGGCCAGTACAGATTGACCTTCCTCCTCAGCTTTATTGAAATATAATAGACAAATAGTCGCTCATATTTACATTGTACAATTCAATAAGTTTTTAAATATTATAGTTGGCATACAATAATATATCAGTTTAAATTGTACAGCGTAGTGATTACAGCTCAAGTGATCACCCCACTAAATCTAGTACTCCTCTTTCCCCTTACATATTTATTACAACACTGTTGACTATTTTCCTTATACTACACTTTATATCTTCATGACTATTTTGTAACTATCCATTTATATTTCTTAAGCTCTTCACCCTTTCTCACCATCTTCCCCAACCCCCTCTGTCTGGTAGCCCTCAAAATAGTCTCTGCATCTATGAGTTTGTTTCCATTTGTCTTGTTATTGTTCTTTATTTTGTTCTTTAGATTTCTCATGCATGTGAAATCACGTTGTATTTGTCTTTCTCTATCCAATCATTTTAATCAGTGCAATACCCTCTAGGTCCATCAAGGCATTATATTTTTCCATCCCCTTCCTTTTAGTCTATGTATGTCTTTTACTCTGAAATGAGTTTCTTGTAGGCAGCATATATAGGAATCTTGTTTTCTTATTCATTTAGCCACCCTATCCTTTAGTTGGAGCACTTAATTCTGTTCCATTTGAGGTTGTCATTGTCAGATATGTAATTATTACCATTTTTTTACTCATGATTTTGATACATGGTTTTTCTTTTTAAAGAAGTCCTTCCAACATTTCCTGTAATACTGCCTTGATGTTGATGAATTCCTTTAGCTTATTTTTGTCTGGGAAGCTCTTTATCTATCCTTTGACTCTAAATGATAGCTCTGCTGGATAAAGTATTCTTGGTTGTGGATCCTGGGTTTTCATCATGTTAAATATTTTGTGCCAAGCCCTTCTGTCCTGAATAGTTTCCTTGTAGGTAACTAACTGCTTTTATCTTTCTGCTTTTAAGATTCTTTCTTTGTATTTAACCTTTGGCATTTTAATTATAATGTGTCTTGGTGTGACCCTCTTTTGGTTCTTCTTTCTTGGGACTCTCTGAGCTTCCTTGGGTTTATGTCTATTTCCTTCACCAAGCAAGTTAAGTTTTCCATCATTATTTCTTCAAATAGCTTCTCCACTTCTTGTTCTCCCTTTTCTCCTTTAGGTACCCCTATTACATGAATGTTTTTACAGTTAATTTTGTCCCAGAGATCTTAAATTATTATTATATTCTTGGCTTTTTTCTTGCTGTTTTGATTTCTTGCCACATGACCTTGGTTTCTCCATCCTCTATATTGGTGATTCAACCCTCTTCTTTATCCACTCTATTAATTCCCTTTGATATACTCTTCATCTCAGATAATGTATTCTACATTTCTGAATGGTTCCCTTTTATAATTTCCATTTCCATTTTTAATTTTTTAATGTCTTTGTTAAAGTTTTCACTGAGTTTATCTACTCTTCCCTTGTTCATTGAGCATCTTTATAACCAGTGTTTTGAACTCTGCATCTGTTAGATTGCTTGACTCCATTATTCCTGGATTTCTGTTCTGTTCTCTAATATTGTTTCTGCTTCTTTGTCTTCCCATCTTGGCTGTTTTTCTGTGTCTGTTTCTATTTACTAAGCAAAGCTCCTAAGTCTCCTGGTCTTTGTGTAGTAGGTGTCCAGAAGCACAATCTTGATGTGTATGTATGACTTTGTGTAGTAGGTGTCCAGAAGCACAATCTTGACGGGGTTCAACTGCAGGCCAAGTTTAGCTCCAACTTGTGTCCCTCTGTGTCCACCTTTTAAGATTCAGTGAGCAATCCAAAGATGCTGTGCTTATAGTTGCCTCAAGAAACCATGCCAGCTGCTACCCATGTGGGTCGTTGAGTTTGCTCAGCAGGTTGCATAGGACTCTCCAAGAAAACAACTGGATGTGGCTTAGGTAGGGCCATGAGCTGGGAGAGGCAGAATTTCAGGGACTCTCTGGGCAGAGTGACCTCTGTTATTCAGTATGATTACATCTCAGCTATGGTGGTGCTGAGTCTTCACACTGTGATGGGGGAGGGCTCATAGAGGAAAAATGGATACTGCCAAGTGATTCTGCCTGGGAGAAAGCCTCACCTCCAACCCTCACTCCGACAACTCAGTGTCCTCTCTAAGTCCCTGGTGCCCCGCTCCGTGCAACTGGCACTGGTGCTCTGAGCAAGCAGGTCCGGCACTGTGAAAGTCCGCTCACTGACATGGCCCCTTTAAGAGGTGTCTGCAGCTATCACTACCACTGCCGCAACCTCTGTCCACTCAGTTGCTAGGGATCAGGCAGCCTCACATCCTTGTCCTTTCCTACCTTCAGCCATTGCAAGGTAATTTCTTATTTCTCTCCCTAGTTGCAGGGCTTGTTCATCTTGACCCCAGGTGACTCTGCTTGCTCTTTACTCCATGTTTCCATCACAATTTTGATGTGGTCATACAAACAGATGAAGAAAGCCTCTATCATCTGAACTGTTTGGACTTCCTCCCAGTCCAACCTTTTAATTTTCAATTGTTTTTACCTAGAAATCATATATACTGGAAATGGAAAAAAATTGCTCTATAAATTTTAATTTTTAATTTTCTTTTGGTGGAGACATGAAGATTAATCTGTTCTGTCTTGTTTTCTCTAGGTTTGGCTAAATAGATGAAGAAATAAGCTCAGAGCAATTATAGGAAGTGATCATTTAGTTGACATGGCCCCAGGAAGGCACTGGCATTTAAAAAAATATAATACCCAATAAATAGAGTGCTGGTATATACACCAAAAATGTTATTTTTATTTTCAAATGATTTGATTATAATAATACAAAAAAAAAACCCTACTTAATACCATCATTATATCAACCTAATTGAATCTTGCTTCAGTTGACAATATGGAGTACCTGACAGATAGCAAATACTTACTAGAGTTCTGTAAAATTAGAATTACTTTAAACAGGCATTTTAGTATAAAGCATGAAGGTTCTTGGGGTAGTTATTATAAATGTAAGTTATTATAACTCCTTTTATTCATATGGAATTTTCAACTTTCATAATGCTTTATTAACAAGTTTTTTTCATTTGATGCTTTCTCTAACTTCATTGGGTAGGTAAAGCAAGTATTATTATCCTTATTTAAGAAATGAAATAGGTTGCACAGCTAGCAAGTGACAAACTCAGAAGTTTAATCCTAATCTCTTGACTCCAACTGCTCTGATCCTTATATTGTTCTTATCATTTAATATTTGGTATCTAGTAATATGCTAGATATCAAAGTTTATTGCATTAAGAATTTTAAAAATCAACTATCCCTACAAAACCTTTTAAAATCATACTTCTAGAAATACACAGGTACTTTGAGAACTGGAGCATATATAAATCCTTCTATGGAATGATCATGACTACTCCAGGCATACTTTAATAGCATGAAATATGAAATATTTGTTAAGAAAACAAACCAAAAAGGGAGGCTACAAAAATATATAGAGACCATTCTTCCTGTTAAAGTTCAGCTTAGAAAAGTTAGCTAAGAGGGAACTGTTTTCTTTTTACCTGTGCCAAATGTTGCAGAATATATATTTTCAGAAAACCTCTCCAGTTAGTCTTTATAACTTCAAATGGAAGAGTCACAAATGAAAAGGTCATTTCTTATAATTCATGAGCCTTTATCCATTATTAGGTTGTAAATTTCTTGATGGTAGGGACATTGTACTGTACATATTTTGTGCATACTTCAATTTTTTATTCATACTAAGAGCTCAAATATTTGTGAAAATTAACTTAATTTACTTTTAATTCTTTGCCTTTGATGGTTTTACCCCACCTTCATAAAACCTAAGAAGGTAAATAAAATGAGGGTACTTTGTGACTTTCTTATCAATTTCCACATCACTATTAAAATTTCTAAAATGTAAACTAATCATGTTTATTTCCTATTTAAAAGCCTCCTCTTTTGTGAGATAAGGGGCAGAGAGGAAAGGGAACCTTTTGTTTTTATGTTATGAACCTTCGATATGTATGAATTTGTTTCAATGAGTATGTATTACCTTGTAGTGAGAGAGCAAAAATGTACCCAGATCTAACATAGGAAAAAAAGAAAAGAAAATAAAACAAAGATCTCAGTCCAAATTGTCCATGGGATAATTTTAAAGTCTTAGTCTGGTAGATAGGGTCTTTAACCTGAGACTTTCAATATCCTCATTAAACTTCATCTCCCACCTACACCTCTATACCTTACACACATATGCACACACACCCCTACTCTCCAGTGAAATAGAACTATCCTTTATAAAGGCACCATGATTTTCCCTTCTGACTTCCTTATTTGTGTACACTTTTCTCATTCTATAAAGCCCTTTCCTCCCTCTTGTTTCTAGTGAGATTCCTTCAAGATCCAGCTCAAAACACACTTTTTCAGTGCATAGCAGAATTAGTGCTCTCTCCTCTGTATATGACAGTGCTGTGTTATACAACAGCTTTCTACGTTAAATTGTGGTCAGATCAAAAACCATGAGTCATACTTTAGACATCTTCTCAGTCTGGATGAAATTAATGCAATTGGTTTTTTTAGCTCCAGGTAGTTTGACAAATAAAAGGTATTTTTTCTTTGTATCTGTTTAAAGTTTTTGTTCTTTTGAATTTCACATTGACAAATAGTGCTTGGTCTTGGGGATATAAATGAGCAATTGAGGAGGAGAAAAAATAACAAGAGGCCATAATATACAAATAAACACCCTTATCTGGGTAATGATGATTTACTGTCGATAAATCAGTTGCTGTGGAAAACATTTATATAACAGGCACAATGTTTGGCTATGCTGTTAAGGGTAAAGATTTAGACAATTCTATCTCTGCACCCAGATTAAGTGTTTGTGTTGGGGAATGGGGCATGGAGGATGTAGGACATCTACCTAGGGAAAGATACCCACATACCACAAGGCAGTGTATAATGGTAAAATATATTAGACTGTTCAAGGAAGCAAGGGGTGGCCAGCAAAGACTAGAAGAGGTAGAATTTAAGGCTGCACAGGATTTGGATTGGTTATGGAAATGGCTGGACAGATAATCCTAGGATTGGTGCACATGCTGCTAGATAATACACGGGTTCTACAAGTAAGTGACTGTTAATGGGCATACAACTGTCATTTAAAAATATCATAGAATCTGAAAGGGGGTGTACCATTAACAAACAAAAGGAAATCCCCAAGAGATAAAAAGGTAAGTTTGGGGGTGAGTGAAGCAGTGAGGGAATTGAGAGTGAGATCAAGGAACTGGTGAAACAGAATTATGATCTAAATGGTTCTTGCAATTTTTCTTAAGTTTTCCTCTCCTCTTAAAGATTATCTTGCTTAGTTCTCTGCTATCACAATCTTGTTTGGCACCTCACCACTGCATTAGGGACACTGGCATGCTGTGGGGGAAAGGGCACAAGCTTTGGAGACCAAACAGACCTCCACCACTTACTAGCTTTGTGACTTTGAGCAAGTGAACTAGCCTTGCTTGAAATCTGATCATTGTTAAAATAGGAGCAAACACACCTACTTTACTGGACTTTTCTGAGGAATAATGAGATAATGTGTATAACATGCCTGACACTGTAGCTGGAATATATTAGTGGGTCAGTGAATGGTAAATTGCTCACCTATTTCCTTCTATAGTTATGATCATGTATTTAATTTTTTGTCTAACTAAGAGGCAGGGTCTCCTTCAAGTGACCTCAGAAAGAAACTTCTAAAGGAGAATTGAAATCATAGAGGAATGCATTAGAGTCTGCTCCGATCACTCTTTATATCTCACTTGGAGATCCCAGCCCCTTTACCGCCCCCACCCTGTAGTGTGTGTGTGTGTCTGTGTGTGTGTCTGTGTGTGTCTGTGTCTGAGATTTAAATCAGGACACTACACTAGCCCTTCTCAGTTCCATAAGGACTTACCTTCCTTTCCTTGACTTGGCTCTCCCTGTGTTTCGTACAAGCAGCATGGCTAGCAGAGTAGGGCAACTGTATATGTTGCCCTAGGTACAGTTGGCTACTAATGATCTGCATGTGTTAAAAGCTGATTTCTAGCTCTAGGACAAATTTCCCTGGTGAAAAACATATTGTCATTTTGTGGGAAAGCTTGGTCACTGAGTGGTGTAATTACCTTCTCCAGTGTCTTTTTTTTAATTTGGTTAACTTATAAATTCCAAGATATTTGCTGTCAAAACTGTTCAATGTCTTTGTTTGTGCTCCCTTTATTTTTGTAGGAATTTACCCCTCTCTTCAACCCCATCCTCAGTGCCCCCTAGCCTTCTTCTGAATCCTTTCTAACCTCCTACTAATCTCTCCCAAACCTTCTTCTCAGACTGACCTCTACCCTTCCTCAAATCCTTTCATACTTCACCCAATCTCCCTCTGCCCCAATCATTCTCCAAATCTCTCCATCTCCCCCTACGGCATCACCCAATGACTTCTCACTATTCCTGGAATATTCAGGATCCTACCCAAACTTTTAGCCTTTTCCAACCCCTTCTCTCCCTCCCAACTTACTTGTCACTTATCTTCTTCCTTCAGCTAAGCCAAGAAATAATTCAAACACCAGTAGAAATTGCCAATGTTTATTGATTTTTTTTTAAAATATCACTTGCATACTTACTTTCCTTATTGAAAATATGTTACAATTTTTTGATAGAGAAAATCTTAATAAAAAAAAAAGTCTAACAACTACACTTTTTCAATATTAGTTTCTAACATCTATTCTCATGCATATTGTTAGTATAAATTATAATTAAAACAACCTCCATTAATTCAGAGTTTAAAGAAAGGGGCATACAGGGTTGGTGAAAAAAAGGCAACTCAAAGTCGTTAGGTTAAGTCCATGAACTTAGAGGAAGGGTCATTGTACAAGTAGCCTTAGTTCATTGCCAGAGATTCAGTGGAAGATTCTGGAAGCAACAAATACAGATGACAGCTGAGATAAGAGAAGACAGGTTGCCAGGAGCAGTCACTAGTACACAACATCTACCCAGAAATTATTTCATCATGATGTCTTCTATTAAACCTGCATCTGAAGCAAGTGTAGTGACAATAATGAAATGGAAAAGACACAGTGCAGGTACTCCACTCGATGTTTGGGTCATGTGTTTCAAGCCAGTGGATTCCAAGAATCAGAGGGCATCGTGGTGCATGAATAATATCAAACTGGAGCTCTTCAACATGGTTTCCAATTTTAACTTCAACAGGTGGTGTCTCCTTGGTTATGGGTCTGTTAATCAGTGGACGGCCATCTACTGTTTCAAGCATCAAAGGGAAGATATTATTATGGATGGGCATCTTCTCTCGAAGAACCACAGAATGGTCAATGCCTGAATCCACCATTGCTTGCTCAAAGAACTGTCATTTTCCCAGTTGAATTTCAACAGTAAGCCATAGAGTACGGGACATGGATATTGGAATTGAGGGGGATGCATATTTGTAGATTGACCTGCCTGGGTTCCCCCTTACCACCGGGCCTCGATGTTTTCCATCTGCTGGGCACAATGATGCTTTACAGGACAATCTCTGGCAAAATGGCCAGGATGACCCCAGTAGAGGCACAAATGGCCTTCATGACGGCGGGCCCATTCAGCTTCACTGAGGTGTGGGCAATTGCTAGCAGCCTGCACGGGCTGTTTTTTGGCTGGAAAACTCACAGGCCCAGCTCACTCTTCAGAAGGACTTGCCCCTTGTGGATTTGGATCAGGCTTACTACTTAGGTTCTCTTCTAGGCTGATGCACTGGGTGATCAGATCAGATAGTTTGGTGGCTGGATTTGTGTGAGACAGTTCAACTCAGATAGAACTGGGAAACCTTTCCTGAAATTGGATGCAGAGAGTGCCTTCATCCCAGTTTAGCTCTTGAGCAATGAAGTGGAAGTGAGTCACATACTGGTGGACCTGGTCCTCTCCTTGGCAGAGCTGATGGATGTGGCGGTTGGCATCTTCCGCGTTTTCTGGATTGTCAAAAGTATCCTGAAGCACTTGTATGAAACTTTTAAATTGCTCCAGCAGGGGGCTTTGTGTATCTACTAAGGGCTGGAACCACCTTCCTGCCTCACCTGAGAAGCGGTTGCCAACAAAGCTCACCAAGGCTGCTTCAGTGGGATACAGGTACCCACTGACTCTCATGTAACTACTCAATTGAACTAGAAGTTCAGGAAACTTCTGGGCATCCCCATTGAAGGCTAAAGGGTATTCTAAAGGGAAAGTTTCAGCCTCCAACCCACTGGGGAACTGTGGGAACTCTGAAGCTGCTGATGTCTCAACAGCTAATAGGCCTTCCAGGGATTCTTGGGGTGCTGAGAGCTCTAGGAACTCCTGGGCATCTGAAGGATCCAGGGACTCCTGGGGAACTCGAGACTCCAGAGCTTCCTGGGGACCTGGAAGCTCAAAGGGCTTCAGGTGTGTTGAGGTCTCCTGGCATTCTGGTGCTTCCTGGAGCTCCTGGGTATTTGGGGGATACTGAAGCTCTGAATTCTGGGGCCCTTGGGTGTCAGGGGACTTCTGGCCCTCCTTGATTTCTGGGGGCTTGTTGGCCTCCTGGGCCACTGGGGGCTTCTGTGTCTCCTTAGCCTCTGGAGGCTTATGGGACCCCTAGGCTGCTGAGAACCCATGGACCATTGCATGTGCCTGGGGCTTCTGGGTCGCTGGGAGCTCCAGGAACTCTGGGGCTGCTTGGGGCTCCAAGGACTTCTGGGTCTCCTGGGCCATTGAGGTCACTTGGGACTCCTGGGCTGCTGGAGGCCCCAAAGCTGGGAGCTTCTGGGGCTCCTCAAACTCCAGGAGATCCAAGGGCTCTGGGGATTTGGAGGGATCCTGAGCCTCTGAGGGTTTTTGGAGTGGTTCATCCTCCTTGGATGCTAGGGGCTTCTTGATCTCTGTGATCTGGACCTGTAGGGCAGTATTTTCTCCCATCAGCCTCTGCACTTGGGCCTGCAGAATTTCATTCTCCAATTTCAGAGCAATATAAGAAGCTGCTAAGTCCTCCACCATCTTTTGAGGAAATGGGCTTGGTTTGGCAGTTTTCTGCCAAGAGAGATTGAATGGGTTTTGTGAGGTCTTTCCAAAAGCTCCTCACAGGCAAATGTTAGACTTTTTGAGTTTTCCAGGAGGTGGGGATTTAGGCCCTGGCAAGGTTGATTACTGAGGTCACTGGGAGCCTCCGGAGATCAACAAAAGGAAGTGTCAGGTACACTGTGAAGTGTCAGATACACTGTGAAGAGAGTGGGATCTGAGGATCAGAAACAGTAGAAAGCACTCATTCAAAATAAATAAGAACAGAACCTACCCAATAGTGCTGGATTTCTCTTACTATAGGGTCATATTCATGAGTTGGGTCATATATGCTGACCCTCACCCCATGACATTTTATGAACATCATCTGACCCAGACTGTGTATGTAATTTTACATTTTTCTTTTGAAACTTAACATTATATTAGAAGCAATTTATCCATATTATTTTCTGTTTTACATAGTCTTTAATTTCTGTCTGCTTAATATCTCAATGTAACATTTGGATTTTAACAGCTGCTTTCATGACTAACTCAAATGTTTGAGCAATGTGGGGCATTTAGGCTCTGTGGTGGGCCAGACCAAAAGATATTTTTGGGTGGCTGGGGTTGGAATTAGTGGGGAGCTCTTTCTGACACCTCAGAGATCAGACCACATAAATAACCACACAAGACCAGCCTCAGGAGGAAACAAGCAAAAGTTGACTAAATATATATGTGTATATGTGCTCAGCAGACACATGCATGTTATTTATAAAATGGCTCAAAATAGTTAAGAGAATAATCTTTATAAATGTACGTTACCATTCAGAGACAGTCCAGGAGCTTGGCTGTCTGCATACTCATCGCTGAGGAGGGAAGTGTGTGAATGACTGTGGAGGCTTGCCTTTTCTCCACAGACTGAATTCAAACAAACACACCCACTCCTAGAACATGTTCCAACTCTCCTCTGTAACGTAGTTGTAGCTATTTTGAGTGTGGAAGAGTTTTTTTTTTTTTTTTTGACAGTACCTCATAGTGTAGAGCTGCAAGGGAAGTAGGATGCTGCACTGATATGAGGTAGCCTCATATACTCAGTTCTTGGTTACATTAATAAATATTTGGACAGGAAATTGAGAGTAATACTGCTACCCTTATGAAAAGTTGCAAACATTTCTGAATGACCACAGTGGTTTGGGACTTTATTTTTTATGTTTGTCTCATGTAACTTCCCCTCACTCTATCCACAATAGGTTGTTTGTTTAATTCTCACTCAGAGAGCAGCCTGCAGCTCCTCAGCCCCTTCCCCTACCCCCCTACTCAGTTCCTTGGGTTCCTCAATGCAATGTTTTTTTGGAAACTTTGCCATGGACAGATCTAGGCAAGGTATAATAGGGGAAGACTGTGCAGGAAGCCAATTTTGATAAAGAGCACTTGTTGCAGGCTTGCAGGGCCCCTGACTCCTTCTAAATGTCTTGGCACAAGATTCTCATCCTTCCTTGAGCCACTCAGGTGCTCTAGGCAGCACTCAGGTCACCACTAAGGGATGACCACTTGAGCAGCGTCCTTGCTCAGGATCTCGCCTTCTCTTCTCATAACAAATCACAGTCACATCCTGGGTATGGGCCATGGGGCCATTTTAGGTAAAGATCAGGGGCACCTATTTTAATCCTAGTAAGGAGTGGGGTTGTGTATTGTCTTTGGCCACTGCAAATCAGACATTGAGTCAGTTATGGTCCCAAGTCTCCTTTAAAAATGGTCATTTCTACATTAGTCAGCATAATGGGATAAACCCTGGTGATGGAATATGCCTAAACCACAACAAATTGACAGACTAAACGAGCTAAAGCTGAATGCAGAGGCTTTGAAAAGTATAATATTTTACAAATCAAGTTATATTCCTTTCCTCCATTTTAATATTTTATTCTTTATAAAGACACTACACATAAAAATACCACCATTATCAGGGAATAACATGTTCATATGTATGTAATTTTTTCAGATAATTGAAACCTTCCCTTTGAGAATCCAAAACACAGTTGATATTTACCTTAACAATTAAAAACATCAGAGAAATATTTATAGCATGCATTACATTTTTTTCCATTCTTAAGTAGATGGTTGTGAACATAATTTAATCAATTTTTAATGTTTGAGGGTCATATATATACAAACCAATCCCTTTACTGTGTTGTAACACTGTGTTGTCTTCTGAAAGTTACTGAGCTGTATAAAGTAGCCTGTCTCCAAATTACATACCTCCAAATCACTATGCTTTCCAACTCCTTATAATTTATTTTTCCATTGTATTTTTCTACTCTTTTGCTATCAGGCTGTCATATAGCCCTTCACACTGTATGGCTGTCTCTACTAAGTATAGACAAATTTGACAAATTATTTAGTCCTTCTAAAACTTAGTCCAAAACTTTATAGAGCTGTTGCAAAGATTTAATAAAATAATGCATGCAAAAGGCTTAGCACCCAATAAAGGTTAATAATAATAATAATAATAATAATAATAAACAGCTGTGGCCACAGTAAACTCACTTTAATTTATTTATTTTTTAATTGTCCGTGAATTGGGAAACTGGATAGATAAGTTTGCTAGAATGTGTAGTTACTCAGGAGAGGCTCCCATATGAAGAAATCTACAATGCATGGATTTTATGGCATTAATTTTTCACCACTCAGAGGATTTTTTTTCCCTTCCTGACTGGGTTATGGATGATTTTGTTTACTAAATAATGCTTTAGATTCAAAACTGGAGACACTTGAACAGGAAGATGGGATGAATAATGGGATAGTGGAGAAACCAAGATGTTTAAAAAGTGCATGGACTAAAGCACTGAACAGTGCCTTGCCTATAAGTATATCTATTCAGTAGGTAAACACAGGAAACTTTTTTTCTCTTCCCACCCCCTGCAAAAAAGCAAAGACCAAATTCAACATTTATAAGTATAAGTTCCAAACTGCCTAAACATAGAGAATTATTTTCTTTTCAGTGGAAATAAAGAGCTACGTTGAGTTTTTTTTTGTCAAAATACCTAAAATAGTTTTAATATCCTGAATTAGTCAAGTAAGAATAGGAAAGCAATTACATCCACACTCTCATCATGTTTCCCCTACACTTTAATCTTTCTTCTTACACTCACAATACAATGAAATGTATGGAACCTTTAGAATGGTTATGAAAACATTTTAAGTAAATGAGGTTTCATTAACTGGACAAATAAACTTTTAGGTAAAAAAGAAGACATATATGTTCATTTAACAGCTATGAAAAAGGCTGCATAGCTATGCTCAGTTATGTTAAGTTACACTTGTTGATTGTCAGCATAGGGAGAAAGGGAAGGGAAAGGTTGAATAAGATGAAATACTACTTTGTAAATTCCAGAAAGAATCATAATTTTATTTTGTCACCAAATGTATAATCTGAAACATTTTAGGTCTCTGTTTGGATTTTCCTTCCCAAAGCTGCTTGGGTTGCATCTTCAAGCAACTCAAGCTCCTGCTTCTCCCTCTTCTCATACTGGAAAAAAGTCAACAGGACAGGTTACTCCACAGGTCCCTGGCACAATCCCCAGCTACCTCTTGGGAGCAGTCCCACCCTGGTGTCTGTTTTGTTCAACATGTTATTCTTATGGTTATGTTAGAACTTGCAGCACTTTCTTAAATTTAATCCATAATGTGCTTGGTAAGATTGAAACTTTTAATTGTCATCAATGCCATACTGAACTGGGACAACAAGAGTTACCAATTCCATTGAAAGTTGGAAAGATTTCCAAGAATTCTCCTTATTCATATGACTGGGCTCCAGAGTACCTAGCAATGGAATAGAAACAGGGTCTACCCCAGAACAACACTGAATGAGATAAAATTTGTCACCCTTTAATCTCCTTTTATGACATTTACCATCTTCTCATTTTATTTCTTGTCTTATGCATACTTAGAAGGTATTTCCCCTTGATCAACTGTCACTTTGGAAAAATGAATCCCTATTGAGATACTACCTCATAGAGTTCTAAAAGGAACTTTCTTGGGTTGTTTGCATTTTCATAGGATATTTTGAAATGCTGTAACCCCTTTAAAATGCTTCTGTGAGGAGAGATATTCTGGGAAAGAGATACAATTTTGACACCCTTCAGATCACACCATTCAAGTGGTCCAATATTTTGTTTCCTTATTAGGCTGGCCCAGTATAGCTTCTAGAGTTAGCAGATTTGCTTAATAATTTCAATGCTCTGGCTTCATTGAACCATGGTGATGTGCTGATCAGGCTGCTCTACAGGCCTAAGCAAGCATCATCACAACCTAACAGGGAAATAGGAAGTCTTCGCTATAATCCCACTCTTGGAGGATGCACTTTTTAAAGAGATTTAGAACACTCCTATACTTCCTGGACTCCTACCCTCTGGGTCCTACCCTTGTGGTCCAAGATGATGAAATCAGCATGGAAGAAGAGAGAGAAGGAGAGACAGAAGGAGAGGGAGAAGAAGATGGAGAAGGAGAAGGAGAAGAAGTGGGAGAGGGAGGGAGGAAGGACAGTGGAGGGATGGGAAAGAGAGAAAGAAAGATAGTTTCAAAAAATCTAGAAAGAAGCTTAAAAAACTCAGCACATGTACATTTTGGTCAGTTAAATATATAATTTAATTTTATGGTTTAGCATTTTAAATATCACATGATAGAAGACTGTCTTTTAATGCTTAGGCTTACCTCTAAAGGTCTTAATCAGGCAATGAGGGTGGTTTTTTCTTTATAGGGTTGCAGACTGCTAAAGGGGGTAGTGGTAGATGCTCCATGGGACTAGAGAGGAAGGTTGGGGTGTACTGATGGGAGATGAAGCAGTGAATGGGGTACTGACAAGAGAGAATACCCAGCTCTGCCAACTTCACATTTTTGCTGTGTGGTACAATTGAGATAGTAGCTATGAAAGTGCCTTGAAAATGTGCTAACGGAAAAAGTGCAGGCCTGAAATAAGTCCGGGTAGGTTCAGTTCTCAGCTCTGCTCTTTACTAGCCATGTGATCTTTGCCAATTAAATTCTCTGAGGTTCGTTTTCCTCACCTGGAAAGTAGAAGATACTAATAGGTCATTACTGAGTTGCTGTGAGGATTAGAAATAATGTTACTACTTAACAATAGGCATTTGCTGAGTTGTAACTGATGATAAAAATCATAATGATGGTAAAAGTTATTGTCACTGATTTTCATATATCAGCTTATCTGGTACATCCAAACAAAATTTGTTTCAACTGTTTTTATATAAAGCCACAATAATTAATAGAACTACTCCACAAATTTAGAACATTCAGGTGGTTAAAGGCACTGTGCCGAGGTTTTGTGTGTGTGTGTGTGCTGAGGTTGTGTGTGTGTGTGTATGTTTGTGTTTGTGCATGTGTGTGTTTGGGGTGTATGTACTGGTTGAGGAACACAAAGATGAATCTAGTTGGAGCTTCTTCTTAAAGAGTTTACAGGCCAGTAAAGCAAGCAAAATATATACTTTGAAATTAATAAAACAGAAATCTTCTAGTAGTATATGTCATATAAGGGGTACAGATGAGTCCTATGATGGTAGAAAAGAGAGAGAGAGCTTGTGAATTTGGTGGGGTAGGTGGATAGGAGTGAGGGCAGAATCTGGGAAGGCTTAGCAAAAGTGATGACTTTAGAGCTGAGCTTTTGAGTTGGGCTTTGAAAAATGGTAAAATTTGGTCATCCCAATATGGGGGAGAATGGATGAAGGAAAAAGGACACTCACAATGGAGGAAACAATAAAACAAAGGCACAGAGCATAGGAATTGCAGCCTATGAATGGACAAACATGTTTGGATGAAGCCTAGGGTATGTGAAGGAAATGTATAAGTTCACAGACATATAATGTGATACATAGCTACTCAAAGATAAAGTTGAAATTTAACAGAGAGATGACAATAAAAAGCAAATGTCATCTATGTATGCATGTATGTGTGTATATCTATCTATCAATCAATCATCTATCTATAACTACATATCTAGTTATGTACTTAAGAAATACATGATCCTGGAAATTTCTAACTGCTGTATATATTTTCTTAATTTACTAAGGCATTGGCATCCATTAACACCTCCTTTCCAAGAATACCTGATAGATATTAAATATGCTCTATCAGCTGATTTTATCTCAACATTTTCAAGAACTTTCTAATGTGTGTTTTCTTAATATTCTATAATCCTGTGATTTCTTCTATGCTCAGAATGGCTAAATTCCCCTCCTCCTCCAAGCCAAGTATTAAACAAATAGGACTGTCTCATGTTATCTTCTGCATGGGCTTCTTGGTTTAGTTACTTCATCTCAATGATTTCCTTTTAGAGCATAATTATGTAACCAAATTCCATTTCTTCATTTCCTTCTATTTCTGCCATTATTTTTTTCTTGTTACTACCATGTTCAATTTTTTTTCGAGCAAAACTGGATTACCTAAAATTGAGTTCTAACCCTGACAGAAAAATAGGCCCCTCTTATTATCTAATTATTGTTTTGGCTGAAAGACTGAAGCAGAAAATATCATTAATCAGAAGTCACATTAGATTCTTAGGACATTTGTATTTTCTTCATGTGTGCTAGCAGAACAGAGTTCACCAACATGCGCAAATGGGAAATATTACACTGATTATTTGTCAAGGGCTGAAAAGACATTTTGATTTTTTTAATTTTTAGAGAGAGTTTGGTGATTTCTTTTTTCAGCTGCTTTCAAACAGGCCAGGTGGCACTTGTGGAGTACTTTTTGCTTTCAGCATTTGTATAACCCAGATATGTTGCAATCTAGTCACTGTGTTACATTAGGGTGACTGCAGCACATAGCATGGTTTGAAAAATAAAAACTTTTATTTAAAAAGAACTCCATGGGTGACATTCTTTGTAAATTGCACAAGAAATTGTTCATCATAAGGGACTCTGGGTAGTATAGATAGAGGAGAATTTTTGTTTTAATTTAAATTTTTTTTCTGTAGCATTTGCATTATTTTTGAAATATAAGCATATGTTTCTTTTTTAAAAAACAACTGTGTTGAGGTATAATTAATATACAAAAACTGCACTTATTTTTTTGTGTACTATTTGATGAGGTTAGACATGTGAACACCTGTGATACTATTACTGCAATCAAGATAATAGACATTTCCAATACCTCTCAGTTTCCTTGTGTCCCTTGTGTGTTTATGTGTGTGTGTGTGGGGGGGAGTGAGAACACTTAACATGAGAACATAATTTCTTTTATTAAAAAAAAGGAGTCTTATCATATGGCTGTGGTCTCTTGTCCAAGGCTCTTGATTTGGGATTAAAAACCCTCTAGTAAGCAGTTTTATCCTACCTCTCCAGCAATGCCTTCTTTTCCCTTTCCTTTCTTTTTCCTTTACTCATCTTGTTAGTCTCTACATCATGCCACTCAGGTGGCACACACATCCTGCCTTTGTTTGAACGTCTATGCCCTTTGGCTAGCTTTCCATGTTTGGAAATCTGATCCTTCTTTTTAGAGTCAGCTCAGAAACTGCCTCAAAAGAGTCTTACCTGATTTTCCTAGCCCACCATCTCCTCTTTCTGCTCTGTGCTAGTTTTGCAAATGTAGCTAACACTGATTGAAATTATCAGTTGGGACCTAATTGTATCCTTAGTTTTCTCTGATTAGAGAAGCCTGATTCTTGTTCTGCCACAGCCTAGCTGTATGATCTTGGATAGGTAGCAATCTCTCTGGGTGTTCCTTCATCTAGAAAATGAGGGATGTTGGATGATTTCCTAAGTGCCTTCTAGTTCTAATAATTTAAGATTTTAATATTTATGAAAGAAGCTTTCAAAAATTCCAAAGCACTGTACAACAGAAACTGGTATTAGGCTTACACTTTTTTTATTCCACTTTTTTTGTTACACTTTTTTTACTTTATCAGGTAAAATAGCTGCATTTCTGACAAACTGCTTGTGCAAATCATCTTTAAGTCTGATAAAAATCCTACTTCTTTGGTTAATAAAGGTGCAAGAGTTAAAGTCCAACTTCTAAAAATTTGGAAGTCTTATTTTTCACATATTAAGGACACTAATTTGAACATTTTTCTTCTTTTGGCAACAATACCTTCCATTCTTGAGCTAAAAATCACTTGAACATATTTTGATTAAATGTAAATTTGACATTAATAATCCATTTAAGTGCTCTGTTTCATCAAATTTGACAACTTATGAATGTCCTGGTATCATATTTTAATGATTTAACTCCAAGGTGAATGATTTGTCCCGGAGAAATGAACTTCTCAGAAATGATAGTATTACTTGTCCCATATGTTATCCTTAGGAATACACCACCACCAGCAACAAAAACAACCTAACGCTTCTATAGCACTAGGCACAATACTCTTTGCTTATATTAATTTTATATTAATTCATTCAGTTCCACAAAAACCCTGTAAGAAAGGCATTTCTTCTCCTATTTTACAGATTTGAAAACTGAGGCTCAGAAAGGCTAAATAATGTGCCAAGGGGCTACCTAGCTGGTAAATGGCAGAGATAGGACTTCATCTTAGCAATCCATCTTCATAATCTATGCTCTAAACTATTTAAAATATTATACTAGGCTGCCATAGCCCTACTCCCAACTTTCTATGTGTCCATGGAGAAGTCGCCTCTTTTCTGAGCCTTATTTCCTTATTTGAAAATAGGGAGGCTAGACTAGTCAAAGATTGCAAATTGACCATCTATGGACTAGAGGTGGCCTTCAGTTATGTTTTGATTGGTTCATACTTATTTTAAAGTTGATTGAAAATCAGGAGATTCTACAAAACAGTGCATATTTCCAACTTCTCTTAAAAAATGAGAAATCTATACTGGGACCACATTCCCAAATAGCAACAATCAACAGGAACTGAGTAAATATTAGCTGTTTTCTTTAGCTGGAGAACACACTCTGTAGTTTCTGCAGTTCCTACTGCTCCTTATTGTGTTAAACATACCTACTTTACTCTTAAACTTTCTCTGCCTTGTTCTTTGTAGATTTTTGAGCCAGAGCTCTAATCCCTGATATATGATTTGTAAAGGCCCTTTAAGCTTCAACATTCAATGATCCTATGTGAAGTTAAAAAATACTGTAGTTGCTTCTGATACACATAAGAACATGGATATATGTCAAAGACATGTTGCGTGAAAGAAGCCAGAAACAAAAGAGTAAATGATATCATATTTTGAAGTTCAAGAGCAGACCAACTCAATCAATAGTGCTACAATTCTGAATCATAATTACCTCTGGGGATGAGGGAGTATTGAATGGAAAGAATAACAAAAAAACTTTATGAGTATGGGTGCTAGAAATATTCTATATGTTGATCTGTGTGGTGGCCACATGTATGTATGCATATGTAAAAAGTCACTGAACATTTGTGCATTGCATGGTATGTGAATTGTATATTGCATTTTAAGCAAGATATTTATAAAACAATGATGTTCAGTGGTTCTCAAATGCTAGTCCTCAAAATGTGACATCAGAATAATCTGAGATTTTTCTTTAAAAGCAGATTCCCAGACCCAGCAAATATCTACTGTTTCAGAATCTCTAGAACTGGAGACTTTTGGTTTATATTTTAATGAGTATTGAGAACTTCAGGAAGGGACCAGATATGAACACTCCTGTTCCTTTTCTGTGTCTGGCACTTTTAAATCCAGTTCTGAGTGAATTAATTTGTTGGGGTGCAGTTGGGATGAGGAGAAGAGAAGGAACTCAAGCTTGTCAAAACCTTTCTGAGCAAAGATTTATTTTTGGCCTTGCTTAGAGGTATGCTTGTGGTTGGTGGGGAGATGTGTATGTATGAGGAGTAGTGATAGGGGATTGGCTGGTGAGAGAATACTGGTTTTAAAGAAAAAATAATCATAATGCTTTTTCAAAGGTGCACAAGATGGTCAGTACTAATACCATCAAGTTAAGCAGATTATTTGAAGGCTAGAAAGTAAACTGACAGTCAAAATACTTAACTGACTTTAGGTTCTGAAAAATTGGTGGCAGCATCTGTCTTCAGCTCAATGTTTAAATTGTTTTCTATTTTGCCTGCCTGCTTTTGAATAACTTCCCCCTAGGTAGTAGCTTTAACCCCATGTATTCTGCCCAGCACAAACTCATCCTTACTAGTCTAAGTCAATGACTGTCTCTGCTTCTCTTCAAGGGAGAATTTACACTTTAAAGAAATGCTCAGAAAGCAATATTCAATGTTTAACCCCAAGGTGAATCCTGAATGATAGCACAGCATAGTAGAGAGATTTTAGCATAAAACTAATTCTGGTTGTTGAGACAGTATAGACTTTACACTTATAGTTCACTTGTACTGAGAATGGACCTTAGTTTCTTCTTCTGTAAAAAAGTTGTTGTGCCCTGGGAGGTTGCACAAGGACACATTAGTAGAGAGTGCCAAAGTTGGGATCCTAACACCTATATAAAACTGTAGATATGTAGTATCAATAGTTTGAGAATGGGGCTTGCCATTTGCAGTCCCAGAACCTTTAAGTATCCACTAAGGTAGAAATGAAGATGCATAATATAATTGCTATGTTTCTAAAAGCTTAACACTTACAGAGTAACTAAAACTTTTAAGTTACTATTTTTCCTCCCAAAATAGATAAACTCAGGTGGTATATTTGTCTGCTTGAGGAGGGATCTGTGGGCTTTTGAATGTCTATCCTGTCTCACAAACTATCTCTTTTACCTTAGTTCCACTGTCAGACAATTTGCCATTCTATATTTTCATCCTTCTTTCACTAAGAAAAATATTCTTCTACATTAAACATTGCCTGTATATGGAGTTGTATAATGTACTCTCAAAATTCATGTCTATAAATGTTTTCCGTGTACTGGAACTTCAGAATGTGACCTTATTTGGAAATAAAGTCTTTGCAGATATAATTAGTTAAGATGAGTTCATATTGGATTAGGGGGACCCTAAATCCAATGACTATTGTCCTCGTAAAAAGACCATGTGAACATACAGAGATACATACAGGGAAGAAGACCATGTGAAGATGAAAGCAGAGATTGGAGTGGTGCAGTGATAAACCAAGGAATGCCAGGTACCTCCAGAATCTAGAAGAAGCAAAGAAAGATTCTTCTCTAGAGCCTTCAGAGGGGGCATTATCTTGCTGACACTTTGATTTTGAACTTCACGCCTTTAGAATTTTTGAGAAAATGAATTTTTCAATTTATTTCACTTATGTTATGGAAGCCCTAGGAAACTAATACAGCTTCTTACACTAAGTTCTGGAAGAGAGGTCACTGGGTGGGGCATTCTATGAAGTCATTGACATTTCAGTGGGAAAGCACTGAGCAGGGAGTTAGGAACCACTAAAAGGGATCAAAGACTTTGGAAGCAGGAAGAGGAGAGAAAAGATGGCCACATTTTGAAGATTACACAATCAAAGACCAGCCCTGTAGAGAATAATCTCCAGAGCCTCATTCAGTTACCCCTATACCAATATGGAGCTAAGGCTCAGGAAATAGTAGTTGAAAACAACTTCCACACCTTGGAGACATGAGCCCTGTTTAGTCTTTTTTCTTCCCAGAAATCGTCACTTGTAAGTGGCCTGACTTCACGGTGATTTACATGAATATTAGAAGGTTTGGCAAGGAGGATGGTGCATACTATGTGGTCCCCATTCCTACAACTCAATCAGAATTGGGAAATAACCTTTAGTATATTTGTTTTGATTGTTTGCCTTTTTGAAAATTCATCTGGATATTTGTTTTTACCCTTTCCTTTTTTTGGCAACATGTCTCTAGGTTTTCCTAAACTTCACTTCAGTTCTGCAACAGATAACATTTCATTTTAACTCACCATCCAGGATAGTAGAGATGACCAGGGGGATTTAGGCTCTGCTTTGCATTTTGTTGACTGGGTCAGAACAAGGTAGCTATTTCCAATTTGTTTTGGAGTTCACTTTTGAACTAATTTTCCTCCTTGAGAAAAATCTTTCCCTTTGTTTGTCTTTTTACTTCTTCAGTACCTCTATCTTGTCTGAGTACCAGGGTGAGTCGGTGGCTGTCACAATAGAGACATATATCTGATTGTACTGCATTCAATTTTGTAGGCTACAATTTTGCTACCCCTGTCTTCAGTGTGGACCTTTGTTGACCTAGAGCATGGTTTCTGAGGCAAATGTATAAAATGTGTTGAGATTTTCACATAGGAGAGTGGGTTGTTTGACTCGAAGGGTCTGGCAAAGATGTCCTTTCCTATCTCTGTACTAAAGGGAAAAAACTGCTTACTTAACAGTTGTACCTATGATTGACCCAATAGTGTACTAATTTGCATGCTTAGGTAGGCCTCACCTATTTTGTTCTCTGTTCCACACAATGTCTTTGAAATGATAATTTATAATAGTGATTGAAGAGCATGAACTAGCATGCATTGTTCTCCATATTTACATTATGATTCTGAAGTTACTGTGTTAGGAGTCAGAAACCATTATTTTTCACTGACTATGAATCTCACAGTTAATTCCACCTTTTATGAGAATCCTGTAATATATTTTAAAGAGAATCACCAATGTTAGTTTCTCTCTCCCAATCTGGTCTGACAAATCTCAGGCCTGAACTCTTTGTAGAAATAAACTTAATGGGCACAGTACTGATATCTAAATCAAAGATCTCAGTTCCAGTGGTTGTAAGAAGCAAATGGTTCAAAAATGTTATTTTCTTTCTAACATTTTCACTGTCTGACATTATCTTAAATATTTATTTGTCTTCTTTTTTATTGTATGTTTCCTCTAATAGAAGTAACCTCATTAGTACAGGAAATCTGTCTTATTCTCCATTGTCTCTCCAGTGCCTAGAATGGTGCCTGGAACTTAGTAGGAGCTCAATAAATATTTTTGGAATGAGTGAATGAATAAATAAATGACTCATATACTCTTAGAATTAGGGATACTATAAAGGCCATCTAACTCAGTCTCTCACTCCATAACGTCCTTTCCAGCATCTTTGATAAACTCTCATCCAGTCCAGCCTCAAGTCCTTCCAGGACAGGAAACTCACCATCTCCCCAGACAGCTCTTTTTACTATTGCCAGAGAGTTATTTCTTATGTTAAGTTCAAATCTATTTCATTAAAATTTTCACCCCTTAGTCTTTATTCTGCCTTTTGAAGACATAGGAAATAAGTTCTAATTTTTAATACAATGGCCCTTTGAGTTTGCAAAGACCATACTGATATTCTCCATAAATATTCTCCATGTGAAACAGCCTCAATTCTTTTAACTGTTTACCAGATGATGTGCTTTTGACTACCCTTCATCAGCTTGACACTCTTCTGTGAACACTTATTTCTGCCCCAATATCATGGTCTGGCAAGTGTTCAGTGTGGTACAACTAGCCTTCTCCTTGCTTGAGAGAAGTCCATTTATCAGCATGTATCTGTTCAATATGTTCCACATCTAACTGTCTTATGACTCATTCCATATTTCATCATTTTGTTCACAAAGACATTGGAGATATTGTAAAATGACTTGCTAAAATACAAATATATTAGGTCTATACCATTTCACTAATCTGTTAGTATGGCAACCAAATCTAAAAATGAAATGAGGTTAATCCACTTAGTAAATCAATACCACCTCTTCATGCTTCCTACCACCTTTTAAATGAACAAAACTATCTGTTTGATATGACTGATGAAAAATGTTTAAAACTTTAAATATTTTAAAGCACTTAACTTCAGAACATCATTATAGCTATTATAAACTTTTCAGATATATTTATATATCTATATTTATATATGCATCTCTAGATAGATAAAAAACAGATAGATGGTAGAACTGGTGTGTGTGTGTGTGTGTGTGTGTGTGTGTGTGTTCTCTATATTTCTGGCAGGAGAATCAGTGAGGAAATAGATACTGTCAGTACTGATAACAAATCCTTATAATTAGATTTCTAAATCTGCTTTAGCAAGTTGAGTAGGAGAAATGCAAACTTCCCTTAGTCTATTGTCTCATTATGTCAAGACATAGACTCAAAGATATAACAGGACATCTGGTCCTACTTGGAACTTCTTTTTTTTAAAAAAAAAATGATAAAAGACATTTTTTCTTTCTTCTTTTTACTCTCTCAAGTAAAACACATATCCAGTAGAATGTAGTCTGCAGGAAATCTGGAGGAAGACATTTTACGCTCAGGGTCCTTGTCCCTCCAAACTTCTATTGTTCCAGGTAACACTACATTCTCTTGTTTGCATGAATGAATAAAACCACATTGTATAAGTTCACTTTGGATATTTCTGTCTTCCTGAGTTGTGCAAATATAAAATATTTTTGTATCTGAGGCACAGATTAATTAGATATGTGGTCCTAACCTAAAAGAGACCCTCACCAAATTAAATAAAACATTTGAACTTACCCAAAAATAAGAACTTTTAGAAGCTAATAAAAATTCAAGTACATTCTCTCTTTTTCTTTCTTACCCCTCACCCTGCTCCTTTTCCCTCTCTTTTCTAACTTCTCTCTTTCAAATCAAGTCTCAGATTTTGCTCCAAATTAAAATGTTTTCCTTCTAAATCAGTTGCCAATTTGATTAGTAGGGTCCCTGCCAGTTCACAAACTGAGTCAGCAAGTAAGGACTAAACATAAAGAATATTTCATTACTTGAATAAAGGTTCAATGAGTTCAGTTTATTAATATATATCCTGTTCCCTTAAGGCTTGAATTTTACTGAAAGTCGATTTTCCTTAAGCTTAAATTTTGTCATTTTCATACTAGATTCCTAATATCTGCTATATTCTAATCATTTTAGTTATTAATTGCTTACCATTTTTGTTTAAGTGGACTCTCTTTGAAATTTAAATATCCATTTTATCATTATCTCAAAAATTAGGTTTTTTTTTTGCATCATGGGATTGATGTGCCAGTTAATGTTAAAAACAAAAAGGCTTTCTATGTACCATCTAAAATTATCTACAAAACACCAGTAGTATATATATCTAACTAAATAGTCTACCTTCTGACATGACTCCTACAGTCTTGACTCAACAGACTATAGCTTTTATTTATATTTATTCAGAAATCCAAAAGTTAATCACAAGTGTCATGAATCAGATCAAAAACACTACCTAGTATCATACTTATTTGTGGGGTAAGGGGGTTTGAGAACTGATAATGGACCGGGTGAAGGAATTTGTGTGTCTTCATTATTTTTCTCCCTTCCACCCTTCTGCTTTGTCAGTTTTATAATTTTCTTCAGTCTTCAGCCTGAAATATGATATTTTGCCCTGAAATAGCTTGGGTTTGAATATAGTAGAAACATACTGGAAATAGCATTAAAAAACAAAGTGAGTTTTCTCCTCACAGCTCATATGAAACTTCAGTTGTTTTAGCTTTAAGACCCAGATGACTTAGTATATGGAAGCTATATTTGGCTTATAACCATAACTGAAATAATAATATTCAGGGTGCAGTTGGAATTGTCCTCAACTTCAGTGTAGTTCAGATTCTCTCATGCCTATAGCCTAGGTGATTAAATTTTAATTGACCTAAGGACTTTATGTTGATCATTCAACATAATGAATGTAGCCACTCTTCTATCTTTCTTACAACGAGCACTGTACCCCTGGTCCTTCAGCTCCTGGGTCAAAAATTGGCAAATTGGAGAATGGCATTGTCATTACCAATGAGGTTTAAGTTTGTAAGGGCAGTTCTACCTCCAGGAAATGTTTGTTTCCTTTGAGGCATTATGACCATAATTCAGAGAGTCACCTGCTAAGGTCCATATGGGTTAACTTATTGGGCTTTTCTCAAGCATGTCCATCTGAATCAGATGACCTAGAGTACATGTCTCTATGCTCAATTAGGCTATTTATAAAACAAACCATATCTAACAAAAACAAAAGAACAAAACAATCTTCAGTGAATTACTAGTATGAATATTAACTAGTCATGAATTACTATTATAAAGAGTAATTCATAATTTAAAGTAAGATTTCAAGAAACACAAAAGTATGTTTTTTTAACAAAGATGTACAGTGACTTCCTCATAAAACTGTTGAGACAGTTTAGAGGGGTCATTACTAAGGACATTTTTGCAATATACTGACTGGGTGATGTTTTTTTTTATGTTTTAATAACAAGCTACCACTGAAGATCCAATGCCACTTAATGTCACCTCCTGGATCATGGGTTGACATAACACAACATGTAGATATGATGTTTTATTTCAGAAGAGACCTTAGGAAAAACACAATAAAGGTCTTTATGCCTTTAATGGGCTCTAAAGCATTAAACAAGGAAGCTAGAGGTACAATGGCATAGATTAGTGGTTCTCAAACTTTAAAATGTATCACCTAGAGGGTTTCTTAAAACAGAAATTTCTGGGCCTTATCCCCAGAATTTCTAACTCTGTAAGTCTGGAATGAGGCCTGAGAATTTGCATTCCTAACAAGTTCTCAGGTAATGCTGAATGCTGCTGGTCCGAGGGACCACACTTTGAGAAACATTACATTAGAACCACATATGGTAAAGAAGTTTCATGATTGTCAGAATAGATAACATCAGCATTTTCATAGGATAGAAATGAAAGTCACGTTGAAGAAGAGGGATGGGCATTTATTGAGCATCTACAGTGTGTGATGCACTTGCCGGATGCTTTACACAGATATTTAATTTAATTTTATTTTGACATAATTATCCCAAATTTTTAGATGAAGAAGAAACTAGGCAAGTTTAACTAACTTTCCCAAGGTCACACAGCTAGTAGCTGGCAGAGCTGAGACTCAAACCAGGTCTGTATGGCTTCGAAGCTTATAGATTTTCTATTAGATCACATTGCCAAATCAATTGCTTTTTAAAATATACATAAATATATATATTTTTTGCTGAGAGAAGCAATATTATCTAGTAGAGGTGCAGTGAATTGAATGCCAGGACAATCAGGCTCCAGTCCTGACTATGCCTCTAATTTTATCCATTGATGCCTCAATTTATGCACCCATCCCCCCATTCATCCATCTATCTATCATCTATAAATCAATTCATCTATTTGTTTGTTCATTCATCAAACATTTCTTGAGTATTCATACAGTTTTAACACATCATTATATGTAAATGTTTTCCCTTTTTTAGGTCTCACTTTTTTCATATATGCAATGAGAAGGTTAGCTGAGATGATTTCGAAGGCCTCACTCATTCTTTAAGGCTGGATTGTATCAAAAGTTTCCACTTATTCAGCAATAACATATTGCAGATCTTTGTAGGCAAATAAAATAAATTATCAATCATAAAAATAAAATCAGAGGAAAATCCCTATATGACTATGAAACATTACTTGTATTTGAAAAATACATCTTATTAGTTCCACAAAAATATATCATTAATTAAAATTGGGACATAGTTGAGTACTGCGGTAACTGTGGTAAAGCTACTTTGAATATTTTGTGAAAATGTAGATAACAATTTTACAAAAAGCTTAATTTACTAGATTCTAACAAGTTCAAGAGTGCTCAAACACCATTTATACCTAATAAATGGTTGAAAACAAATGCAGAACTTGTGACCACCTAGGACTTGAAAGAGTTTAAATGTTAAGTTCTCAAGATAAATTAGGCTAGTCATGCTGTGCTTGCCTCTTCTCATGACCACTTTAAAATTACAACTAAACAATAGAACAATGATTAATAAGACTTTTATATCTCTATTTTTATGTGCCTTAAACATATTATATTACTATGTAATTGTTCTTAATAAACACTTTTAGTAATTAAGTAAGTAAGTAAATAAATAAATAGCCTGAAGTCTAGCTGAACAGAAGTCCTACAACTAAGGACATAAAGAAGAAGCTACTTCAAGACTGGTAGGAGGATCAGAGACACCAGATGGGCTGATCCCAAATCCTTATGGTGGTTAAAAATCAGGAGGGCTACCTCAGTTGCAGAGGACCTCCTGAGGAGCTAGATGTCCCATCCTTACACCAGGCCCACAAGCCCAGTGTTGTAGTGTATGGAGGAGAAATTCCCACAACTTCTGGCTGTGGAAACCAGTGAAGATTGTGGTTAAAATGGAAGCTGGAGTCCCAGGTGCCCCTCTTATAGGGTCCTTGCATGGTCTTGCTGCTAATAAACTACTCTCACTGAGCTCCAGTGCTGGGACAGCTACTTGAAAGGTGTCAGGGACATACAAGAAGGAACTAAATTGCCTGGCTACTGAGTGAGGACTGGAGGGGTAGCTTTCTCCCAGACATAAGTGCTGGCAGAATCCATTATTTTTTTTTATTGAACCCAAACTCTCACGGTGTGCAGATACAGACAGCCACTATACTTGAATGTTTATCAACCTGTTTAACACAGTTTTCCCTACCCTGGTAATTCCCTGAGACCCCACTTCACCCAAATTGTGGGCCCATGCAAGCCACTTTCACTGGCTTTTCCATACAAATGGCCCATCCTGGCACATGTTGCTGACTTTACTAAAATCTCTCAAAGGTTCACAAAACCCAGACAAGCAACAACAAGCCTCAGAGCAACCTGTACCTCTCGCTGAGTAACCCCAAACCAGGCACTATCAGTAGATGGTCTCGGTTCTTGGCATGGCCTCCTGAGGTACCTCCAAGCACACTATAGGTGGTGGCCATCTGTACATTGCTTGGTGGCTCATGCCAGGTGACCCTGAGCATAGCAGAATCTTTGGCTGAACTTGGCCTGTGGTGGGGCCATTCTGAGGAGGCCCTAGAGCCAATTTCAGACCTGGCAAGCATACCACCTGGTTCCACATCTGAGGAAAACACATGCAAAAGGCAGACTTGGCAGGCACCATAGCCCTGCTAAAGTGAATCAAGTTTCAAAGGGTCAGCCTCTCACCAGCCAGTGTTCACAACCAATCATACCAGGGTCAATTCCTCTTATTGGTGTGCAAGCAGCAACCAAATATCAACTACAACAGGAGGGCACATACAACACAACAAGTGATATACCTGGAGCAACCAGCTCAGGTGACCAGAGAAGACAGTGCCACTGGAACCCACAGAATACCTACTGCATAAGGCCACTCCTCTAAGACCAAGAGACATAGCAGCCCTACCTAATACATAAAGGGAAAAATCCACAGTGAGGTAGACAAAACAAGGAGACAAAGACATATGATACAAATGAAAGAACAGAACAAAGCTCCAGAAAAAGAACTCACCAAACTGGAGACAAGCAATATCAGATGCAGATTCAAAACACTGGTTATAAAGATGTACAAGGAACTTAGGAGAAGAGTAGAAGAACCCAGCGAGATCTTTAACAAAGAGATAGAATATATAAAATGGAGATGAAAAAATAAAAAGAAATCATTCTGAAATAAAAAAGTACAGTAACTGAAATGAAGAATATGTTAGGAGGAATCAACAGTAGTTTAAATGAAGCAGAGAATTGAAGCAGTGATTTAGAAGATAAGGGAACAGAAAACACACAATTAAAACAGCAGCAAGCAAAAAAATATTTTAAATTAAGGTAGTTTAAAGGGCCTCTGGGACAACATCAAGCATAATAACGTTTGAATCATAAGGGTGCCAGAAGGAAAAGAGAGAGAGCAAGGAATTGAAAATCTATTTGAAGAAATAATGATGGAACTTCTCTAATTTGGTGAAAGAAATAAACATACAGGCCAAAGAAGCACAGAGAGTCCCAAAGAAGGTGAACCCAAAGAGGTCCACACTAAGACATATCATGATTAAAATGCCAAAGGTAAAAGACAAAGAGAATTTTAAAAGCAGCAGGAGAAAGGCAGTTAGTTATCTAAAAGGTAGCTCTCATAAGACTTACTGATTTCTTCACAGAAACTTTGTAGGCCAGAAGGCGATTGCCACAAAATATTCAGTGATGAAAAACAAGGACCTACAATCAAGATTACTATACCCAGCAAAGCTATCATTTAGAATCAAAGGACAGTAATAAAGAGCTTCTCAGACAAGAAAAAGCTAAAGGAGATCATCACCACAAAACCAGTATTACAAGAAATATTAGAGGAACTTCTTTAAGGAGAAGAAAAAAAGATAAAAATATGAATAATAAAGTGGCAATAACTACATATGTATCAACAATTGCTTTTTATTTTAATATTTTTATTTTTTAATTATATTTGGCATACAATATTATATTAGTTTCAGTTGTACAACATAGTGATTAGACATTTATATAACTTAGGAAGTAATCACCCCAATAAATCTGGTACATAGTTATTACATATTATACTAACACTATACATAGTTATTACATATTATTGACTATATTCTTTATGCTATGCTTTAAAACTGCATTACTATTTTATAACTACCAATTTGTATTTCTAAATCCCTTCCCCTTTTTAAACCACATCTCCAACCCCTTCTTATCTGGTAACCCTCAAAATAGTCTCTGTATTTTTGAGGTTGTTTCTGTTTTATTTATTTATTTTGTTCTTTAGATTTGATATTTAAGTGAAATCATATGGCTTTTGTCTTTCTCTATGTGGCTTACTCCACTCAGCACAATATCCCATAGGTCCATCCATGTTGCACATGGCAAGATTTCATTCTTTTCTTATGGCTCAGTAATATTCCATTGCATATGTGTACCACCTCTTTTTTTATCCATTTATCCATTAATGGACACCCAGGTTGCCTCCATATCTTGACTATTGTAAATAATGCTGCAATAAGCATATGGATGCACATGTCCCTTCCAAGTAGTATTTTGAGTTTCTTCAGATAAATACCCAGAAGTGAGATTACTGGGTTCTTCTTTGTATATTATTAAAACCTTTGTTTCAAAGTCCATTTTGTCTAGTATAACTATTGTTACTCCAGATTTTTATTTCCATTTTTATGAAATATCTTTTTCCATCCCTTTGCTTTCAGTGTGTGTGTATCTTTTGATCTGAAGTGAGTCTCTTTTAGGCAATATATGTAAGGGTCTTGTTTTTCCATTTGTTCAACCACCTTATCTTTTGATTGGAGCATTTAATTCTTTTTCATTTGGAATACTTGTTGATAGGTAGTAGTTTTACCATTCTATTATTCATAGTTTTGATCTTTTTAAATTTTTTTTTATTAAAGAAGTCCCTGTAACATTTCTTGTAATATTTGTTTGTTGTTGATGAACTCCTTTAGCTTTTTCTTGTCTGGGGAGCTCTTTATTTATCCTTCAATTCTAAATAATATCTTTGCTGGGTAGAGTAATATTGGTTGTAGGTTCTTGCTTTTCATCACTTTGATTATTTCATGGCAATCCCTTCTGGCCTACAAAGTTTCTGTAGAGAAATCGGTGACAGCTTAGGGGAGCTCCCTTGTAAGTAACTAATTGCTTTTCTCTTGCTGCTTTTAAGATTCTCTCTTTGTCTTTAACTTTTGGCATTTTAATTATGATGTGTCTTGGTGTAGGCCTCTTTGGGTTCATCTTGTTTGGGACTCTGTGTATTTCCTGGACTTGTATGTCTATTTCCTTCACCAGGTTAGAAAAGTTTTCAGTCCTTATTTCTTCAAATAGGTTTTCAATTCCTTGGTCTCTCTTCTGTCCTTCTGGTACAACTGTGATGCAAATGTTGTTTTGCTTGTTGTCCCAGAGGCCCCTTAAACTATTCTCATTTTTTTACATTCTGTTTGCTTGTTACTGCTCTGATTAGGTATCCTCTGATCCCATCCTCTAAATTACTGATTTGATCCTATGCTTCATCCAATCTGTTGATTCCCTCTAATGTACTCTTCATTTCAGATACCATATTTTTTTCTGACTGGTTTCCTTTTATGTTTTCCATCTCTGTTTTTATGTTTTCTATATTTTTGTTGTTGTTCTCAGAGCTCATCTACTCTTCTAAGTTCAGTGAGTAGGCTTTTAACCAGTGTTTTGAACTCTACATCTGGTAGATTGCTTGTCTCCATATTGTTTAGTTATTTTTCTGGAGCTTTGTTCTGTTCTTTTGTGTGGACATGTTTGTCTCCTCATTTTTACTGCCTCCCTGTGTTTGTTTTTATATATTAGGTAGGGCTGTTAAGTCTCCCCATCTTAATAGAGTAGTTTTATGTAGTAGATATCCTGTGGGGCCCAATGGCATAGTCCTCTCCAGCCACCTGAATGAGATTCTCAGGGTGTGTCTCTTGTGTGAGTTGTGTACCCTTCTATTGTAGTTGAATCTCGGTTGCTGTTTTCACATTAATGGGTGCAATTAACCCTTGGACTGATTGATTGTGAGAATTGACTGGTGAGAGGCTTACCCTTTGGAGCAGAATTCAGTTTAACAAGGCTCTGGTGCCTGCCCAGTCTACTCTTCAGTTGTGTCCTCCCTGTATGTAGACCTGGGTGGTGCTCTGGCTCTAGCTTCGGTCAAAGCATGCCACCAAGTGTGCTGGCCCAAGGGCCTCCTAGGAGGGACCCAACTTCAGGTCAATTTCAGGCACAGCCTGTGCAGTTCTGAGGCCACCTGGTAATGTTTTCATCAAGCAATTCGTAGATGGTGGCTACTTATGCTGGGCTTATATGTGCCTTGAGAGGCCAAGCCAGGAACTGAGGCTGGCTGCTGCAAGTGCCAGGCTTTGGGCTGCTCAGCAAGAGGTATGTGGCATGCTGAGGCAATTTGCTGCTTGTTTAGGTTTTGTAAACCTTAGAAAGATTATAGGAAAGTCCACAGCATGAGCCAAGACAAGCCATTTGTATGGAAAAACCACTGGAGGCAGCTTGAATGAGCCTGAAGATTCGGAGAGGTAGGATCCTAGGGAATCAGCTGGGTGATGCAACCTATGTTCACCAGGTTGATGGAGACTCAAAAATGGCAGCTACCTCTGTCTACACGCTGCAGGGAGGGGAGGATTTAACAAAGGAACAATGGATACTGCCAGCACTTCTGTCTGGAAGAAAGCTGCCTTTCTGGTCCTCACCCTGAAGCCAGACAACTCAGTTCTTCCTCGTATATTGTCAGTACCTCCCAACCTGCTGCCCCAGCACTGGAGCTCAGAGCTAGCGAGTCCGTCAGTTAATAAGTCTGGGTCCTGGCTATTTAAGAGGAACATCTACAACTCCTGCAGCCTCTGTCTCACTCAACCACTATCCCTGCTGGTTTTCACAGCCAGAAGTTGTGGGGGTTTTTCTCCCAGCACTGGAATCCTGGGTTGAGAAGCCTGGAGCAAGGCTGGGACACCTTGCTCCTTTGTGGGGGTTTCTGAAGCCAAGATGACTCTCCTGATTTTCAACCTCCATGCGCAGTTGTGGGACAGGCCCTTTTCGTATCTCTGCCCCTTTTACCAGTCTCGAGGTGACCTCTTATGTATGTCCCCACCTGCAAGGTTTTTGTTTAGCCTGACTTCATGTGACTCCCAGTGATGGGTGTTCTGTAGGTTCGTTGTAATTTTGATGTGGTCTTGAGAGGAAGTGTTCATGGCATTTACCTTCTATGCCATCTTGACCAACCCCCTTAACAATTAATTTAAATGTAAATAGATTAAATACTCCAAGAAAATATAAGGTGGCTGATTGAATAAAAAAAACAAGACCCTTACATATGCTGCCTACAAGAGACTGACTTCAGATCAAAAGACACACACAGACTGAAAGTATAGAAACGGAAAAATATATTTTATCAAAATGGAAGTGAAAAAAAAATGCTGGAGTAGCAATACTTATACTTGACAAAATAGACTTTGAAACAAAGGCTATAACAAAAAAAGCAAAGACTCAATAATCTCACTTCTGGGTATTTATTCAAGGAAACTCAAAACACTATTTTGAAGAGATATGTAAATCCATATGTTCATTGCAGCATTATTTACAATGGTTAAGATGTGGAGGCAACCTGGATGTCCATTAATGGATGAGTGGATAAAGAAAAGGTAGTATATATATAAAATGGACTATTACTCAGCCATAAAAAAAAATGAAATATTGCCATCTGCAACACATGGATAGACCAAGAGGGTATTGTGCTTAGTGGAGTGAGTCAGATGGAGAAAGACCAATGACATATGATTTTATTTTGATGTGGAATCTAAAAAATAAAATAAACAAACAGAACTGAAACAACCTCATATATACAGAGAATATTTTGATGGTTGTCAAATGGAAGGGAGCTTGGGTGGTGGGCAAGAAAGGAGTAGCAATTAAGAAGTATAAAGTGGCACTTACAAAATAGTCATGGGGAAGTAAAGTATAGTATAAAGAATATAGGCAATAATATTGTAATAACTATCTATGGTGTTGGATGGGTACTAAATTTATCAAGGTGATCATTTGGTAAGTTGTATCAATGTCTAAACACTATGTTGTACACCTGGAACTAATATAATATTGTATGCTAGCAATAAATAAAAAATAAAAAAATATTTAAAATGAAAAATTGAATAATATTCACTTATTACTTCATGAAGAGAACTTTCAATTTGATCTGGAAAAATATGTTTTGTGCCCTTAAGAAAACTTTTAAGTACAAATTGGTAGTTACAAAATTGTTATAAGGATCTAAAGTACAGCATAGGAAATACAGTCATTAATATTGTAATAACTATGTATTATACCAGTTGGGTTCTAGACTAATCATAGAGATCACTTTGTAAATTATGCAAATGTCTAACCACTATGCTTGTCACCTGAAACTGATATAAAAGAACATTGAATGTTAACCATTACTGAAAAATAAAAATAATTTAAAAATAGTACAGAAAGGGGAAAAATGGAAACTCTTAAGAGGATCACATATAAAACTAACAAACACAATATAACAACAACAGCAGCAGCATCAACAACAACAAAAACAGCATAAGTAGAACCATTTGAGTGGAGATTGTAAGGAGTAAATAATAGTCAAGTTTTGCAAGTGAGTACCAGACTTGTCTGGGTTTGATTATGGTCCTTACAAAGACCTGACATTTTGGGTTAGGTTTGGCAATGAAATGAATAGAAATGTTTACCATTATCATGTCTATAGTTCTAAATTATTTCAGAATTTAGATCATTGTCACTCTAATGTAATTGCTGAAAGAAAATATTTATGAAAACTGCAATACCAATTAGCCAAAGAGGATTCATATTTGAGCCCATTTTTAAATTACGTTCAATATATATCGAGATAGGAGATTCATTATCTGAGGCATTTCCAGAGACAGAGTGATTTGAATAAGTTTGTGAATTTTTTCTGTTCTCTTTTCTAATAATCTTTTCCCATTGCTGACACTTCCAAAAAAAGAACAAACTAAACCTGAGATGTTACAGAAAAGTACACTCATTAGGGAGAAATACAACTTGATACAAAAATGGATTTCTATTGTCTTTTGACTTTGATGGAAGAAAAGTTGTCACAAGAAACAAACGCGATCTGAAGATTCAGAAATTCTTGGGATTCACCCATGCTTTTTATTTTTTTAAATTTATTTTTTAATTTATTTTTTAAATTAAGTTTATTGGGGTAACATTGGTTAATACAATTATATAATTTTCAAATGTATATTATAATTTGACATCTATATATTCTATTGTGTGTTTACCACCCAAAGTCCAAATTCCTTCAGCTACCATATATTTGATCCCATTTACACACTTCACCCTCCATTTGAACCCTATATTTTACACCCTTTACCCTGTCTACCTCACCCCTCCTATCCCACACCCTACCCTCTGGTAACCACTAGTCCATTGTCCATGTCCATGAGTCTCTGTTTGTTTGTCCTGCTCATCTTGCTTTTAGGTTTATATCCCACATATAAGTGATATCATGTGATTTTCAACTTTTTTTGTCTGGCTTATTTTGCTTAGCATTATTGTCTCGAGGTCTATCCATGTTGTCGCAAATGGCGGTATTTCGTCTCTTCTTATGACTGAGTAATATTCCATTGTATATATGTACCACAGCTTCTTTATCCAATCATCTGTTGTAGAACACTTCAGTTGGCTCCATGTCCTGGCCACTGTGAATAATGCTGCTATGAACATTGGTGTGCAAATATCTTTTTGGATATGGGTTTTCAAGTCTTTGGGGTAAATGCCCAGTAGAGGGATTGCTGGATCATATGGTAGAACAATTCTTAGTTTTTTGAGGAACCTCCAAGAAGGAGCCCAAATAAACAACCTAACACTTCATCTTAAAATTTATTTTTTAAATTTTTTATTTAAGTACAACTGGTATACAATCTTATATTGGTTATATTAGTTTCAGGTATGCAATATAGTGATTTGACATTTTTATACCTTACATGCGATCACTTCACTAATTCTAGTAATCTGTCACTGACCAAACTTATCACAGTATTATTGATTATATTCCCTTTCTTTTTTTTATGCATCCCCAGCCCCTTCTTTTTTGGTAACCATCCCTTTGGGCTCTGTTTCTATGAGTCCGTTTTTGTTTTTCCTCGTGTGTTTTTTGACATTCAATTCTATTTTATATTAATTTCCAGTGTAGAGCATAGTAGTTAGACATTTATATAATTTACAAAGCGATTCTCCCACCTGGTATCCACCTGGCACTACACATGGTTATTATGATATTATTGACTATATTCCTTGTGCCATACTTTACATCCCCATGACTATTTTGTAACCATCAATTTGTATTTCTTAATCCTTTCACCTTATTCACACTGTCCCCCAAACCCCCTCCAATATGGCAATCGCCAGGTTGTTCTCTGCATCTATGAGTTTGTTTCAGTTTTTTGTTGTTGTTTATTTTTTTCTTTAGATTTTACATATGGAATGCAGGAGCTCCAGGCCAGGAACCTGTTCCTGGGCCTTGAATATTCTGAAAAAGCCACCAGGAGGGCCAGCAGAGTGAGATATGCCATTTATTATTCACAATATAAGGAAGCTTCAGCACTTGGTCAGTTAGAGCTGCAGGAAAAGGCTGTGGGCCAAAAGTGGGCTTTGTTTTATATGTGAGCAGAGGGGAGTGAGCTTGCCTCATCCTGAGGAATAAGGGTTTTTCCCCATAGATGAGAGCTGGACGTGCTGCCTAGCTAGCATTGGGGAGGACCAGACCAGCCATGTCCTTGAGCGGAACAGGGAGATAATGTCTATGGAAATGGCCAAAGGGGCAGACAGTATCCATAGAAGCAACAGAAGTGCCCTTGGGGACAAGCACAGCCCAAGGAATGCTTTGTTCATTGTCCTTAGGGCTGCTGATTCAGCAGTCTTCTTTGCCTCCCATATCTGTGGAGGGGCTATGTTTGAATTAACCCCATAACATATAAAAGAAATCATATGATATTTGTCTTTCTCAGTCTGACTCATTTCACTTAGTATAATATCCTCTAGGTCCATACATGTTTTCATAAATGGTAAGATTTCATTCTTTTTTTATGGCTGAATAATATTCCATCGTATATATGTACACCTTTATCCAATTGTCTTTTGATGAACATTTAGGTTACTTCCATATCTTGACTATTGTAAATCATACTGCAATGACATAGGGGTGCATACATCTTATGAATTAGTGTTTCATTTTTTTCTTTGATTAATACTCAGAAGTAGAATTGATGAGTCCTAAGGTAGTTCTACTTCTAATTTTTTGAGGAATCTCCAAACATTTTTCCTGTTCTAATAGTTTTTTGGTGGAATCTTTGGGGCAACTATGATTTTCAATAGTTATAGGAGATAAATATGCTCTGCTGATTTTGGAAGAAAATGCAATAATTCAGCTGCTTGAATGATCAACAGGTGACTCAGAATAGTGCTTTTCTTTGTTCTGTACTCAGAGTTATCACTATCTTTTACCCTGTGTTCTCAATATAGTGAAAAAAAATGAATTTTCTTTAGGTAGAATAATGAAACTCATTAGATTTTAACTTGCATTGTGGTTAAAAGGTACTGCAATTTTAAAATGGAAAGACCTCTCTCTAGCCAACTGCTTTGACACAAGATGGAAATTGAATGATTTTTTTTAAGTTTGTGGGATTTAGAGTGTAACTCATAAATGCTAGTCATAAAATTGATTCCTGGCTAGGTCTTGAGGAACAGGCTTAACTTTTATTTTTTCTTTCATTTAGGTGCTTAACCTCCTGTTATACAAGTTTTCATTTGCCCAATGAGGTAACAGGCTTGGACTATGTGGTTTGGGTGGGACATTTGACTTAGCTTCAGAAATTTTTACTCATAAAAACATTCTCAAATCTGTTGAGGATTTTAATAATTATTTTTTCTAATAGTAAATTAAAATATGCCATGGTGGATTTGGTTTCTTTCCATGGATGTTAGCATGGTTATCCAGATTTCAAAAAGTAGATGATTAAAAATGGCCATAAAGTCTCAGGAAATGGTAATATGTTTTTAAAGTATATATCCTATATAACTATAAAATATTATTTATAACCTTTTTGGTTGGAAGCAATATTCTTGACCAATCCTGTCGTACCATAGATAAGGAATCTATAACACAAAGAGGTTTAATATATTTTTTTTAATTTTCAATTACAGTATGCACCCTTGTGTTTATTGCAACTTAAGTGCTTGTCAATAGACAATTGAATAATGAAAGTGTAGTACATACATAAAATGGAATATTACTTGGCCATAAAAGAATGAAATTTTATTTGCGACAACATGTATGGGCTTAGAGTCTTTATGCTAAATGAAATAAGTCAGACTGAGAAAGACAAATACCATATGATATCATTTATATGTGAAATGTAGAAAGGTTTAATATCTTAACAAGATCACCCAGCTAATTATGGAAGCTAGAGGAACTTAAACTCTTAGCTCACTATATAATGCTTGAATATACTCTTCCATGCCACTGAAAAATCCAATATTTGCTTAATCACTTTTATATATGAAAAACTTACTACAATATAAGGAAATTTCTATTTTTTGAAAAATACTTATATAAAAGTAAAAGATTTATGTCTTCTACATACTAGTTCTTGTTTTGCCTTCTGAGGCTAAAGGAAATAATTTCATTTTCTTTTCCCATGACAGACCTTGAAGTTTTGAAGGTAACTACTGTGTCCCAACCTTTTCAATTCTTCAGGAAAAACAGCTAAATTTCCTTTAGCTGTTCATTTATAATTTTTCTTTTTAAGGTAGTTCGTTCAGCACTTGCTATAATCTGACACTGTGCTGGATGTTGAGGATATTAAGATGAATAAGATCCAATCTCTGCACTCAAAGAACTCTAAGTAGGGAGAAAAAAAAAGTCAATAGCTGTGCCGTAAGTGCTGTGATGGAGCTAACCATAGGGTGCTGACAGGAGCAAACCACAACCTGAGGTAGGGTGGAGAATATTAGAAAATATTTACAACAGGTGATGATGTGCTTCAGCTGAGAAATAAAATCACGGTAGGAAGTGTGGGAAAGCAAGGAACAACTGGGGAAATTTTTACGTGGTCAGCATGGTTGGAGTGAAGGGACTCTGTGGATACAAAACAAAACAAAAGATAACATTGCATAAGTAGGCAGAATTGGATTACAGTGAGCTTTCAAGTTTCCTCACCTTTGTGTATGTGTGTGTCAAACTGTGGGTTCCAGAATTGAACACAGAGTTCTATTTATGGAAACTCTTCTCAATGCAGACTAAGATCTCACTCATTATTTCTGGCAGATCCTGTTGAATCATATTGATCTTACAGCCACTGAAACATCAAGTCTGTATTTACAGATATTGCTACTAAGCCAAGCCTTCCTTGATCTTGTTCTTGAATAGTTGACTCTTTGTATTCATTTGTGTGCAGAATTTTACTTTTATTCTTCTTACATTCTCTTCTGTTAGATTTTACTCAGTGTTCCTATCTGTCAAGACCATTTTTAAATCCTTATTCTCTCATAGAATGTATTTCTTATTTCTCCCTGTTTCCTGTTTCCATTGCTCCCTTTTTACCACAATGACTTTAATTTTATTGATATCGAAATTTCCTTAATTTTTGCAAATGTTACCATAGTGTTTTAAATATATAATTTGACATTTTGGCAAAAAATTCACTATTTTTCCTCAAGTATATGGGCAAGGATGATTTAGAGAAAATAATTTACTTTTGTTTGAAGTAATAAAAGTATTTGGGACAGAGAAATCAAGTAGTCATTTCTGAAAACTTGCATCATAATTAGAAATAAGAACAATAGCTATATTTTGGAATATGACCTCTAATTCCTATTCTAATGATAGTCCATGTACCTTGTTAATATTAAATCTCATTAATGGTGTACTGCGTTACTTACAATTAGCGTTTTTGATGAAGTACAAATCATAAACAAATGATTACTTGAATTGTTCTCATGCATCTCTGAGTTTATTAAGCAATTATTTGGACAAAATTAAGGGTTGCTATGGAAATGCTGAATATTGGGGCCTTGTGGTCTTTCTCCATGTTAATAGAGTTAACCATGAAAACATATTTTACCAGCACAAAGCATGAAGGGACATTGCAAAGAATGGAGTCCAGTTGTTACTCTCTTAACTCCATCACATGCATTAAAACTTACGTAGACACTTCATAGAATGTAACTCTCTATTACCTTAGAATGAAAACTTTTGGAGCTCAGAGGGCCTCTGGATAATATCTAATCCAACCCCTCAATGTTTAGAGTACAGTCCAGTGCCCCAAATGGGGAAATAACTTGGTTGAAGTTGCAGTTTCTCAGATAGGTCAAGCGGTTCTCTGAATCCAAAGTTGTCCCATTTGGTCAGGTTTAGATTTAGATCATACATATATAGATTTTACAATTTGTGCATAGAAATGACTCTGATCATTGAAGAATGCAAGTCTCTTGACTTGGGACTGGAGACAGTAGGGAGTGGGTGTATATATAATATATATAATAACCCAAAATTTCTTGTGTATATCTGTGTTACAGGTAGGTTAAGATAAGATACTCTTTTGGCACCATGCTTCAATTTATGCTTTTCCCATCTACCTTGGTTTTGTAAACCAACTAGGAATTCACCATACATTATTGAATTCCAAGAAAATAGGTCTCTCATTTTCATGAAATGTTCTTTTCCCTTCAGTGGAGAGAAAAACTAAATCTGTTTTTAAAGAAGTCAGAGATCATGTCTCAATTCAAATTCAATTTGGGCTAAAGAAATTCTCCAGCACTCCCTAAGAAAACCCTCTTTTGTGTACTGTAGCTGGAGTCTGGATTTAAGGACTGGCAATCCATGACTTATTTTGTCAGCCATAGCATGAGGATAATTTAATAGTGGCCTCTGTTCTCCCTGCCTTCTGGTGGAGCCTAACCTCAAGTGTCTCCACTTTCCCAATCAGCAGAATTGATTGTATTTTCCTTTGTCACTGGACTATAAGAATTAAACTTACCAGAACTCTTTCATCTCATTCCTGTCAAAAAATGGTGACAGGTTGTCAACACTTGGTATAATTCTTACAAGTTGGCAGGACTACTTGAGGGTAGCAAAGAATCAAGTTTCAGCTTTTCCATAGCAATACTTAATTTTGCCCATATAGTCACTTATTATGTCTGAAACCCCTTATATGCGTTGTCTTATATGCATTTTTCTTCACAATAATCCTATGAGGTACTAATTTTGCTCTCATTTAGCAGATGAGGAAATTGAGACTCAGAGAAGATAAGTAACTTGTCCAATAATATATAACTTATTAGTGGTAGAGCTGATATTTTAACCCAGGTTTGTTTGATTCTAGTATTTGAGCTCTTAAGTACAGCCATGCTGTTTCCAAATTGGGAAAATTGATAAAAGTTTGGTACTCTGTCTATAGAAACTGTGTTTGAGTAGTGGGTTGGAGCACAGAATAAGAACCTCATGAGTCTGTTGAGAGACATAGTAGATGTAGTAGAAAGGTCATAGTCTTTAGAATCTAAGAGACCCTGGGTTGAATCTCAGCTCTGCCATTTACTAGCTGTGTGACCTTAAGTAAGTTATTTAACTTTTCTGAGCCTGATCTTCCTTATCTGTAAATTGGAAATAAAAATGCTTACCTCATATGGTTGCAAAAAGTGTTAAACAAAATGATAAATATTAAATGATTAGAAAGTAGAAGATAATGAACTTGTGGTAAGTACAGAAATTATATTTATTGATACTATTATTATTAAAGATTGATCAGATTGGGAGATAGGGAGAGTATAAAGACAAGGAGTCTATTTCTAGATTTTATTGTTTTGGGCTTGTTAACTTAGTGTAATGTTGACTCTGCATGGAGGTGGTCTTCACAGAAGTTTTACAGAATAGCTGATATGCTTTTCTACTCTAAGCAAGTGCTCATTTGGATACAGGAATTTAAGGGCTTTTCAACATTTTAAAGAGATATTAAGTTTTAACTATGTGTATGGCAATGTGAGTAATACAGAGACATATAATCTAGGGAGAGATAACAGTCATTGAGCAGTTTGTATGTCATCCCATTTCATCTTGTTCATTTACTCAATGGACATTTAATAAACAACTATAGTGTTCAAGGAACAGGGCTAATATAAGTTGTAGCTGAGATAAAAGCAAATAAATCATGTATATGAGACTTTAGCCTCTGTTTACATGGAGTCTTGCATTCTAGGTTGAAAAAAACAATGCCTCAAAAGAGGTCAATACATGGGACAATAAGAAATCAGGAAAGGAAGTGATGGCTTCTTGCTGAGACTGAGTGAATACAGGAGGTATCATTCAGTTGAATCCTCCTAATTTGGAGATAAGAGAGGGAAGGGAGTGGATGGTTTTTATCCTATTCTTTTTAACCCTGGTAGAATTTGTTTTTGTATTTTGAAGCACAGTATAGTGTAACAATAACAAGTGCAGGCTCTGGTGCTAGATAATCAGTGTTCAAATCCTGGCTCAGCCACCTACTTATCTGTTCTGTGACTTGGTATCTTCATCTGACAAATGGGATAACAACAGACACACTCACAGGGATTTTTAGGATTAAGTGAGATAAATATATGTAAAGCACTTATCACAGTGCCTGGCACATATCAAATACTCAATAAATGTGAGCTGTTTCTGTTATTATTACTAGGTCTTAGATACTGATACAGTTGACATGTTTAATCTTTCAGCCTCATAAGGAAAATATTCTTGAGTCACTCTACTTTAAGAAAGAATAGAGAAAATGTAGCAGAGGGGTACAAAGTTGAGTGCTGAGAAAGAAGTGTTTTGTTGTTACCTCAATAAAGTGTTTTGCCAAGTGAGGCTTTTGCAAAAGACCTGTATATAGAATTTGCTTTGTACCCTTGTTTCAAATGCAATTTAATGCTGCATATGGTTCACAGTATATGCTCAATAAATTCTTGATGAATGATTTTATGAACAAATAAAATTTAAGTTTTATTTCGTTTTCTTTCTATTGAAGGAGGAAGGTGTTTAGAATTCCCCTTTTCTGATCAGAGCTATGCTTCCCTAAGGTTATTCTTCTAGTCTGCAGAATATGATTAATCATCATTCCACATTCTTTTAGTAATTGTAAATCAACAAACATTTTAACAAAGCCTGAAAATGCATGAAATGAAAATATTTAATTTTACCCTTTTGCCTTTCCATATGTAATGAGATGTGCCAAGAACATATAAATTTGACTTGTTAGGTTTCCCTTTTCTATAGTGACTGAAATGAAATGCTGAAATCATATGATATTTTGGAGACAGATGTAAGGAAATGCAGTTATCATTGACTATAAGCTCATTAAGGGGAAAAGTCAAGTCTGGATTGTTCCACTCTCCCCAGCACCTTGCACTGACTCTTTCTCCTTGAAGCCACTGATGATTATTTAATGAAAAAATGCATTTAACATGTAGTGCTTCACAGAAACAAGTTTCAGTCTTGGTTGGTGTAGGCAAAGAGGAACTGAAAATCGGGGACAATAAAAAGGAAAAAAAGGAACCCAAAAAGCAAAACTTGAGATTGCTGACATAAAACTTGGCTGACTTTCACAATCTAGCACAGGGCTTGTTCTGGATAGAGTAATTGCACTGGTGTTATATGTGAGCATATGAACAGAAGAAAAGGCAGTACTGAAGTGAAAGATCTAATGACATATATACTCTTCAAATAACCAAACTTTTAGGTGTAATTTAAAACCCATTAACCTTTCCGATGTCCCTTTACAACAATTTACTTATTAATCTGAAGTAGTTTTCTGCTTGGTTCTATTTCCAATATGGTCTAACAGTGATTGCCCTTGTTATAACACTTCAACATGTTTTTTCTTATTCTCATTTATTCTCGTATTAAAAGCCATTTTAATTCTAAGAATTTAAGTCTCCAATTTTCATGTGTTACAACAAACACTGAAAATTCTTTTCTCTCTGGCTTATGGAAAATTGTTGACTTAGACAACACTAACATTTCCTAGCTGTAGTTAACTATTTCTGCACTAAACTAAGGATGCTAATACACATGAGGCTAAGGTATCCTACCAGCAAATCTGCGGGCCTGAATGTTGGGGAACAAGCATATGAGTGGCTAGTTAACCTGGATTTTTCTATTTTTCCACATGTAGATCTATATTTTCTTTTGCTAGGGAAAAAGTAAAAGATAGAATAATGTAAAAAACATTTCTCAATAACATTTGCAATCTGGTTACACATCTTACTATCACTTCCCACTCTTTTTTTAGCTATAGATTTATTTCCCTTCCTCTTGGATTTTGGGGCAGCTATAGATGAGACTTTGTACCATCAGCTATAAAGACAATTGATCTAGCATAAGTCTGAATCTCTATCAACATCCCTCATTAACTTTATTATATTATTTTGTTCATTGCCAAAGCTTCCTGCTTTAACAAAGATTCACAATGATCTCATACTCTGCACATTCTCTTGTTCCACTGCAAAGATGGACTTTTTGTAAAGAATCTAATAAGCAAACATGCACTGAGATGTAACTATGGGAAAAATCTTGCTGGGTTATGTTTTCTAGGATGGATTTACATTTTCTCAAAGGGTAAAGTTTAAGGTCAAAATAATCACTTGCTAATAATACAATTTATATTTGAGAACATCCACTCTCTGCCCCATGGACATTGGCATTTTGCTCATTCTGTGTACACAAAAGCCTATTTCTAACTTTTGAGTTCTCTATTCTTCCCATTTGTGTTTAACCTTTTTTATTTTTGGATTTTCAGTCCCAATTTGTTAGGCTTTGTTTGACCTTTCTCAATGTATCCCTTTCAGAAAGTGTAGGAGAGATGAACATGGAAGAGAAACTCTAAAGTAATTCTTGTATTGCAATCTTGATTCCATCAATAATTTACTGTGCAACTTTGGGCAAATTACTTAGCTTCTTTATATCTGAGTTTATGTATTTGTAAAATAGAGATAGTAATAACCCCTACCTCATATGGTTGTTTTTAAGATTAAGTGAGAAAATATATTATAAATGCTTAGAATAGTGCTTGGCAAGTGAAATGTATTACATTAGTGATACCAATTACTTATATTATATTCTAACCTTCCATTTTCACTTGTTTATGCAGACACTAGAGAAAAGTAAAGAATGAGAGAAAATAAGATTGTAGCTCTGAAGTCATTTAGAAGAAACTGTAAATACTCCTATAATCTTCTCTCTTTTCCCACTACCCCAAACCAGTAACTTTTCTATTTCTTCTATCCTTTTTAAAAATAATTCTTTCTTTAACTTTTATTTTTGTTTCTTTTTCTTTTTTTCCCGGCTTTATTGAAATACAATATACAATTAGTTGCTCATAATTACATTGTACAATTTAATGAGTTGTTCAATTATAGTTGGCATACAATAATATATAACTTTCAGTTGTACAGCATAGTGCTTAGAGATCTATATAACTCACACTGATCACCCCACTAAATCTAGTACTCCTATTTCACTTACATGTTTATTACAACATTATTAACTATTTTCCTTATGCTATGCTTTATATCTCCATGTCTATTTTGTAACTATCCATTTGTACTTCTTAATCTCTTTGACCCTTTTTACAGTCCTCCCAACCCCCTCCCATCCAGTTAGCCCTCAAAATATTTTCTGCATCTATATGAGTTTGTTTGTTTGTTTTTGTTGTTGTTGTTTATTTTGTTCTTCAGATTCCACATGTATGTAAAATCATACGATATTTGTCTTTCTCTACTCATTTCATTCAGCACAATGCCCTCTAGGTCCATCAAGGCAATATATTTTTTCATCCCCTTCCTTTTAGTCTCTGTGTGGCTCTTAATCTGAAGTGAGTCTTTTGTAGACAGCACATGTAGGGGTCTTGTTTTCCCATCCATTCAGCCACCCCACCCTTTAGTTGGAACATTTAATTCTTTTAAATTTGTTGTATTTGTTGGAAGTTATTACCATTTTTATTAGTAATTTTGATATAAGTTTTTTCTTCTAAAAGAAGTCCCTCCAACATTTTCTGTAATACTGCCTTGGTGTTGATGAATTCCTTGAACATCTTTTTGTCTGGGAAGCTTGTTATCTGTTCTTCGACTCTAAGTGATAACTTTGCTGGATAAAGTATTCTTGGTTGTAGATCCTGGGTTTTCAACTTTAGGGTGTATAAAATGTGCCAAGCCCTTCTGTCTTTCATAGTTTCTTTTAAGAAATTAGCTGCTAGTTTATGGGTGCTCACTTATAGGTAAATAACTGCTTTTCTCTTTCTGCTTTTAAGATTCTTTCTTTGTATTTAACCTTTGACATTTTAATTGTAATGTGTCTTGGTGTGGGCCTTTTTGGGTTCCTCTTTCTTGGGGTTCTCTGAGCTTCCTGGGGTTGTATGTTTATTTCCTTCACCAGGTGAGGGAAATTTTCCATCATTATTTCTTCAAATAACTTTTCCACTTCTTGTTCTCCCTCTCCTCCTTCAGGTACCCCTATTACATGAATATTTTTACAGTTAATTTTATCCCAGAGTTCCTTAAATTATTATTATATTATTGGCTTTTTTCTTGCCATTCTGATTGGGTGACCCTGGCTTCCCCATCCTCTATATCGGTGGTTCGATCCTCTTTATCCACTCTATTAATTCCCTCTAATATACTCTTCATCTCAGATGTGTTCTTAATTTCTGACTGGTTCTCTTTTATAATTTTCATCTTCGTTTTTATGTTTTTTATCTCTTTGTTAAAGTTCTCACTGAATTCATTTACACTTCCCCAAGTTCATTGAGCATCTTTATAACCAGTGTTTTGAACTCTGCATCTGTTAGATTGCTTGACTCCATTATTCCTGGATCTCTGTTCTGTTCTCTCATATGGTTTCTGCTTCCTTGTATTCTCATTTAGCTGCCTTTCTCTGTCTATTTCTATGTACTAAGTAAAGCTCCTAAATCTCCCAGTCTTATTAGCATGGTTTTGTGTAGTAAGTGTTCAGTGGCACAGTCCTGAGAGGGGTTCAGCAGCAGGCCAAGTTTAGCCCCAGCCTGTGCGCCTCTGGGCCACTTGTTAAGATTCAGCAAGCAATCCACAGATGCTGTGCTTATAGTTGCCTCAAGAGCCCACACCAGAAACTGAAGCCAACTGCCACCAGTGTGAGTCTTGGCACTGCTCAGCAAGGAACACCAGACTCACTGAGGATGCAACTGGATGTGACTTGGGTGGGGCTGTGAGTTGGGAGAGGTGGAGTTTTAGGGAATTCTCTGGACTGAGTGACCTCTGTTATCCAGTTTGATGATGTCTCTGCTATGGCAGCACTGAATGCACACACTGGGAGCGGGTAGGGCTCAGCAGAGGAACAGTGGATACCACAGCACTTGTGCCCAGGAAAAAGCTTTGTCTCAGGCCTTCATTCTGACAACTCAGTGTCCCCCTGTAAGTCCCTGGTGCAACCCTTGCCTCTGTGCAGCTGACCTGACTCTCATGCTCAGAGCTTGCAGTTCCATCACTGGGAAAGTCTGCTCACGGACACGGCCCCTTTAAAAGGCATCTCCAGTTGCTGGCTGCTGCTGCCGTTGCCACAGCCTCTGTCCCACTGAACCATTTGGGACTGGGCAGCCTCGTGTCTTCGCCCCCTCCTATTATTGCTCTTCCTAGTTGTAGTGCTTCTGTTCATCTAGATCCCAGGTGACTTTCCTTGCTGTTTGCTCCTTGTTTCTATCACCAAACTTTTATTTGGTCGCAAGAGGGATGAACAAAGCCTCTATCATCTATGCCTTTTTTTCTGCCTCTCTAATTTTTATTTTTCAATTAGAATTGACATTCAATATTATTTTATATTAGTTTCAAGTATACAGCATAGTGGCTAGCCTTTTATATAATTTGCAAATTGATCCTCCCTATTAGTCCAGTACCCATCTGGTGCTATACACGATTATTACAATATTATTTACTGTGTTCCCCATGCTGTATTTCCCATCCCTGTGACTATTTTGTAACTACCAATTTATACTTCTTAATCCTTTCATCATTTTCACTCAGCCCCGCAAACCTCTCTTTCATCTGGCAATCACCAGTTTGTTCTCTGTATCTGTGAGTTTGTTTTCATCATGTTCATTTATTTTGTTACTTGAATTGTACATATAAGTGAAATCATATGGTTTTTGTCTTTCTCTGTTTGACTTCTCTTCAAAAATTTCAAGCCCCTAACCTATTTTCATGCCTTTCTTGTCTTAAATTCCAACAACTTTAGTAACCAATTTTTCCCTCTTCATATGTGCCTCTGCTCACTTGACTTATCTTGACTTATTATTATTCACTAATCTATAGGATAGTAAGACACCAATGGGACCTTTCTGTCTTATCAGTTATTTTCCATTAGGAGTCCTTGAGTCAGCCTTTTACAGTATTTGTGCTTAAAACATGAGAGTAGTTGTCTTATTTCTGTCACAGCTTATTAATCAACCTTGGAAATTGAATCAGATTCATGCATTATATTACTGTTTTATCAGAAAACATATCAGTTTTGGCTATTGGCTAATTCTGGGGAAGGCTTTTTTTTTTTTTTTTTTAGAAAGGCAGTAGTGTACATGGTCAGTTGTAATATTTTATCCAATAAAATGGTTTTGAGGTTGATTAAAGGCTTGCTACTATATTAAAGCTCCTTTCTATATGAAAGGTTCTAGTGACTCTTTTGTGAATCTCATTATGGTCAGATATTCTTGATATTTTCATGAGAAGCAATTACTTTTCATTTCATTGAAGATGAGCTCATTGGGATTAGGGAATTAGAGACTCAGATGGAAACCTCTAACCACAAAGCTCTCTAGTAAAGCAATTGTGTGTGTGTGTGTGTGTGTGTGTGTGTGTGTGTGTGTGTGTATGTGTTTTCTTTCACACTGGGATTCTCAGCAAATATCTGAAAGGGTTACATGGAAGAATTAATCTGCTATGGTTTTAATTGTACATCTAGGGGTTGGGAGTTTATGCTCCCAGTGGTGCTAGTATGTCATTTGTAACACCCATATTGGGAAATTATAATCAAACTCCTTAACTATAATGAAATAGATAATCTATGAGTTGACAGAGCTAACTTCTCACCCCATTTCTATGTCAATGGACAGAATGTCTACCTAAATAATTGATGATTTATTTGTTGGCAAAAACTGGAACCATTGCTAAAAGTTGGAAACCAGCAGCTGGAAAATCTGTACATGGAAAAACAAATGACCACGGGCAGTAGAAATTGTTACACTGGCAGATATTAGACATGAGCCCTACACATTTAAGACATACTTAATGTAAAACTCCAGCTTGTCCTAAGCAAAGCCATATGTTCATAGTGAAAGAAGGAAAGTTAAGCAACATTTTGAAAGTTAAAACTCTTGCTTGTAATCAAGAATGGATATCAGATATTTCCAAATACAAACAACTGCTGAATAAAAAGATATGTGATATATTTCAAAAAGATCAATGGGGAAAAGTAAAGAAACTGAGATTATTTGTATTTTTGTCATATGCATTTGTTACCAAGGCATCAGAAAAAAGTCACAAAAAAAGCCTTAGTTTACTTCACTACAAAATATATCCAGGGAAAACACATTTTATACACGCTGCAGTTTGTAATACTCTACATAATTTTTGAAGTGATCAAACAACATTTGAGATAAAATTGGCTAAATTTTACTTATTTTTATTAAGGTAAAATTGACATATTAAAATATTATTAATATTCAATTAGTTTCATTTATATAACATAATGATTTGATATTTGTATATACTGTAAATTATCACCATGATAAATCTAGTTAACATTTGTCACCAAACATAGTTACATAATTTTTTTCTTGTGATAACAACTTTTAAGATCTACTCTATCGACAACTTTTAAATATGCAATACAGCATTATTAACTATTGTCTCTATGCTGTACACTATATCCCCATGAATTATTTATTTTTTACCCAAAAGTTTGTACCTTTTTACTCCTTTCATGCATTTTGTCCATCCCCATCCCCCTCCTTCTGGAAACCAGTAATCTGTTCTCTGTATCTATGATCTCCTTCTTTTTTCATATCTACCATATAAGTGAGATTATATGGCATTTGTCTTCTCTTTTTCTGTCTGACTTTGTTCACTTAGCATAATACCCTCTAGGTTCATCCATATTATTGCAAATAATATTTTATTTTTTTATGGCTGAGTAGTACTCCATCATAGATATTATCACAACTTTATCCAATTGTCTGTTGTTGGTCACTTAGATTCTATATCTTGGTTATTGTAAAGAGTGTTGCAGTAAACAGGGGTGTATAGATCTTTTTGAATTATTATTTTGGTATTCTTTGAATAAATACCCAGAAGTGGAATTGCTGGGTCATAAGATAGTTCTTTTTTTAATTTTATGTGGAACCTCCAAATTATTTTCCATAGTGGCTGTACAAATTTGCAATTCCACCAACAGTCCACATGGGTTCTCTTTTCTCCAAATCCTCGCCAACATTTGTTTTTTGATTTTATTGATGATAGTCATTCTGACAGGTGTATGATGATATTTCCTTGTGGTTTTAATTGACATTTCTCTGATGATTAGCAACTTTTCATGTCTATTGGCCATCTGTATGTCCTCCTTGGAGAAATGCTTATTCAGGTCTTTTGCCCAGTTTTTATTTGGATTGTTTGTATTTTCTGGTGCTGAGTTGCATGAGTTCTTAATAAATTTTGGATATTAACCCCTTTTCAGATTTATCATTGGCAAATATCTTCTCCCAATTAGTAAGTTGTCTTTTCATTTTCTTGATGGTTTCCTTTGTTGTGCAAAAACTTTTTAGTTTGATATAATTTTGGTTTTTATTTTTTCCCTTGCTCAAGGTGATATATCAGAAAAAATATTACTAAGAACAATATCAGAGAGTTTACTGCCTATGTTTTCTTCTAGGAGTTTTATGGTTTCAGGCCTAATATTTAAGTCTTTAATCCAGTTTGAGTTTATTTTTGTATATGGTGTAAGACAGTGGTCCAGTATCATTGTTTTGCATGTATCTATCCAGTTTTACAATCATCATTTATTGAATAGAATGACTTTACCCCATTGTATATTTTTGCCTTTTTTGTCATAGATTAAATGACCATATAGGTATGGGTTTGATTCTTGGCTCTCTATTCTGTTCCATTGATCTATGTGTCTGTTTATATGCGAGTACTATGCTGTTCTGATTACTACAGCCTTATAGTATAGTTTGATATCGGTAGCATGATATTTTCAATTTTGTTCTTCTTTCTCAAGATCTTTTGTTGGTCCATATAAATTTTTGGATTGTTCTAGTTCTCTGGAAAATGCCATTGATATTTTAATAGGGATTACATTGAATCTATAGATTGCTTTGGGTAACTGTGGACATTTTAATGATGTTGACACCTATCCATGAGCATTGCATTTACTTCCATTTATTTGTATTTCTTCAATTTCTTTCTTCAGTGTCTTATATTTCCAAGTACAGGCCTTTACCTTCTTGGTCAAATTTATTTCTAGGTATGTTATCATTTTCAAATCAATTGTAAATGGGATTGTTTTCATAATTTCCCTTCTGATAGTTCATTTTTGTTGTATATAAATGCAACTGATTTCTGAATTTTAATTTTACATCCTGCTACTTATAGTGAATTCATTTATCAATTATAATTTTTTTAGTGGAATCTTTGGGGTTCTCTTTATATAGTATAATAAATAATACTATACTGCAAATAATAAAAGTTTTGCTTCTTCTGTTCCAATTTAGATGCCTTTTATTGTTCATCCTTGTCTGAATGCTGTGACTAGGACTTCCAATATTATGTTGAATAAAAGTGGTGAAAATGGGCATCCTTGTCTTGATCCTGATCTTAAGAAAAATACTTCAGATTTTCCATGTTGAATATGATGTTAGCTGTGTGTTTGTGGTATTTGGCCTTTATTACGTTAAGGTATCTTCCCTCTACTACTTCTTTGCCAAGAGTTTTTATCTTAAATGAGTGCTGGATTTTGTCAAATGCTTTTACTGCATCTACTAACACAATACTATGGTTTTTATTCTTTGTTTATGTGGTACATCGCGTTAATTGATTTGCTAATATTGAACCAACCTTGATTCCCAGGAATAAATCTAACTTGATCATGATGTATGATCTTTTTAATGTATTGCTGAATTTGATTTACTAATATTTTGTTGAGAATTTTGTATCTATGTTCATCAGGAATATCAGGCTATAATTTTCTTTTGTGGTACTGTCTTTGTCTGGTTTGGAATCAGGGAAATGAGCTTGAGAGACTTCTGTCTGCTTGAATTTTTTGAAATAGGTGTTAATTCTTTTTTGAATGTTTGGTAAAACTCATCTGTGAAGCCATCTGATCCAGGACTTTTGTTAGGAGTTTTTTGATTTCTGATTTGCTTTCATTAGTAGTAATTGGTCTGTTTAGAATTTCTGCTTCTTCTTAATTCAGCATTGGAAGATTGCATGTTTTGGGGACTTTATCCAGGTTTTACAATTCATTGGCATGTATTTGCTTGTAGTATTTTTTTTTTTATAAACCTTTGTACTTTTGTAGTGTCAGTTGTCACTTCTTCATTTTCATTTCTGATTTTATTTATTTCAGTCCTCTCTCTTTTTTTTCTTGACAAGTCTGGTTAAAAGTGTATCCATTTTGTTTATCTTTTCAAGAGATTGAAAAGATCTTCACTGATTTATTGTATTGCTTTTTAAAACTCTATTTCATTTATTTCCACTCTGATCTTTATTATTTTCTTCCTTCTACTCACTTCGGGCTTCATTTGCTGTTCCTTTTCTAGTTTCTTTAACTGTAAGGTTAGTTCATTTATTTGAGATTTTTCTTGTTACCTGAGGCAGGCCTGTATTGCTATGAATGTCCCTCTTAATACAGCTTTGGCTGTATCCCATAAATTTAGTCATTGTGTTTTCATTTTCATTTGTCTCAAGGTATCTTTTGATTTCTTCCTTGCTCTCATTGTTACCCCATTCATTGTTCAGTAGCACATTATTTAGCCTTCATGTCTTTGTGTGTTCTTAAGTTTTTTTTCATGTAATTGATTTCTAGTTTCACACATTGTGGTCAGAGAATAAGCTTGATCTGATTTCAATCTTCTTAAAATTATTGAGATTTGTTTTGTGGCCTAACATGTGGTCTATCTTGGACAATGTTCCATGGTGCACTTGAAAAGAATGTATGTTCTGCTGCTTTAGAGTAAAATATTCTAAAATTATTAATTAAATATATCTGTTCTAGTATGTCATTTATCGTCACTGTTTGTTTATCAATTTTCTGCCTGGAAATCTGTCCATTGGTGTCATAGGTGTGTTAAAGTTCCCTACTATGACTGTATTACAGTTGATCTGTCCCTTGGTTAATATTTTCTTTGTGTATTTAGGTCTTCCTATGTTGTGTGAATAACTGTTTCCCAGGGTTATATCCTCTTTGGATTGATCTGTTTATCATTATGTAATGTCCTTCTTTTTCATTTCTTATAGACTTTGTTACAAAGCCTATTATGTCTAAGTGTTGCTACCCTGACTTTTTTTTTTCATTTCCATTTGCTAGAAATAGCCTTTTCCATCCCTTTACTTTCAATTTGTATGTGTCTTTTGATATGAAGTGGGTCTCTTGTAGACAGCGTATGTACTGGTCTTGTTTTCTTATCCATTCAGCTTCCTTATGTCTTTTGATTGGAGCATTTCATCCATTTATATTTAAAGTGATTATCGATAGGTATATATTTATTGCCATTTTGTTATTGTGTTTTCATTTTCATTTGTCTCAAGGTATCTTTTGATTTCTGCCTTTTTCTTGCTGCATTTAGAATTCTCTCATTGTCTTTAACCTTTGGCATTTTAATTATGATGTATCTAGTGTGGACTTCTTTGGATTCATCTTGTTTGAGACTCTTTAGACTTTCTAGACAGCTTTGGCTGTATCCCATATATTGAGTCATTATGTGTTTATTTCCTTCATGAGGTTAAGGAAGTTTTCTGTTATGATTTTTCCAAATATGTTCTTAATCTCATGCTTTCTCTCTTCTTTTTCTGGATCCCTATGATGCAAATGCTGTTACACCTAATGTTGTCCCAGATGTCTCTTAAACTTTCCTCATTTTTTAGAATCTTCTTTTCTTTTTGCTGTTCAGGTTGGATGTTTTCTGCTACCTTGTCTTCAAAATTGCTGATTTGATCCTCTGCTTTATCTAATCTACTGTTGATTCCTTCTAGTGTATTCTTTATTTTAGTTATTGTATTCTTCATTTCTGACTTGTTCTCTTTTATGGTTTTTATGTCCTTTTTTATGCTTACTCTTTGTTGGAGTTCTCACTGACGTTATCTATTCTTTCCCTATGTTCATTGAGCATCCTTTTAACCAGCGTTTTGAATCTGTTTCTGGTAGATAACTTGCCTCTATTAAATTTAGTTTTTTTTTTCTGGAGTTTTGTTCTGTTCTTTTAATTTGGACATCTTCCTTTTTTTCTCAGTTTGACTACCTCTCTGTGTTCGTTTCTATGAATTATGTAAATCTGTTACATCTTCCAGTCCTGGCTGGATGACTTTATGTAGGATGTGTCATGTGTATCTCAGTGATGCAGTCTCCCTGGTCCCCTGTGCCAGGTCTCCAGTAGTGTCCCTTGTGTGGATAGTGTGTGCACTCCTGTTGTTGTTTAGCTTTGATTGCTATTGGCACATTAATGAGTCGAATTGACTTTCAGACAGATTGGCTGTGAGGATTTTCCATGCCCACAGGGTATGAGCTGTTGTGTGTGGCCTGACACCATGGAGTGAGATTTACCCCAGTGGGAACATTTGCCTGTGGAGACCACACTTTAGGAGTGCCTTTGTGGTGCTATTTAGGTGGTGTTCTATTGTAATCTGAAGTTAGCTTCAGGGTGTGTTGGTTCTGGGAGGTGCTCTTGTGCAGGCCAAGGTCAGTTACTGCCTGTGACCTCCCCAGGGCTACTTGGTAGTATCTACACAGTTATCTGTGGTTGGTCTCTGCCTGTACTGGACCTAGAGGCACATGGGAGAGGCCACACTGTGAACCAAGATTGGTTGTCACCAGTGCCAGGTCTGGGACAACTTAGCTTAAAGCTCAGGGCACTCTGAAATCTATGGCTACCTGCCAATAGCTCTTACGGCTCAGCAGCTGAGAGAGCTTTGAGCGGTATATAAGATGGGTGAGGCAGGGTCTTAGGAAGTCACCAGATTGTGATGATTCTTGTTCCTCGGGTTAGTGCTAATTCAGATTTTGTGATGAACCTATAGCCATTTGCAAAAGTCTCAGGTCACACAGAAGCTAGCCACCACCCTCCTCAGCCCTATAGATCCTCAAGATTTGTTTAAGAAATAGTGTAGCTCTGATCTGGGCTGATTGCCTGATACCAAAGTCCTGTTGGTTGTTGTTGAAAGAACCTTCTACTGAGAAGGCAGGGTGTGGCTGGATTCTCAGCCATGAATATGCCTCCAGGAATTCATCGGTTGGTTGGGGCAGGGTCCTAGTGATTCACCAAGGTGGAGTGAGCAGATTTCACTAAGCAATGCAGATTCAGATTTGGCTGTGTGTGGGGAAGGCTCCACACAGGTAAGATGGTGCCATCCTGTAGGCTGCATAGAAAGAGGGCTCAACACAGGAATAATGGGTGCTGTCTCTTCAGCCTGCACCCTGAAGAAGCCACATAATTCAGTTTTTCTCTGTATGTCTCTGGTACCTCCTGAGCTGCTGTCTCTTCACCAGAGTCCAGAGTGATTGCCTGCAAGAGAGTGAGTCTGTGTGTGGGCCCTTTAAGGGGTCATCTGGGTCAAAAGCTGCCTTCTGTCTCATGCACAATAAGAATCTCTACTGATCTTTACAGCCAGATTTTATGGAGACACTTCTTCCCAGCACTGGAACCCTGGGCTGGGGAACCTGGTTTGGGGATGGGACCCCATGCTCCTCCATGGGAACCACCAGAGCCAAGATATCCCCCCATGCTAAACTACTATATGCACGTGCGGAGCGAACCCATTTCACATCTTCTTCCCTCCTACCAGTCTAGATATGGCCTCTTCTTTATATCCTTAGTTATGTTCAGCAAGTCTTCAGATGATTTTCCAGTTTGACTGTTGCATAATTTAGTTGTAATTTTAATGCAGTCATGGGAGGAGGCAAACACAGCATTTCCCAACTCCACCATCTTGACTGGACTCCTTTTTATTAAATTAAGTTTATTAGGGTAACATCGGTTAATACAGTCATATAATTTTCATGTGTACATTATCATTTGACATCTGTATATTCTATTGTATGTTCACCACCCAAAGTCCAGTTTCCTTCAGCTACCATATATTTGATCCCCTTTACCCACTTCACCCTCCCCATCCCCCCTATATTGACCCCTTTTACCCTATCTACCTCCTCCATCCTCCCCAGCCCACTAGTAACCACTACCCTATAGTCTTCTGGTAACCACTAATCTATAGTCCATGTCCATGAGTCTGTTTGTTTGTCTTGCTCATTTGTTACTTTTAGGTTTATATCTCACATATAAGCGATATCATATGATTTTCAACTTTTTCTGTCTGGCTTATTTTGCTTAGCATGATTATCTTGAGTTCCATCCACATTGTCACAAATGGCAATGGCTGAGTAATATTCTATTGTTTATAAGTACCACAGCTCCTTTAGCCAATCATATATTGTAGGGCACTTCAGTTGCTTCCACATCCTGGCCACTGTGAACAATGATGCTATGAACATTGGTGTGCAAATATCTTTTTGGATATGGATTTTCAAGACTTTAGGGTAAATGCCCAGTAAAGAGATTGCTGGATCATATGGTAGATCAATTCTTAGGTTTTTGAGGAACTCCATACTGTTTTCCATATTGGCTGTACCAATTTGCAGTACTATTAGCAGTGTATGAGGGTTCCTATTTCTCCACATCTTTTCCAACATTTGTTATTGCTTTTGACCTGACTCCTTGATCTATCTGTATCCTATACATTTTTCAAGGTTCAGCTCAAGTATCCCCCATATCCTCCACATGCAGTTATTTATTTACCCATTAATTCAGTTAGTCAGTAAATATTTATTTTTTTGTCATTGAGTTATATATTTCAGATTTTTACAGCTGGAAGCAATCTACATTGTTTTCTAAATTCTTTTAGCAATTTGTTTGTACCTTATTTATGACATTTACCATATTTGGACTATGATTTTTATGCCAAATAAATATATTTCCTAAACATCATAAAGGTGAAAACCATGCTTATTTACTTTTATATACTTCCCAATGACATGAATGTAACCGGTACATACTTTTTGGATGTTCTCTGTTGCCCTTGAGAAACTATAGAACTTCTCTACTTTTCTCATTCCAAATTTACTTCCAGAATATACCAGGAGATCACTGTATCAAACACAGCCATAATCCTCAGTAAATATTTTTCTCATGAGTTCTACATTTATTGGAAGAAATAATTTGTAAATGTTTTGTACCTCACGCAAATAACAATTCCAAATCAAATTTCCGGTTTGTTGGGATGATATAACCACATCAAAATGAGCAATTAGAGTGGATTTCAAATAGGCCAAAGATACTGCTGTGTTAAGTGGATAGTAAGATTTCAAGGATAGAACAATTTTAAAATTTGTGTCTTAACCCAAATATCAAGTGTCTATTTTGATAAAGAGAGCACTGTATGTGCCTTTCCTATGTAATTTTGGCAATTAGAATAGAGCAGTTAGCAGTTTGACCTGAGGAATGCCTTTGCTGAAACAAAGCGATGGGTTCCATTGGCAAAAAGAACTAGTCACCTCTTAATGACAGTGGATGAACCTAAAAATTCCTTATTTTTTATTCTTATGAGAAGAGACCCAAGCAAATTTAATCAGAACAAGTTGTTCAAAATAAAATTATGTTAAACAGCTGAAAGAATATAGACTAAATAAAGTCGATTCAACTATGATATTTGATTAAAGCTGGAAATTGTTGATAATAAAGTGGCAGTGGAGAGGCAACTTCCTTTCCTTATTGTCTAATGCTTAATGAGCAAGCATGGGAGTAAAAGTTAGAAGAGAGCTTGGGTTTAGTACCAGTTAAAAACTTCTTGGCAGTAAAATCTTTTTAGACTGAGGCATAATCTCCCAAGGGATAGGACAGCATCACTTAGAGCATTTCAACATGAATTTTGCAATACTTTTGAACAATAATCATAAAAAGCAATATCATACTGATAAGGAGCCTCTAAATGTTTCCTATCTTTCCATTTGGTCTTTCACTCTATGATCACTTCCATGTTTTATGGTTTTGTTACAACACATATCTGAAAGGCAAGCTAGGAAAATAAAGGAGAATTTAGTTTGATAAACCTTGGATCTTCAGTAAACAAAATGTGGTAAAGTGAAGATAGAAAAAATGTGTCTTGAATTTATTGTGTCAGATGGAGAAAACTGGCTTGGACTTTGATAATAAACAGTTTTAGCAATCAAAACAATGAAGAGTAGAAGGAACAAAGGAAGACAAATGATTATTTCTTTGATAGGGATTGTTGTTACTCAGTGGAATGAGTTCCTTTAAAGGACAATCCATTTTACATTCTACTCTTTCTATTGTGTCTCCACAGAAGGTTATTTGGGGCTCAGAAGTTAAGAGTGAGACTAGGAAAAATAGTGACATAGCCAGTTTGTCTTCAATAGCACCCTACCTATACCTTTTCTGATTAAAAGAGTGCTGAATAGGGCTTCAGAAATTACTTATTTCATTAACCCTATCCCCTTTTGATAGATGGAAAAATTTAAATCTAGGGAGGGAAAATGATTTATCCAAGGTCATAGGATATAATTTCTAGAGAAAAGACTAGAACTAGGTGTTTCAGTTACTAAGCATATGTTCTTTTCACCACATTATGATGTTCATGATGTGCCACCTTTCCTCTCAGAGTCTATCCAATCCTTATGTTCTTAGCACTCAGGCTCCCCTTCCAAGTGGAACCCAATGACAAACTCATACCTTTTTCCTGCCCATTGTTTTATTTTACACATACATCCTAGTGTTTCTTCATCATTGCCAGAGCTCTTCTCCCTGCTAGGGAATATATAATGAAGCTACATTAATTTGTTTGTGGTAATTTTTATGTTACCTCTCAAGGGCAGACCTACTGTAACAATATTCATAACCTAAAAGAGAGACTGTCATGGTAGAAATGTCAATCAACAAAGCATGCTCTGGGGAGATATTTCGAGTTAAGATGGCCTTTCTAGGGTTTTCTAAATTATACCATGTATATGAGTACCTACTTGGCCTAATAAATGAGTTATCCTTTGTTAAGATATATTAGTTTATTCACTTTCAAGGTATTAAAATGACCTGCTACCAATTGTACTGGCAGTTATTTTATATTCAAGTTTACTATGGTTTCATAATTAGGACCTGAGTCCTTAGTAATGAATTCCCTCTTTAAAGGAAATTTTAGTGACTTACCAGTACATTGGATCTGGATAAGACATAAATCAGACCTATTATGAATTTCTGAAAAATAAAATCTTACTAAAAGAACACTTTGCAGTTTTATTTCAGTTTTTATTTCTGCTTTGAATCATAAGTTGGCCATGTTTCACTGGAGAGCAATTTAAATCACCCAAAAGATGTTTCAAGCCTTTATACAAAAAGGGCTGTCTTTTGGGTACTCTTTCCTATTGTAAATATCCATGAAAAACAAATTTCTTGGCTTATTTTGCAATAAGTGTCCTTGATCCATTAGGTGAAGTTGTTCTTTATTTCTTCAAAACCTATAAACATTTTGAAATACAGTAGTCTTATAATTCTCCCTAACATATTAGAATTGGTTAATTCTTAAAATTTTATTTTATTAGTTTAAAGTATGCAATACATATAGAATTGTTTAATTTTTTGAGCTGCCAAGTCAGCCTGACAAAAACTGTGACATGCACATATGTATCTAAAAGTGACTGCTGTCTTTATTTCTTTATTTTTATAAAACTTGCAGTTGAGGAGATCCTCCAACCCACCCCCAACTGAGAGCATATTCTGGTTAATAGTAAGAGATTTTTAATGACTGTGTCCTAGAATGGAACTCTTTATGGTCAAACAGTGAATGTCAGACTTTTGAAACATTTTTCTTCATGGTATGTTGTATTTTGAGGAACGAAAGTCAATAAACCAAAGGCTCTGGTATGAAAAGAGATACCAAGATCACAAACAGTTACCTGAAAGAAACAGGATGTAAAAGTCTAAAGTGTAATCAAAATCACTGTAGGTAGTTTTAGTGGGCTGAGTTCATTTAAAGTCAGAGCCGGAATATTCCAGAGGTATCACAAAAGCACATTTTCTCTCCATCTCAAACTTAAAGGAAAACAAGGGTCTTACATTTAAGTTTTATTGAACATAGTTTGCACAATGGTTTTTTACAATGTGAGAGTGAGGTTACAAGTTAAAATTAGCAAATACTTAGCTAGAAGGCTGAAGTCGTTTGAATATGCAGAGTATTTTTTTATTGAGCTGTATTTGACATATAATTTTCAAGTTTCAGGTATACGACATGATTCAGTATTTGTACACATTGCAAAATTACCACCACAATAAGTCTGGTTACCATTTATTATGGTACATAGTTACAATTTTTTTCTTTTTCTTGTGATGAGGACCTTTACAATTTACTCTCAGCAATTTTTCAAATATGCAATATAGTACCATTAACTATAGTCACTGTGCTGTATATTACATCCCCATGACTTTTTTGTTTTATAACTGAAAGTCTGTACCTTTTGACCCACTTCACCCATTTTACCAACCTCCCACCCACCTCCTCTCTGGTAGCCATGAGCTTGATTTTCTTGTCTTGTTTTGTTTTTTAGATTCTGCATATAAGCGAGAGCATATGGTATTTATCTTTCTCTATTTGATGTGTTTCACTTAGTATAACACCCTCAAGGTCCATTGATGATGCTGCAAATGACAAGACTTAAATTTGTTATAGCTGAATAGTATTCCATGGTGTATTTGTGGTATATTCCATGGTATATTATGCTTTATATATTATATTATTATATATATAAATAATATAAAATATTATTAATATAGTATATAATATAATCTATATAATATTTATTAATAATATATAATATATGAACATATATTATATATTATAATATATAATATATGAACATATATTATATATTAATATGCATATATGTAGAGAGAGAGAAAGAGGGAGAGAAAGAGACACAGGTTATTTCCATGTCTTGGCTACTGTAAATAATGTTGCAATGAACATAGGGGTGCATATATCTTTTTGAATTAATGTTCTCAGTTTCTTTGAATACATATCTAGCAGTGGAGTTGCTGGGTCATATGATAGCCCTATTTTTGATTTTTTGAGGAACTCCTATGCTGTTTTCCATAGTGGTTGCATCAATTTACATTCCCACCAACAGTATATGAGGGTTCCCCTTTGCCCATATTCTCGGCAACACTATTTTTTCCCTTTTCAATAATAGTCATTCTAACAGGTGCATGAGGTGATATCTCACTGTGTTTTTGATTTGCATTTCTCTGATGATTAGTTATGTTGAGATTCTTTTCATGGACCTGTTTGGCCATCTATATGTCTTATTTAGAAAAAAATGTCTATTTAGAACTGTTAATTTTTTAATCAGATTGTTTTTTCTTTTTCCTTTTTTATGCTATTGAGTTGCATGAGTTCTTTATATATTTTGAATATACATATAATGTCTTTATTTCTCACCTGAAAGGACATTCAATTAGGTCTTTATTATTATTATTATTTAAATCTGTGAATATAGTTTTATTTGGAAGAAATGTCTTTGCTCAATTAGATCTTTAAGGGGCTTTTCAGCAAGAATCATTTAGCCCCTGGGTAAGCAAAAGAAAATTTTTATTTTATACGAAACTAGATTATTTTGGTTTTGTTTAAACTTATAAAACTGTAATTACTGCTACTTTCATGCATATTTACAGTCATACTTTTACTCTTTTAATTACAGACTTAAAAATTCCCAGAAGACCAAAAAACCATTTAATAATGAAGAAATAGAGTCAGGGGTATGAAATATTTTCGCATACTGGACAAAGGCTGAACAAGTTACTTCTACTCTTTTCCCTAGTGAGGAGCAATTATTACTTATGCAAATATGTATGAATCTGCCAAGCTTTGTGGGTAGAAATAAAAGTGTCTCTGGAAACCCTGGTGATGTGATCCAAAAGGCTGGAGGAGGGCTTTATGGGTTGTGAGTTGATAGGACTGAATCCTCTGCATTCTATGATGAACAAACACCTTCTGAACACTGCACTTTCCAACTGCTGTAAAATCAGAGGCTGCAAATGGCAAACAGCCATCTGAACAAGGAGATGCACTTCCAAACTGATAAGGGAAGCAGCTGCCCTCTAGAGGAGGACTAAAAACAGTATTAGCCAGGATTTCTGTTCACAGCAGGCTGTACTTTGGGACATTCAGAAAATCGATACTTCCAAATATTTTTTTGTGTTCCCCACAGTAAATGGTCTTTGAGCCAAGCCTAGAGCTATACACAAAAGAACATTATTAAATACATATTTCCTCTCATTGTGCCTCAGTCCCCTCCTCCACACAAGCTGAATTGGCTAAGATTAGTTGAAAGAAATGCCTTAAAAACAATGGGGACACTGGAGTAAAGATCACCACAGTAAAGTAACTCATGGTAAAAAGCAGCAGTCATGTAAGTCTCATTAACACCACATTTGCTGAAAATTTGACAGCTATCCAACTAAAAAGGTTCAGAGATTTGATCACAGGAGAAATAGTTACCTGAACTTTCCTGTATGTGAAACACTAAAGAATGACCTTGTTGGATCAATCAAATTGTTCTTTCTCATGACCTCCATTCCATTCTTTCTTACTCAATTTCTTCAGCTAGCAATTACGTCCTGTCTTTTCCCTTTCTTCTTATTCTGAACCCCATTTATTGACGCTCTTACAAAAATTTTCCATTCTTTGACTCTACCTTCCATCTCATAGCTTTGGCAATCCCTGCCCAGTCCTGGCTCAGTTCAGTGGTCAAATTTGCCTGTTCTTGTTTCCAGATTGCTGAAGACACATCTGGGAAAAATTGCATATCCATGCTCACTGGCTTCAATACAAATATGTGCTTTCCAACTTTAGCTGGACCCTCGACTCTCATTCTTAATCGTTTTCCTATCTGTATTTGGCTCCTTCTTCCATTTTCTACTGCAACTGTTCCAAAACTTCATTTCTCTTCTTAAGTCCCTACTTCTGACCTCCTCACTTTGAGCAGATGCCCTACACATCTATTTCACTAAAAATGTGACCAGGTGAACAATTATCATCTTCCTCATTCAATATCCCTACAATCATTCAACTTTTCCCTTTTCCTCTCCCATAACACTGAACTTCATTTTAACTCTTCTTATCTTTCCTCACAGCTTGAAAATGTGTTCCAGTCACAATTGTTTTACACAGACACCAAAACTTTTATTTTTCCTCTTTAATGCTCAAGCTTCATCTGTCTCATTCTTTTTATAACTACACTTTTTGAAGGCATAGTTAATACGTGATGTCTCCAATTCTTCACCTTTGATTTACTCTTCAACTTACATGTATTCATTCAGATGTTGGCCACTAGAGTTCTACTAAGCTTGTCACAAGAGTTAACAAAAATTAGTAGTTCCCTTGCATCTTTCTCCTGCATTTCCCAATTTCCAGAGGCAATTACCTTCAATTCTTCTTGTTGTTAAATTAGTGATCACTCAACCGCCTGCTTTCTAGCTTCTGAAATTATCTTGTTCTCTTTATATTTGTGAGTTTATTACTCTTTAAAAAGTCCATACTGTTGTATTAATGAAGTTTCACAAGGGAACAAAATTAAATATTTAGGTTCAATCGGTGATATTTGTTTGGAACTGTCCTTTTCTTTCTATGGCTTTTATTATTATGCTGTCCTCTTAAGAGTATTCCTTCTTGCACTGTTCTCAGATTTTTTTCTCATTTCTTTATACCTGTTCTCCCTAGGTGATTATATTTACTCCCTTGGCTTCAACTACATCTTTATGAATATAATTCAATAATCTATATCTACAGCTCTGGAATTTTTTCTGAACCCCAGTCTGTCTACCTATATATACCAGGCTTCTCAACCTAGGTGTCTTATAGGCATGTCAAACACAAGCTGTTCAAAAACAAACTCATTCCTTTCCTCCAAACTGGTACTCCTTTCTACCTTTCTCCCAGCTAATGGTATCACTCAGTCACCTAAACTAGAATACTTAGAGTAACACTCATCTATCTCCCTAACAAGGAATCTGTGCTATTTGAAAGGCAGAGATAATGTCTCATTCATTTTGGGGTCCCCTAATAATTAACTTAGTTCCTTAAATAATAAGAGTAGACATTCATATAAAAGTTTATGAAATTAATGAGAACTTCCTTTTGCAGTCTGAATATAGTGTAAAGCTAGAGTTACCATATTAGTGAAGAAACATGAAACAATGTGTTTAGCTCATGTATGGTTAAATTGCACATTTTATGAAATTCTTACTTGACACAAGACCAAGTTATACATGATTTATTTATGATTAAAAGCATCTCATTTGTGAAAACAGTTGAGTTTTTATATGGAAATCAAAGCCTTTGTGTAACTTATGTCTCACTGTACATATCTCTGTAAGTAAAATTCTTGTTTGAAGATTAAAACTCCTTGTGTCATAATAAGGACCTTTAAAGGTTTTTCAAAAAGCACCAGAAAGTATTACTTTAGAAAATCTAGTATTAGCTATCACAAATGCTTCTTATACAGCTTTCTATTACCTCTCTGAGAAGACATTCCATTGTTATATTTTGATAAATGTAAAATAACAATAGCAACAACCTGTGGGAATATAGAAAAGTGGACTTAATTCCTAAGAAAAATAAAATGTTCACTTTTTCACTTTTTCTTCTCCTTATATCAAAACAGAAACAAATAAATCTACACATGAATGTCCTTGTGACAATTATTTGGATTTCGTAATGGCTAAAGATCTTCCTTACACTTTCATAATGTTATGAGGAGAATATATGCTTATGAATTTTTTTTACAGGTCAATCCTTCTAGATCAGCCTATTAATTTTATTCATATGCAATCATTTTTTTTAATTGTGGTAAGAACACTTTAAATGAGAGCTACCTTCTTAACACAGTTTTAAGTGTATAATACAATATCATTAAGTGTAAGCACAGTGTTGTACAGAAGATTTCTAGAACTTTTTTATCTTGCATGACTGAAACTTTATATCTATTGAAAAGCAACCCCTCATTCTTCCCAACCTCAGCCTTTGGCGACCACCATTCTACTCTTTGGTTCTATGAATTTGATTATTTTAGACACCTCATATAATTGGAATCGTAAATTGTGAAAATAACTTAATTTCCATCAACAAATGAATGGATAAGGAAAATGTGGTATATATATACATATATATATATACATATATATATATATATGTATATATATATACAATGAAGTATTATTCAGCCTTAGAAAAGAAGGAAATCCTGACATATAAAACAACATGGATGAACACTGAGGACATTATACACATATAACTTGCATCAAGATTTTTCTCAGGTGAGAACTTGAGCATCTCCTATTTCCAATTCAGATTTCAATAATGTAAATGAAGTTCCTGACACTTTACAGACTCTGTGCTAGATACTTCACATACATTTTCTCATTTAACTCTTGCAGCAGCCCCTGGACTTGGAAACTAGGAATATGTAGGCTATCTTTTAGGGAACAGGACAATGAATGTTTAAGAAATTAACAGACTTGCCTAGAGCTAATCACAAAGCTAATAAGAGGTAGACCTAGGATTAGAACCCAAGTTACTTGACTCTAAAATCAATATTTTTCCCATTATACATCAGAGACATCTTATTGAACATGTACCTTTTTGAGGTATATCTTTTTATTTTACAGGTGTACCACTTCAGCCAATATCTTTTACTTAGTGTCTATTATAGTGGAATTAGTCCTATTGAGTTGAGTACAAATATGTTTGGTAGCAGTGGCATGGAACATGAAAAATACAGGATGTTTCTTTATCAGTGTGATCCATAAAAACTAGAGCCAAACTTATGCAGAGGCAAAATAAGTAGAGTAGTAAATGCTGAGGTTTACTGAGTACAAATTGTTAGAACTGGAAAGAATCTAGAAAACCCATTCAATTTTTCAGAGGGAAAAATCTATGCTCTTGGAAACCAAGTGACTTGCACAAAGCCATAGTCAACTAGCTGTTATCCTGCTTTAAGAAGAAACATTACTCTCCTAGCTTGCTGATGTGTCTGAAAAATCCATCATTATTAAAGTTTCCAACTTTTGGATTTAGTTGTTTTGTGTTAACATACTGATCTTCTTAAAGAGATAACTAACTCTAGCTGTTGTAGGTTCTCAGCCTCTCCTTATGTACTTTCAGATCAATGGAGCCATTTGAGGGCTGAGTATTGTGGTGAGCAGGAGACAGGAAAGGGCAATTTTTAGTTTACAGGGGAAAAAGGTAAGTCTAGGGCCTTTGCTATTGGAGGATAGAGTCACAGTAGGGGATCTTGGATCACTGTGGAGCTGTATAAAGCCATAGGGCACTTGGGAAGGTGCAAAGAAGGAGCAGATATTATAAAAAGAGAGACATAGGAAACAGTATTGCATGTCAATGAATACAAATTAAGCCAACCTCACAATTTTGGCTCCAGTTAACAGTGGTCTTTTAACAGCTTTATTTGCTGTTACTTTCTACTAATATGGTAAAATTGAGATTTAGAAAATTCTTTTGTGCACCTAAGGGTTTATATTTTTCTTTATAAATGGACCATGATCCCTGTTCACTATTTGACCCTATGATGCCTAAAACCATTATCAGATCATTACTTCCTCTCATTCCTCTATACATGCATATAGATGGCCCTCAGAGCCAATCAGCCCTGAGGCCAATTGTGTTCCCACCAACAACCCAGAAGATACCTGTTGACTGATTTAATTAAATTTATGGATGCCTGATGCTGGCTTTCATTTGATAATAATTCTAATTTGTTCCAATAGAAAGTGATTAAGTTGGTCTGGTACAATGTATCTTTGATTAGTATCTATGTTTCTGATTGCTTATGGTCCAATTTTAATTCAGGCTTGACAGATTGCCTGTCATGATTTCTAGACTTTATCAATCAGAAGGTAACTGTCAGGAGTCATCTTGCTTTATTTTGATGGAGATGATACTTTCCACTTTCGTTATTCAATATTTGGGTGTCTTGTGAATTTGTAAACCTCCTTGTTTATGAATACATTAACTCTTTATGACCCCCATAATACAGGCCATTGGCTTTTTTATAGAGTTGGCATGTATGATTTTTTTTCTCTCCTCTGAGAGCTGGGAGAAAGAATTCATCCACTCTGTGACAGCTTTGGTAGGTAGACTTGCACTCATACTGTCTCTGTTCTTTATTTAGAGTTAGCTCCATGGCTTTTAAATTTCTTTGTGTGCTTATTATGTGCAGAGCAGCAGGACCCTGCATAAGGCTAATCTAAATGTAAGAGTAGTAACAGGAGTAAGTAAAATATGGAGCCTGGTCTCAATGAAATTACAGCCCAGTGAGGGAAAACGTCATGTACATGGATAAGTTGATACATAGCAGAATGTAATGAGTACCATTAGAGGGATTCGGAAACAGTGTTGTGAGACTAGAGTATAGCGAGAAATTTTATCTATTTAGGAAATCAGAGAAGTTTTTATGGCCGCAATAAGAATGAAAGCTGAACCTTAAAGGATGTATAGAATCCAACAAGTAAAAAGGTTTTCTATAAGGAAGCTGTTGTCTGGCATAGGGAGGATTATTGAGTATAAGTATGAAAGTGAGAAAGTGCAAAACACTGTCTGGAAATAGTGAATACGTAAGCGGGATGTTAGCATGGAAGACTTTAAGTGACAAAATAGAAAAGTTTGAACATTTTATTGAAGGCAATAGGGAGCCACTAAAGAATTTTGAGCACTAGAATGACATGTCCTAAATATTCTTCAGAAAGATCATTCTGGCAACAGTGCAAGGGATGAACTCGAGTAAGATAGTAAATGTGAGGATGGAGAGAAGTAGATGTTTGCAAAAGATATTTGGGAAAGCTTATTGATTGGATATAGGGAATTGAAGAGAGCCTGGGTAACCAGGAAAGTAATTCTGCCAATAATCAAGCTAAGAAATTCAGAAGGATGCCTGTAAAATAGTTCGCTTTTGAGACACAGGGTTCTCAGATGTAGATGGAAAATACCTTTAAAAATCTACTTAGTTGAAATCTCTCCTTCCCTCCATTTTACAGATTGGAAAATTAAGTACAGACATATGATAGATGCTATCTTCCAAAAGTTATTAGATGATAGAGTGAGGATGGAAAGTGAACTATTCTGAGGACAAATCCAGTGTTCTTTCTCTGCTACCATATTGTGTCAGTATTTACATAAGAATGGGATTGGGGAATGTGTGTGTGTGTGTGTGTGTGTGAGAGAGAGAGAGAGAGAGAGAGAGGAGAGAAAGCTGATACTGGCAAACACCATTGACTGAGAGATTGATAGAAATTAGACACATTAGTATTTATCTAGTCTAAATATTTTATTTTATAGATGGGAATTCTGAGGCCCAGAGAGGGTAAATTATTTGCCTGAGGCCACATAACTACACATAATGTAGATTATGGTTTCTGTTTATTTAAGAAAATAAGATCAACACACTTGAAGCTGAGAACACAATAGCACAGAATATTATAAACATATCTCCAAGGAGAAAATGTCTAAAGAGCCATTTCACAGGTATGCCTATGTCTTACAATGCCAGAGTGGAGTCTGGCCTGCTGGGTTAATAGAAATTACCCAGTGGAAGTCATCATTGCCCCTTGTTAGAAGTGGTATTAAGGTACTACTGTGTTGTAACTACCAGTAAATAGTTAATTACAGGAGAGAAACCTCTATACTGTTTTTCATGATGGCTGTAGCAATTTAAATTCCCACCAACAGTGTGTATACAAAAGTTCCTCTTCTCCACATCCTCATCAACATTTGTTACCGCTTATATTTTTGATAATAGCCATTTTAGCAGGTGTGAGATGATATCTCACTTTGTTTTTGATTTGCATTTCCCTGAATATTAGCGATGTAAAATAAAGGTAACTATGTGTGGTGATGGATGTTTGTTGTTTTGCAAACTCATCAGGAACTTCCTGGCTGTAATCTGAAACTGGTCCTTAAGAGGAGAGCAGGGAGAGACTGAAGAAAGAGGCAGACCACTCCAGATTATTAGGTATCAGGTTTAATAAGAAAGGGCATTTACTTAACGAGTCTTGCCTTGGGTGGTAGAAGATGAGTAGATTTCCTCACCCACCCGCCAAATCTTAAAAGTTTATATAGAGGCCTTAACTGGGTGTGGTCACATTTAAAAGAGGCCTTAATTAGGTTCAGTCATATATACCATCCAATTAGTCTTAACACCAAATTTTTATCTTGAGGTCATATCCTTGGGGCAGATTCTGGGAGTCAGGAAGGCTAAAAGCACATACATTCCAATGATGGGAGGAGAAGGAATCCTCCAGTTGTCCAGTCCAGCTTCTAGGTCAAGTATTTTAATGACCTCCCCAACAATGTGTTAGTTAAGTTAATTGTGGTAATCATTTCACAATATATATGTATATTAACTCATCACATTGTACACCTTAAAAAAAGGTTCACATTGTGCAACTTAAACATATGCGATTTTTACTTATCAATCATTCCTCAATAAACTGGAAAAAATTATAGGAGAAATAGGTTGATCATTTTTGAAGGCACAAGACTCCACATTTAACAAAAAAAGCTATATTAGAAAGTTTCTAGATTTCCAGCCAAGATAGTGTAGAAAGTAAACACTGTCCTTGTCTGATCTCACAACCACATCAAAATTACAAGTAAACTTCAGAATAACCATCATTAGGAGTTGCCTTAAGTCTAGTTGAACATAAGTCCTACAACTGGGACATACAGAAGGGGCCACCTCAAGACTGATAAAGTAATACATGCATACATACATACATACATACATACATACATAAAAGTTCAAGCAGGCTAAAAAATTTATGGTTGTCTTTGACCTAAATATACAACCACAAAAATTTTTAGTGATCGATAAGATCATTTAGTTTTGCCTCTACATATTTGTATTGTCTTTTTAGCTAAAAGAAAAAAATCTATATCCAATTAAAAGATTCTGATTATTACCACTGAAAAGAGGAGGTAAAAAAAAAACAGGATGAAAAGAATGAATACCACAGCTGAGTAACTTCAGATAAAAAGTCCATTAAATCAGTTGTTTTTAAATTAATAATTGAATTTAAATATGGAGTGACCTACAGGCAACTGTTTCTAATATCGAGTCCCCATTGCACATGAAAGATACATTTATTCCTGCAGCCACCTCCCTACCCTTGGATGTTATCAGCTGAACATGTTTTGAATCTACGTAATGCATTTGAGGTAGCTTGAGTTTATTTTTCTTTCAATAAAATAAATGGTTTTGTAATTAAAAGAAAGAGTCTGATTATTGATAGAGCCTTGGACTCTTAAGAGAAAAAAAGGAGCCCTCATACGCTGCTGGTGGGACTGCAAATTGGTACAGCCACTATGGAAAACAGTATGGAGGTTCTTCAAAAACTAAGAATTGATCTACCATATGATCCAGCAATCTCTCTACTGGGTATTTACCCCAAAGACTTGAAAACTCATATCCAAAAAGATATTTGCACACCAATGTTCAAAGAAGCATTATTCACAGTAACCAGGACATGGAAGCAACCGAAGTGTTCTATGATAGATGATTGGCTAAAGAAGCTGTGGTACTTATATACAATGAAATATTACTCAGACATAAGAAGAGATGAAATACTGCCATTTGCAGCAACATGGATGGATGTTGAGATAATCATGCTAAGTGAAATAAGCCAGACAGAAAAAGTTGAAGATCACATGATATCACTTATGTGTGGGCTATAAACCTAAAAGTAACAAATAAACAAGATAAAGAAACAGATTCATGGACATGGACTATTGACTAGTGGTTACCAGAGGGTAGGAGGTAGGGGAGGAAGGGTGAGGTAGATGAGGTAAGGGAGGTCAAATAGAGGGGGATAAGGGGATAGTGAAGTGGGTAAAGGGGATCAAATATATGATAGCTGAAGGAAACTGGGCTTTTGGTGGTAAATACAATACAATATACAGATGTCAAATTATAATGTATAACTGAAAATTATATAATTGTATTAACCAATGTTACCCCAATAAACTTAATTAAAAAAAGAGTGAGCCTACTGTGGGGGTGCCCTTGATATTTGTCTTCACTCAGTGCATTTTTGACAAATATAAGGAATTGAGTGAAACATCTTTAGGGTATCGAGGTTTAATTGTGCTTTTTGAAATGACACATTTCCTACAACTTTAAACATCTATGCATTTATATATGTGTTGGTCATACTTATTAAATAGATGATAAGCACTTGAGGAGATTAAAAAGCAAACAAAAACAGTTAATATTTTTCTGTGAGGATAGAGGAATAATTTTTAAATGCAGCATAAATAAATACTAATTAATACTACATTAGTTGCATTAAGTGGTTAAATATTGAATTTATACATGTTAAGATAAATATCTAAGATGATTCAGACACAGAAGTAGCAAAGTTATGCACTTATCTCTGTTTATAATCTGCATCCTGCAAAGTCAAGCAATAGTTTTTAATGAAATAAATTATTACAATCAAATATCATTGTTGCGATTCTAGCATTCCAGTTTTCTTGGCCCCATCGTAATATATGTTAAAGTAGCACAAAGTTTATATTTTTGAAGCTATCTGCAAAGTGACATTACATAGCTAGTAGAGAATAAAATAATATTTATTTAGAAAAAAAAGAAAAAAGAAAAAGAAAACTCCTGCTCCTTGGGTAAAGGGAAGAATAAAGTTTTCTCCCATTTGATTACTTTCCTAAAAATGGGAACATCATATAAAGATGGAATGAATGCCTGCGAAGCATTTTACACAAAAAAGAAAATTTTTTCTTTTGTTCCTTCATAATTTTGCATTTTATATTGCTATGTGATTTCTGCTTTACTCATTAACTTCCTCACTTGTCTTTCACCTCTTTCCTCCACCAACCTTTAAGAAATCTTCACCTAAGTCCTTGTAGTTGAGCTACAACTACAACTATCCTCTAAGTAAACACAGGCGGGGGGGGGGAAGCACAAAGTAGGAATTTGGATTTGTAGCTGTTTTTCCAAGTGTAAACTCCCCTGGTTTGTATATTCTATGCATCAGGCACTCTGTTTGGTTTGCATTTCTTTCTAACTAAATGGGGAAAATGACTCATAAGTGAGTGGAACAGATAGTAAATTATTTAGTCCCCAGTGGAGAAGAACTAAAGATGTTAATGAATCAATAATGCAAATGTAGAAGTTGAGAGTGAAATCTCTGCAACAAATGAAGGTAAAAAAATGGTAGAAAGCATAAAGTGGAGGCTGTCTAAAAGATCAATAATGATACAACACTCTCAAAGTCTACTATCCTTCAAATATACAGAGTTAAAATTTGAAATTAAGTTAAAATTTAATAGAACATGAAAGCTACAAATGACTTCTGTTTGCTATTAGTTTACTCTTTAAAATGATTGAATTGCATGGGCCAATAATATGAAAATACATAGAACTTATGTGCAAATTATTGGGATATTTTAAAAAATCAAATAAATAAATAATGATTATTTCTACCATGTGTAACACTTATGCTAAATGTTTGAATGATACAAATATAATTAATAAAATAGAAGCTCCTGTCTTAGAGCCTTACAAATTAGTGGAAGGGAGGTTAGAAAGGACCAATGAATGAAATCTCAATAGTAACATTTTAAAGGTCTCTTTGAGAAAACACCAGAAGTTATGGCAAGTCAGTGAATGTAAAATACAATTAAAAAGGAGAGATGTGAGTTTAGCAGTTTCATGAATGTATACTAGGATGATCAGCAAAGTTTTTTGTGGAAGAGACAAAATTAGAATTGGGTATTTAAAAAGCAACTTAGGACATGTGGGAAACATGGTGGAGTGAGAGACGTCTGTAGATCTCTCCCCTTGAAACAACAATAAGCTGAAAACTAAAACTAGAAAAAAAACCACCCAAACTGCTCACCAGAACATCTGAGCATGGGATCTGTGCATAAGAACTACCATAGGTCAGAACCCCAGGTGTTGGGTGGAGGACTAGGAGAAATAAAGAAGCTGCTTTTGGCAACTGCTGGAGTTCCCTGTAGGAGGAGGGGGAGGGGAGAAGGAGCAGCAAGTTCCCTGAACAGCCCTGCATGAGAAATCTGTGAGCTCTCCACGGCCGGTGGCAGGACCCAGTCATGTGGCAGAAGGCAGAGAAGTGGGATGGGACAGCAGAGAAACAACAGTTGATTTTTACTGGCTGCATCACAAAACTGAGGCTGAGCTGCAGCCCCCAACACCCAACTCAGAGGGCCTCTCTCCTCATACCCTCTGAGACTGATCACTGCAGAGCCTAGGGGAATCTGAGCAAATGCTACCGAAACTGTTGTTAACACTGACAGGGACTGACTCTGAGAGGAGCAAGCACAATTAAATATATATAAAAAAATAAAAAGGCATTTTTAAGGTTTTCTATAAAGCAGGGATCCACAAGGCTTAGATGCCACCTACTGGAAACCAAAAGAAAAGTGCCTTCTTTGCAGCAGGCTAAAGACAGATCTTTATATAATAAATCTTCTTTCTGGAAAAAAAAAAGCAAAATGCATTTCCATTAATGCCCAGGCAGAGAAATAGTTCATTAAACACCATGAACAACCAAGGTGACAAGGCATCTCAGAAAGAAAGAGAAAAATCTCCAGAAAATAAGTTTGCATACATAGAACTATGCAACTTAAATGACAGAGAATTCAGGATGATACTTCTGAAAAACTCAGTGAATTCCAAAACAAGTCATATCAACAATTTCAGGAAATGAAAAAACAACTAGATGAGCAGGGCAAGGAGAATGGAACTTCTGGAGATAAAAAACACACTGCAAGAATTGATAAATGAAATAGCAAGCTTGGGAAATAGAGTCGACCAAATGGAGGAAAGGATCAGTGATATCAAAGACAAAAATCTAGAAACCGAAGAATGAAAAATAATGAAAGAGAAATTCAAGAACTAGCTGATACCATCAGGAGAGGAAGCATAAGAATAATGTGGATTATCAAAGATGAGGAAAATGAGTAGGGACTAGAAAGCATTTTCAGAGAAATAGTGGATGAGAATTTCTCAAATCTAAGGAAGGAGCTGCAGCTTGAAATTCAAGAAATCAACAGAACACCCAATTATCTCAACCCAAATAGGTTTTTACTGAGACACATTGTATTAAAATTATTCAAAATCAATGACAATGACAGAATTCTCAAGGCAACCAGGGAGAAGAAGACGTAACTAATAAAGGAAAATTCATTAGATTATCCTCAGACTTCTCAGCACATACCTTATAAGCCAGAAAAGAGTGGAATGAAATATTCAAAATATTAAGTTAAAGGAACTATCCCTCTAGAGTAATGTATCCAGCTAAGCTCTCCTTTAGAAATGAAGGAGAAATAAAGAGCTTTCCAGACATACAAAAATTGAGGAAACTCTCCACTATGAGACCTGAACTATAGGAAGTACTGAAAGGGGTCAGCTCACCTAAAACAAAATGACAAAAAAAAATACATAATTAGGATTAAAGTGACTGTCAGGCAAATAGAAGCAGAGGTGTGCAACCCTTATAAGATATTTAGGATAATTCCTAAGAGCCCCAGTATTTTCCAAATGGTAAATAAGCACTTGCTTCAACTAAAAGTCACCAGCTGCATTAGCCCCTAATAAGAGGGTCAGCCTGTCCTTTGAAACTTTGAAGCTAGGCATTGGCTTCTCCTCTTTAGCTATGATAGTCCTAGATGGCATCTTCTACCAATATAAGGTGGTTTCATCTACATTGAAAATATGCTGTGTACCATAGCCACCTTCACTTACTATCTTAGTGAATCTTCTGGTTGACTTGCTATAGCTTCTACATCAGCATTTGCTGCTTTACCTTATGTTATGAAGAAAGCTTCTTTCCCCAAACCTCATGACTCAGCATCTTCTAGCTTCACATATTTGTTCTGCAGCTTTCTCAGCAATCTCAGCCTTCACAGAATTGAAGAAAGTTAAGGTCTTGCCCTCGGTTAGGTTTTGACTTAAGGGAATGTTATGGCTGGTTTGATCATCTCCCTATCCAAATTACTACAACTTTCTCTGTATCAGTACTAAAGCTGTTTTGCTTTCTTATCATTTATGTGTTCACCATAGGAGCACTTTTAATTTCCTTTAAAAAATTTTTCTTTGTATTCACAACTTGGTTAACTGTTTGGCACAAGAAGCCTAACTTTTACACTACCACAGCTTTCAATAGTCCTTCCTTGCTAAGCTTAATAATTTCTAGTTTTTTACTTAAAGTGAGAGACAGGAGACTCTTCCTTTTACTTGAATAGTTAGAGGCTATTGAGGGTTATTAATTGATCAATTTTAAATATTTTTGTGTCTCAGGGAATAGGGAAGTCTGAGGAGGGGGAAAGAGATGGGTAATAACTAGTCTATGGAGTAGTCAAATACACACATTTATTGATTAAGTTTGTTGTCTTATATTGGCACATTTATGGGGCCCCCCACAAAATCAATAGTAACATCAAAGATCACTGATCATAGATCATCATAATAAATATAATAATATTGAGAAGGATTGAAATATTGTGAGAATTACCAAAATATGACACAGAGACACAAAGTGAGCAAATGCTGTTGGAAAATGACTCCCATAGACTTTCTCAAGGCAGGATTGCTACAAATCTTTATTTGAAAAAAACCCAACACATTGTATGTAAAGCATGATCAAGTGAAGTGCAATAAGACATGGTATGCCTGTAGCATCCTAAGTGATTTCCTTGCTTCTCACCATTGGATGCTTTACACCACTGCCAGAAAAATCTTTATAATAAAAAATATGACCATAGCATACTTCTGTGATTAAAACTCTTGAAAAATAAGTCGTGTTGATTTTTACTCCAAATATCATTTGGAATCGTAATCTTCAATACCAATGCTCTACATTGGCCTTGCTTCAGACAGTTTGTGGAAAAAACTTCTGCACAGTGAAAGAAACTATCAACAAAACAAAAAGGCAACCTACTTAATGGGAGAATATATATGCAAATGATATATCTGATAAAGGGTTGATATCTAAAATATATAAAAAATTCATACAACTCAAAAACAAAAAAAATTAAACAATCTAATAAAATAATAGGCAGAGGACATGAAGAGACATTTCTCTAAAGAAGATACACAGATGGCCAACATTTGAAAAGATGGTTAGCATTAAGAATCATCAAGGAGATGTAAATCAAAACTACAATGAGATACCACCTCATATCAGTCAGAAAGGCTATTATGAAAAAGTTAACATATAACAAGTGTTGGCAAGGATATGGAGAAAAAAGGAAACCTTGCTCTCTGTTGTTGGAACTACAGATTGGTGCATCCACTATGGAAAACAGTATGGGGATTCCTCAAAAAACTAAAAATAGAACTACCATATGAACCTACAATCCCACTTCTGGGTGTTTATCCAAAGAAAACAAAAATATCAATTGTAAAAGTTAAATGAACCCCTTGTCTGTTGCAACATTATTTACAATAGTCAATATATGGAAACAACCTAGTCATTCATGGATAGATGAATGGAGAAAGAAGATATGGTTCTTATATATAGAATGAAATATTACTCAGCAATAAAAAAGAAAAAAAATCCTACCATTTGCAACAACATGGATTGATCTAGAGGATATTGTGCTAAGTGAAATAAGTGAGTTATAGGAAGACAAATATTGTATGATTTCAGTTATATATGAAATTTAAAAAAACCAACACTGATGAACAAATAAACAAAAAAAATCATACTCATAGAAACAAAAACAAACTGGTAGTTACCAGAGGGGGGGAGTGAAAGTTTGGGTTAAAAATGATGAAGAGGAATATATTCAATAATAGTGTGATAACTTTGCATAATGACAGATAATTACTAGAAGAGTTAATGTGGTGAGCACATCATAAGGTATATAAATGTTGAATCATTATGTTGTACACCTAAAACTGACATAATATTGTATACCAACTGTACTTTAATAAAAAGAAATAAAATTCCATTATATTTACTGTTTAAAAAATGAGGTCTAAATAATTAATATATTATATAATTTAGATCTCATTTTTTTTACCAGCAAAATTAGTTTACTCATCCTTCAAACATCTTTGTGTATTTCTACTTCCACAACTTTACCTATTCTAATATTCACACCAGATAATTTTTCTCCTATTTTTTACTTCTTCATTACTTTCTTTGTTTTCAAGTCTCATTTTATATCCCTTCTCCTCTTCTATGAAGCTTTTCTTTGTGATAGCCAATGCATGTGATTTTTTTCCTTTATCAAACTGCAATAAGATATTGATAGGTAAGATCTGTGGTGAGGGACAGAGAGGTCATTGTTAATAAGATATCATTAGGGAGGCTGGAATGTGAAAGATATTTTAAAAGAAAAACAAGCATTTCTGATTTGAGTGACAGATTCATGGGAGGCAGTGCTTGATAATAAATTTAGAATGATGAGTTGGAGCCACTTTGTGGAAGCCTTTAACGTCAAGCCAAGGAGTCTCTTGTTTCTGTAAATTCATCAGAAACATGTTTACACTTAATATTATGTAATGTCATGTGTATTTTATTAAAGACAATTATTTGAGAATTATTCATCAATGGATTCTATAGTTTTCCTTTTCAGATAATGAGAAGATACATTAATCCAGACTTGAGGAAGTACAGAGTAGCAAAAAAGCATCTGGTTTGTGTATCAGGAGAGGTGAAAGTATGAAGGCTAAAATACATAAGGATGTTTAAGGCATTGGGATGTGTGATAGAAAGAAAATTTATCACATTTTTTAGCCCTATTTATTATCATAGTTTTACTTTCTTATATGAATCATTTTGGACTATTTTTAGCATCACAAGTTTATAGATGTCAACAAATGAAAAATGATATAAGATTAAGTACTATAGTATACATGATAAGGTAATGTCTAAAATAACAAGACCCCAAAGCTGGAATCTTTTGTTGAAATATAGTCATTTTTATTAAATAAATCTTTTATATTTTTCTTTAACGTTTCAATCATTGTGGTGGATATAAAAATATATTTTACATGGGTGCCTTATTCAGTAAAACCAGATTATGAATGAGACTATGCTCTAAGTTGGTTCTTTCAAAAATTCTGACTGTAGTTCCTTGATGTGGCTTTGGGTCAGGTAGGAAAGGGTCACTCAAAAGCATTATATTGTGAGGTACCATCTCTAGGTAGAAATCAGTGAGGAATATGGAAACCTAAATAAAAATAGTTATTGGTTAAGGCTTGGCTATACAACTGACAAAAGTAGGTGGGATGTGTTCTGGGAGAGCTGGAGAAGATGGTTTTATGAAAGTATTTGGATTAAATGGTGAATTAAATGGTGCATCAGCAATTTTAGCATAACTGAGATTTCTTGTTAATTCACTGTATGATTTAGGCTGTTTTATTCAGTTTCTGGACTTTAGTTTTCCAAGATGAAGCATGGTGCAGATGGTGGGGAAGATAAGAGGTTGTATACAGAAGATCTCTTTAAGGCCCTAGTTAGCTCTGATATTCTATGGTTCTAGGATTTGGTTTCAAACCTATTTCTAGGAAGAGCACTGGTCCCCATACACAGCCAATCTACATCTATATCTGCATTAGTCATCCAGCTCACTCAACATTAGCAACATAAATTGAATTAGCAACATAAATTAGCAACATAAATTCTATGTAAGTTCTTATGTATATTTACAGCACTTGCCTGCTCACACTCAAAAGGAGATATAAACTTCTTACTCTTGTAGTCCCATCAATGGTAGTAGCGATGTTTAGTATTCTTTAGACCCCATTACCCTGGCTATGACTGACTGGACTATAAATGGGTACCTAAACAAGGGACATCTATTCCTAGGCTTGGAACCAATCTATAATCTATGAATCTCAGCCTACCAAAGATGATCTAAGCAAAATAGACTCTACTCTAAAGCAGTCAGCAGTTAGCAGCAGAAACAAAAGCCAAAAGGATGCTTTGTGAATTGTCAAAATAATGATAGCAAATGGTCTTATAGCACTTGCTGTATATACCAGGCAAAATCTTAGCTCATTCAATCCTCACAACATACTATGGGGTAGATTCTCTTATTATTATCAGTCTTTAACAAATGAGGATATCAAATTACAGAGAGGCTAAGTAACTTGCCCAGGGGAACATAGGTAGTAAGTGGCTGAGTTAAGATTGAAATTCAAGCAGTCTGGATTCAGAATCTGTGCTCCTAACCACTATACTACATGGCCAAAGGTTTGAAATATAAGAAGCCAAAAAACAAAATTTTATAGCTAGACTGACCAAGAAAACATGTTATAAGACAATATCCAAACTGAAATTTTGAGAGAGCAGAAATAATATGGACAGAGAAAATTGGTTTGCAGAAAAAGAAAAACAGGGAAGATCAATAGAAAGAGAGATATAAGGAAAAAGACTGGAGCAGAGTGCAAGAGCAGTGGTGAGAGCGAGAACAAGAATGAGAGAGAGTTGCTTTGGCACCTGATACTGATAATAGTATTTAATATGTATAAACCACTTATTATGCACCTGCCATTCTTCTTACATCTTTACCTATACTAATTTATTGCATCTTTACATACTTAACATGAAGTAAGTATGATTATTATCTTTATTTTACAGATGTAGAACTTGAAGCACAGATTGGTTAGTGACTTGCATAAAGTCACACAGCAAGTAAGAATTTGAACCTAGGCAGTCTGGTTTCAGGCTTCAGAGTTAGTACTCATAATTACTCCACTCTTTTCCTAGTCCTAGTTTCTGCGAGCCCTGGTTATATGTCAGTTTCTGTCCTTCCCTTTCTTTGAGATTCCTGTATATCTTTAACCCATCCCAATCCTTTACTTGAGCTGGATTTATTGGGTCTCTCTCCTTGAGAGCTAACTGAAACTGAAAGATATCATACCAGATACTGCAGAACAGGGGTCCACAACCACTAGACTATGGACAGGTATCATCTGTGGCCAGTTAGGAACCAGGCTGCACAGCAGGAGTTGAGTGGCAGGCAAGAGAGCCAAGCTTCATCTGTATTTGCAGCCACTCCCTAGGGACACCTCAGCTTCACCTCAAATCATCAGGCATTAGATTCTCATAAGAGCACCGGTTCCTGGTGCCAAAAGGGTTGTGGACCGCTGTATAGAGGAAGATATAAAGGTGATTAATAGTATCCTTAACTCAAGAGTTGGCAATCTAATTGGAAGGATTAGCCATCCAGGTAGAAAATCACTAATAATAACAGACAGTATGTACCCATTGCTTGTTGAAAAAAAAATGAGGGCAAGCTCAATGAAGAGTAAAGATTGATTTGGGAATGATAGCCTCTGAAGCTTGGCAAATAAATTATAGAAGGTCATGTATGGTTTCTATACCAATGACTATCTGAAGTTTTTCAGTGGGTGATACCACTAAAAAAGTATCAACAGAATTGGAAAACTAATTTTCAAGTACACTCTCATTACATAAAATTCCAGTCTTGTATAAATACTTTTCTATTTTGGTGAGCTTGGGTAGGATCTTCACTGTAATCTTAATATTTTTTAACTGTATTTAAAATTTTTTCAATTAAAGTTGGCATTCAAAATTATTTTATATAAGCTTCAGGTGTACAGCATAATGATTAGACATTTATATAATGTACAAACTGATCCCTGTGGTTAGACTAGTACCCACTTGGCTCTATACATGGTTATTACAATATTATTGACAATATCCCCTATGCTGTACTTCACATCCCCATGATTATTTTGTAACTCCCAATTTGTACTCCTTAATCCCTTCAACTTTTTCACCCAGCGCCCCAACTCCCCTCTTATCTGACAATCACCAGTTTGTTCTCTGTATCTATGAGTCTGTTTTCATTTTTTAAAATTTTACATTTATTTTATTCTTTAGATTCCATACATAAGTGAAATCACATTTTATTTGTTTTTCTCTAACTTAATTCACTTAGCATAATATCCTTTAGGTCCATGCACATTGTTGCAAATGGTAAGATTTTTTTTTAGCTGAGTAGTATTCCACTGTATATATGTAACACAACTTCTTTTTCCAATCATCTGTTGATGGGTACTTAGGTTGCTTCCATATCTTGGCTATTGTAAATGGTGCTGCAGTGACATAGTGGTGTGTATACTTTTTCAAATTATTTTTCTGGTTTTCTTTGGATAAATACTCATAAGTTCAATTGCTGGGTTATAAGGTAGTTCTATTTTTAATTATTTGAGAAACCTGCAAATGTTGTCCATAGTAGCTGCACCAATTTGCAATCCCACAAACAGCACACGAGGGTTCTCTTTTCCCTACATCCTCACCTATACTTTTTTAAAAAAAATTTATTGATGATAACCATTTTGAGAGATGTGAGGTGATATCTCATTGTGGTTTTTTAATTAAAATTATTGGGGTGACATTGGTTAATAAAATTGTATAAGTTTTAAGTGTACAATTTAATAATAAGTCATATGTATATTGCATTGTGTGTTCACCACCTAAAGTTAAATTTCCTGCTGTCACCATATATTTGACTCCCTTTACCCCCAACTACCCCTGCTTCCCAATGGTAACCAATAATCTACTATCTGTGTCCATGATCCTCTGTTTGTCATGCCTGTTTTTTGCTTTCAGTTTTATATCTCACATATAAATAAAATCATATTGTTCTCAATGTGTTTTTAATTTTCATTTCTCTGATCATTAGTGACATTGGGCATCTTTTCATATGTCTATTGGCCATCTTATGTCCTCTTTGGAGAAATACTTGTTCAGGTTCTCTGCCCATTTTTTTTTAGTTGAATTGTTTGTTTGTTTGTTTGTTTTTGGTGTTGAGTTGTATGGGTTCTTTATAAATTTTGTATATTAACTCCATATCATATGCATCATAAGAAAATACCTTCTCTCATTCAGTAGTTTGTCTTTTTGTTTTGTTGATGGTTTCCTTTGCTGTGCAAAAACTTTTTAGTTTGTTATAGTCCCATTTGTTTATATTTTCTTTTGCTTCCTTTGTGTGAGAAGATACATGCAAAAAAATATTACTACGAGCAATATCAGAGAGTTTACTCTCTGTTTTCTTCTAGGAGTTTTATGGTTTCAGGTATTACATTTAAGTCTTTAATCTATTTTGAATTTCTTCTTGTATATGATATACGAAGGTGGTCTAGTTTCATGTTTTTGCATGTATCTGTCCAGTTTTCCCAACACCATTTACTGAATAGATTGTCTTTACCCCACTGTATATTCTTTCCTCCTTTGTCATAGATTAAATAACCATATAGATGTGGGTTTATTTCTGGGCTATCTATTCTGTTCCATTGATGTGTCTGATTTTATGCCAGTATCATGTTATTTTGATTACTATAGCTTTGTAATATAATTTTATATCAGGTGATGTGATATTTATAACTTTGTTCTCAAGATTGCCATGGCTATTCGGGGTCTTATATGTTTCCATAAAATTTTTTTATTATTTTTTTCTAGTTCTGTGTAAAATGTCATTGGTGTTTTGATAGGAATTGCATTGAATCTATAGATTGCTCTGAGTAGTATGGACATTTGAATGATATTTATTCTTTCCATCCATGAACATGATAAATGCTTCCATTTATTTATATCTTCAGTTTCTTCCATCAGTGACTTATGATTTTCCCAATACAGGTCTTTTACGTCCTTGGTTAAATTTATTTCTAGGTATTTTGTTGTGTTTGATGCAGTTGTAAATGGGATTGTTTTCTTAATTTCTCATTCTAATAGTTCATAATCAGTGTATAAGAATACGATGGATTTCTTAATATTAATTTTGCATCATGCTACTTTACCAAATTCATTTACCAGTTCAAACAGTTTTTTTTTTTTTGGTGGAATATTGATTCCTTATTTATAGTATTATGTCATCTGCAAATAATGACAGTTTAAGTTCTTCCTTTCCAAATTGGATGCCTTTTATTTCTTTTACTTTTCTGTTGGCTGTGGCTAGAATTTCCATCACTATGTTGGAAAAAGTGCTGAGAGTAGATATTCTTATCTCTTTCCTGATATTAAGGGAAACACTTTTAACTTTTCCACTTTGAGTATGATGTTAGCTGTGTGTTTGTCATATATTGCCTTTATTATATTGAGATATATGCCATTTATTTCCACGTTGCAGAGAGTTTTTATCATAAATCAATGCTGGATTTTGTCAAATTCTCTTTTTGTATCTATTGTTATGGTCGTATAATTTTTATCTTTCAACTTGTTAATATGGTTATCACATTAATTGATTTGTGGATATTATACCAACTTTGCATCCCAGGAATACATTCCATTTGATCATGATGTAAAATCTTTTTAATATATTGCTGATTTTGTTTTGTTAATATTTTGTGAAGGATTTTTATATTTATGTTCATCAGGGGTATAAGCCTGTAATTTTATTTTTTTGTACTGTTTTTGTCTGATTTAGGAATCACTATAATTATGGCCCCATAAAATGAACTTGGGGGCTTCTGTCCTCTTGACTTTTAAAAAATATTTTGAGAAAAGTAAGTGTTAATTTTTCTTTGTATATTTGGTAAAATTCACCTGTGAAGCCATCTGATCCCAGACTTTTATTCTTTGGAAGTTTTTTGATATAGATTTGCTTTTGTCAGTAGTAATAGGTCATTTTAGATTTTCTCTTTTTGACTCAGTTTTGGGAAGTTGTATGATTTTAAAATTTATCCATTTCTTCCAGATTCCCCAATTTGTTGCCATATAATTGCTCATACTATTTTCTTATAATCTTTTTTATTTCTCTGGAGTCAGTGGTCTGTTTTTTCCTTTCATTTTTAATTTTATTTATTTGGGTCCCTTTTTTCTTTTTTTCTTGATAAGTCTAGTTAAAGGTTTATCCATTTTGGTTATCTGTTCAAAGACCAAGTTTTTGGTTTCATTGATATTTTGTACAAATAGTAGACTCTATTTCATTTATTTCTACTCTGATCTTTATTATCTCCTTCCTTTTATCCACTTGGGCTTTCTTTGCTATTCTTTTTCTAGTTTCTTTAAGTGTAAGCTAGATTGTTTATTTGAGATTTTCTTTTGTTTCTTGAGGTTGGCCTGTATTATAATTTTCTTCTTACAACTACGTTGGCTGTGTATCATTGATGTTAAGTTGTGATTTCATTTTCATTTGTTTCAAGGTATCTTTTGATTTCTTCCTTGATTTCATTGTTGACCCATTTGTTGCTTAGTAGCATGCTATTTAGCCTCCATGTGTTTGTGTATTTTTAATTTTTTTCTTGAAATTGATTTCTAGTTTTATCAGAGAAGAACTTGATATGATATCACTCTTCTTAAATTTATTGTGACTTGTTTTGTGGCATAACATGGACTACCTTGGAAAATATTCCATGTGCACTTGAGAAGAATGTATATTCTGCTGCTTTGGGTGAAATGCTCTAAAAATATCAATTAAATCTATTTGGTCTAATATGTCGCTTAAGGCCACTGGTTTTTTGTTGATTTCCTTTCTAGACAATCTGTCTATTGGTGTCATACAGGTGTTGAAGTCCCCTACTATGATTGTATTACTATCGATCTGTCCCTTTATGTCAGTCAATATTCGTTTTATATATTTAGGTGTCTCGATATGGGGTACATAAATTTCGACTAGGGTTATGTTCTCCTGTTGGATTGATGCCTTTATCATTGTGTAATGTTCTTTAACTCATTACAGCCTTTGTTTTAAAGTCTATTTTGTCTGATATAAGTATGGCAAACCCAGCTTTTTATTGATTTCCATTTGCATGAAATATCTTTTTCTATTTCTTTACTTTGTCTGTGTGTGTCTTTCAATGTGAAGTGGGTCTCTTTTATTTTATTGTTATTTTTTAAATTATTAGTTTACTTTTATTATGGTGACAATCAAGTAAGTTTTAGGTGTACAATTCAACAGTAAGGTGTGTATGTGTATATATATATATATATATATATATATATATATATATATATATATACACACATATTGCATTGTGTGTTCACCATCCATAGTTAGATTTCTTTCTGTCACCACATATTGACCCCCGTTACCCTATATATTTCCCCTCTTCCCCCACCCTCTGGTAACCACTAGTCTATTGTCCATGTCCATGAGTTTCTGACTGTTTGTCCTGTTCTTTTCTTGCTTTTAGGTTTATATCCCACATATAAGTGATATCATGTGATTTTCAACTTTTTCAGTCTGGCTTATTTCGCTTAGCATTGATTATCTCGAGGTCCATCTATGTTGCCGCAAATGGCAGTATTTTATCTCTTCTTATGGCTGAGTAATATCTCATTTTATATATATATATATATATATATATATATATATATATACACCTCTTAGCTTCTTCATCCAATCATCTATTGTAGGACACTTTGGTTGCTTCCGTGAAGTGGGTCTCTTTTAGACAATATATGTACGAATCTTGTTTTCTTAACCATTCAGCTACCCTATGTCTTTTGATTGGAGTATTTAATCCACTTACACTTAAATTAATTATTGATAAGTACATAGTTATTGCCAGTTTATTATTCATATTTATCTTTTTTTTCTCTTTCTTCTTAAAGAAGTCTCTTTAACATTTCCTGTAACACTGGCTTGGTGTTGATGAACTCCTTTAGTTTTTTCCTGTCTGGGAAGCTCTTTATCTCATCTTCAATTATAATTAATAGCCTTGCTGGGCAGAGTAGTCTTGGTTGTAGTTTCTTGCTTTTCATTGCTTTTAATATTTCTTGCTAGCCCCTTCCGGCCTGAAAGTTTCTGTTGAGAAATCAGTGGACAGTCTTATGGGCACTCCCTTGTAAGGAACTAGCTGCCTTTCCCTTGCTGCTTCTAGGATTCTCCTTTTGTCTTTAACCTTGGCAGTTTAATTATGATGTGTCTTGGTATGGGCCTATTTGAGTCCATCTTGTTTGGAACTCTCTGCTCTTCCTGGGGTTGTATGTCTATTTCCTTAACCAGGTTAAGGAAGTTTTCAGTCATTATTTCTTCAGATAGGTTCTCAATCCCTGGTTCTCTCTCCTTTCCTTCTGGTACCCCTATGATGCAAATGTTGGTGCACTCGATGTTGTCCCAGAGGTCCCTTAAACTTTGCTCATTAAAAAACATTATATTACTGTTCCAATTGGGTGTTTTCTGCTACCTTGCCTTCTATCAGCAGTCCCAAACCTTTTTGGTACCAGAGACTGGTGCTCCTATGAGAATCTAATGCCTGATGATTTGAGATAGAGCTAATGTGGTGATGCTAGCGCTGGGGAGAGACTGAAAATACAAGTGAAACTTCACTCTCTTGACTGCTGCTCACCTCCTGCTGTGTATCCTATTTCCTGACAGGCCATGGACAGGTACTTGTCCATGGCCCAAGAATTAGGGATTCCTGTTCTAAATCGCTGATTTGATCTTCTGCTTTATATAATTTGGTGTTAATTCCATCTAGTGTATTCTTCATTTTAGTTATTGTATTCTTCATTTCTTAGTGGTTCTTTTTGGTGGTTTCTTTTTCCTTTTTTTATGTTTACCATCACTTTGTTGAAGTTCTTATTGAGATTATCTATTCTTCTCCCAAGTTTGTTGAGCATCTTTATAACCATTCTTTTGACACCTGCATCTGATAGGTTGCTCTCCTTCATTTCATTTAGTGCTTTTTCTGGAGTTTTCTTCTGTTCTTTTTTGGGTCATGTTTCTCTGTTTTCTCATTTTGGCTACCTGTCTCTGTTAATTTCTATGCATTAGGTAGATTTGATACATCTCCCAGTCTTGGTTGGGTGGCCTAATGTAGTAGGTGTCCTGTGGAGCTGGTGGTGCAGTCTTCCTGGTCATCTGTGCCTGGTCATCTGACTCCTCTCTTCCAGGAGTGTCCCTTATGTGGGTCATGTGTGCTCCCCTGTTGTAGTTGAGCCTTGATTATTGTTGGCATGTAAGTAGGTGGGATTCACTCTCAGACTCACTGGCTGTGGGGACTGGCCATGCTCACATGATGTGAGATGCTGTGTGGGGGTTATCCCCGGATGTGGGATTTGCTTCAGTTGGTTTATGTGCCTCTTGAGACCACCCTTTGGGTGTGCTGCTTGTGGGGCTAGTAGGGTTTTGTCTTTTGTGGTTGGACACCAGCTTCAACATTTGTTTGTTCCGGGGTCCCTTGGAAGGGTCTCCTATGTAGGCCAAGGACAGCTGCTGCTTTTGATTGCCTGGGGCTACATGGTAGGAGCTACAAAGTGAACCCCAGATGGTCACCAATTATGCTTGACCTAGATGCATACAGGAAAGGCCACAGTGGGAAATGAGGTTGGCTGTCACTGGAAACAGGCCTGGGACACTTCAGCAAATGGTCCAGGGCACTCTGAGGTCTGAGGCTGCCTACTGGATACCCATAAGACTCAGCAGCTGAAGAAGCCCTGAGTAGCACCCAAGTTGGGTGAGGTGAGGTCTCAGAAAGTCACCAACATGAGGTGTGTGATGCTCCCCCAGTTAGTGCAGACTCAGATTTGGTGCCAGTGATGAGCCTGTGGACATTCGCAGAAGTCTCAGATCACACCGAGGTCATCCCCTGACCACTTAGGGCCCACAGGCCCCTAATATTTATTTAAAAAACAGTAGCTCAAGCTAAGGCTGGTTGCCCACTACCAAAACTGTCCCTGGAGGTACACAACCCAAGGCCTGCTGATTACTGCCAAAAAATTCTCTTAATAAGAGGACTGAGTTGGGGTGGCTGCCTAGCTAGGAATATGTCTATGACAATTCACGAGTTGGTTCGGGTGGAATCCCTGGGAATAATTGGGTTGGAGTAAGTGGATTTCACTAGGTCAATGGAGATTTAGATTTGGGCACTTGTGGGGAGAGTTTGATACAGGCAAGATGACACCCATCTGTAAGTTGCACAGGAATAGGGTTTTACACAAGGATGATGGCAATTGTCCCTCCAACCCACCCTTTAAAGCCATACAACTCAGATTTTCCATGTTGTCTCTGGTGCATCCTAACTGCTGTCCCTCTGCCAGAGCCCAGGGTGAGTGCCTGAGGGACAGCAAGTCTGTGTGTAGGCTCTTTAAGAGATCTTTTGGGTTTCCAGCAGCCTGCAGTCTTGCCTGGGTGGTCAGAACTCCCATCGATATTTATGGTCAGATTTTGTGTGGGCTCTTCTTCCAAGCACTGGAATTTTGTACTGAAGAGCCCTAGATTGGGCCTCGGGCTCTTTGCTCCTCCAAGGGTACCTCCACAGCAGAGATATCGTTCCCAGTGCCCAATTGCCATATATAGGTCCAAGGTCAGAATATTTTGTGTCTCCGCCTCTCCTACCAGTTTCAATGTGGTCTCTTCATTATATCCTTATTTATAGGAGTTCTGTTCAACTAGTGTTCAGATGGTCCTCCAGGTTGATTGATCTGTAGTTTAGTTGCAATTTTCATATGGTGGTAGGAGGCCAACACAGTGTTTACCTACCTCTCTGTCTTGACCGTAATCTCAGCGTTTTTTTTTTATTTGTTTTTGTTTTTGTTTTTTTGCTTTCTGCCTCCTTGTTGCTTTTTTAAAAATTAAGTTTATTGGGGTAACATTCTGTTCCATGTACACTAGAAAAGAATGTATAAGCAGCTGTTTTGGGATGGAAGGCTCTATAATGTCAATTATGCCCAGTTGGTCTAATGCGTCATTTAAGGATATTATTTCCTCATTGGTTTTCTGTTTTTATGTTTTTATGCTCTGTCCATTTCCGACAGTGGGTTATTTAGATCTTTTACTACGATAGTGTTTTGGTCTGTTTCTACCTTTAATTCTGTTAGTAACTGCTTTACATATTGTGAGGCTCCCTAATTGGGAGCATAGATATTAATAAGTGTTATATCTTCTTGGTGCATGATTCCCTTTATCACTATGAAGTGTCCCTCAGTATCTTTCTTTACCTTTTTTATTGTGAAGTCTATTTCGTCTGATATTACTACTGCTACTCCTGCTTTTCTCTGAGTGCCATTTGCTCATAATATCATTTCACACCCTTTCACTTTGAGTCTATATTTGTCTTTGGAGGTGAGATGTGTCTCTTGGAGGCAGCATGTGGTTGGGTTTTGTTTTTTGATGCATTCTGCAACTCTGTGCCTTTTTATTGGTGAGTTCAGTCCATTTTTATTTAGGGTGATTATTGAGATATGAGGGTTTTCTATAGCCATTTTCTATTTTGCTTTCTGGTAGTTTGTTGTTTCCATTGCTTCCTTGTCCTTGTGCTTCTGTTTTCTTTATTTTGTTTGGCTTTTGTGAGGTTTTCCCTGTGGTTCTTGTTTTATGTTATATACTTCAGTTCTAAATCTTTGATATGTGGTTACCATTACAAATATGTAAAGGATAGTTATATATACAAAGTCATCCATTTTCTTCTGTGCATGCCTTATCTCCATTACCCTTTACAAATATGGAGCTTTGAGTCGCCCCCTTTTCAGTTATTGTTATCTCAATTTGTGCCTATGTATGCTTAACGTTCATTATTGCTATAGCAAATCTTTTCTTATTGTTTAAGCTTATAATGCCCTGTTCTTAGTAAGAGTTGCACTCCTCTGCTTCTATTTGTCTGATAGTCACTTTACTCCTAATTATGTATTTTTTTGTCATTTTGTTTTAGGTGAACTGACCCCTTTCAGTATTTCCGGTAGTGCAGGCCTCATAGTGGAGAATTCCCTCAAATTTTGCATGTCTGGATAGGTCTTTATTTCTCCTTCATATCGAAAGGAGAACTTAGATGGATATATTATTGTAGGCTGGTAGTTCCTTTCACTTAATAGTTTAAGTATTTGATTCCATTCCTATCTGGCTTATAAGGTTTGCACTGAGAAGTCTGAAAATAATCTAATGGGGTTTTCTTTATAAGTTACTGTTTTCTTCTCCCTGGCTTCCCTGAGGTTTCTATCTTTGTTGTTGATTTTTGATAACTTTAATGCAATGTGTCTTGGTGAAGACCTTTTTTAGTTGAGATAATTGGGTGTTCTGGTGACTTATTGCATTTCAAGCTCCAGCTCATTCCTTAGATTTAGGATATTCTTGTCAACTATTTTCTGAAAATGCTTTCTAGTCCCTGCTCCTTTTCCTTGCTTTTGATAATGCCCATTATTCTTATGTTTCCTCTCCTGATGGTATCAGCTAACTTTTGAATTTCTCTTTCTTTATTTTTCATTCTTTGGTTTCTCTCTTCTTCCTTCTGATTTATTTCTAGATTTCTGTCTTCGTTATCACTGATCCTTTCCTCCATTTGGTCGACTCTATTTCCCAAGCTTGATATTTCATTTATCAATTCTTGCAATGTGTTTTTTTTATCTCCAGAAGTTCTATTCTGTTCTTTTTGAGGGTTTCAATCTCCTTGTTCTGCTCATCTAGTTTTTTCAATTCCTGAAATTGTTGATATGGCTCGTTTTGGAACTCACTGAGTATTTTCAGAAGTACCATCCTGAATTCTCTCATTTAAGTCACATATGTCTATGTCTGTAAACTTATTTTCTGGAGATTTTTCTCTTTCTTTCTGAGATGCTTTGTCACCTTGTTTGTTCATGGTGTTTAATGAACTATATCTCTACCTGGGCATTAATGGAAGTGTATTCTGCTTTTTTCCCAGAAAGAAGATTTATTATATAAAAATATGTCTTTAGCTTGCTGCAAAGAAGGTGCTTTTCTTTCGGTTTCCAGTAGGAGGCATCTAAGCCTCGTGGATCCCTCTTTATATAACACCTTAATAATGTCTTTATATAATAATGCCTTTTTTTCCTTGTAGATATTTAATCATGCTTACTCCTCTCAGTTTCAGTCCCTGTCAGTGTTAGCAACAGTTTCAGGAGTGTTTGCTTAGATTCTCCTGGGGCTCGATGGTGATGAGTCTCAGAGGATATGGTGGCAGGGGCCCTCTGGGTTGGGGGCTGCAGCTCAGCCTCAGTTTTGCAACCATGGCCAGTAAAAATCAACTGATGTTTCTTCGTTGTGCACTTCTCTGCTTTCTGCCCTGATGACTGGACCCTGCCACTGGCTTGTGGAATGCACAAACTCTTCCAGGCAAGGCTATTCAGGGAAGTCACTGCACCTTCTCCCTTCCCCTTCCGTCTATGAGGAGCTCTGTGGCTGCGAGAGACAGCTTTTTTATTTCTCCCAGTCCACTGCTGGACACCCTGAATTCTGTCCTGTGGTAGCCCTTATGCACAGATTCCATGCTTAGACGTGCTGATATGCAGTTTGGGTGTTTTGTTTTGTTTTTATTTTGTTTTCTTTTTGTTTTAGATGTTTGGTTTATTGTTGTTTCAAAGGGAGAGATCTAGGGATGTCTCTCACTCTGCCATGTTTTCTTTCACTGAGCCATAAGTGGGTTTTTGAGAGGGATGATTGTGATATCCAGAAATCAAAGCATAAAGCTATGTTAGGGAAGTTTGTCATCATCATTTCTTCACATAGGTTCTTAATTTCTTACTCTTTCTCTTCTCCTGATATCTCTATGATGAAAATGTTGATATGCTTAATGTTGTCCCAGAGGCCCCTTAAACTATCCTAATTTTTAGGATTTTTTTCTTGTTGCTGTTCTGATCAGGTGTTTTCTGCTACCTTATCTTCTAAATCATTGATTTGATTTTCTGCTTCATCTAATCTACTGTTGATTCCTCCTAAGGTATTCTTCATTTCAGTTATTGTATTTTTCATTTATGACTTTTTAATGTTTTTTATATCTATTTTTATATTTTGTTAAAGTTCTCACTGAGTTCATCTACTTTTCCCTTAAGTTCATTGAGCATCCTTATAATAAGTGTTTTGAACTCTACATCTGGTAGATTGCTTGTTTCCATTTTATTTAATTCTTTTTCTGGAACTCTGTTCTCTTCTTTAATTTGAGTCCTATTTCTTTGTCTCCCCGTTTTGGCTGCCTCCTTGTGTTAGTTTCTATGTATTAGGTATGGCTGCTATGTCTCCTGGTTTTAGTATAGTGGCCTTATGTAGTAGGTATGCTGTGGGTCCCAGTGGCAGAGTCTCCTTGATCACTTGACCTGAGTGCTCCAGATATGTCCCTGTATGGGTTGTACGTGCCCTCTTGTTGTAGTTGAGTCTTGGTTGCTGATTGAATGTCATTGGGAAGGATTTACCCTCAAGCTGATTGGTTATTAGGATTGGCTGGTGACTACAGTGGAGGAGCTGTTGTGCAGGGGCTGACTCTAATGGTTATAATTCATTTTAGCAGGGCTCTGGTGCCTCCCCAGTCTGCTTTTTGAATATTTTGTACTTGAATGTAGCTCCAGTGGTGCTCTGGCTCAGTCTGAAGCTGGCCACCAGGCTATAGGCTGGTGCTTCCTGAGAGGGAAACTTCCACATGCCTAGTTCAGCTGCAGCTTGTACCCTACCCAGGGCCACCTGGCATGAGCCAACAAGGAATATTCAGATGGCTGCCACCCATGCTGGGCTCGGATATGTCTCTAGAGACCAAACTGCAAACCAAGGCCAGCTGCTGCTAGTTCCAGGCTTGAGACTGCTCAACAAGAGGTACAGGGCAGGCCGAGGCCAGATGCTACTTGTTTACATTTTGTGAACCTTTGAGATATTTTAGTAAAGTTAGCAGCATGAACCAAGAAAGTTCATTTGTATGGAAAAGCCACTGAATTCAGCGTGGGTAGGCATGCAAGTTGGGTGGGGCAGGGTCTCAGGGAATTGCCCAGGTAAGGTGACCAGTGTTATTCTGGTTAATGGAGATTCAGATATGGCAACTGCCTGTGTTTACATGCTGTTGGGGGTTGGGGAGGGCTTAAAAAGGAACAGTGGGCTATGCCAGCACTTTTGCTGGGAGAAAGCTGCCCCTCCAGCCCTTGCCCTGAAGCCAGACAATTCAGTTCTTCTCCATATGTCCTTTGTGCCCTTTGAGTTGCTGCTCCAGTGCTTGCATTCAAGGAGAGTTTGTCTGAGGGTAAGTCCATCCACTGGCTTTTTAAGAGAAATGCCTAGGACTCCTGCAGCCCATTGTCTAACTCAGCAACAATCTTGGCTGATTTTCATATCCAGATTTTTTGGGGGCCTTTACTTCCTGGCACTGGAAACCTGGACTCGGGAGTCTGGTGTGTGGCTGGGACTTATTTGTCCTCTGGGGAAACTTCCGCAGCTGAGGTATCTCTCCTTAATTTTAACCACCACACACAGGTGTGGGACTAGCCCATTCCATGTCTTTGCCCCTCCTACCAGTCTCTAGGTGGCTTCTTCAGTATGTCCTTATTTGTAGGACATTTGTTCAGCTAGAGTTCAGGTGATTTCAATGATGATTGTCCTGTAGTTTAGTAGTAATTTTGATGTGGTCCTAAAAGGAGGCAAGCACAGCATTTATCTACTCCATCATCTTGACTGAAATCCTATAGCAAACTCATTTATAATTGCCACAATTTGGAAGCAACCAAGATATTGTTCAGTAGGTAAATGGATAAACAAACTGTGATGCATCATGACAATGGAACATTATTCAGTGATAAAGAGAAATGTTTTCAAGCCACAAAAACACATTGAGGAACCTTAAATGCATATTAATAAGTGAAAGTTAGTCAATGTAAGAGGCTACATAATGTATGATTTCAACTACAGGACATTATGGAAAAGTCAAACCTATCAAAGCAGTAAAAAGATCAATGATTGCCAGGCATTCAGGGAGAGCAAGAGAGAGATCAATAAGTGGAGCAGACAAGATATTTAGGGAAAGGGAACCTATTCTTTATGTTACTTTAATGGTGGACACATGTAATCATGCATTTGTCAAAAACATAGACTTGTATAGCATAGAGTGAGCCCTAATGAAGACTATGAATTTTTGTTAATAATAATGTATCAATATTTTTTTATCACTTTTAACAAATGTACCACACTAATGCAAGATGTTCATAAAGAGGAAAACTTGTGTGTGAGTGTATATGAGAACTCTGTAGTTTCTGCTCAATTTTTCTGTAAACCTGAAATAACTCTAAATAGCAAAGTCTAATAATTTAAAAAATCTTGAAATATAAAATTTTCAGGGGAATCTTTTATTATATTTATTTTTATAGAGGTTCTCTAAAGGATTAATCTCCTTATTTTAGTTTCAGACTGCCTCCTTAGACACTATATCAGTTATGACTTCAAAGAAAAGCATTTATTACTTTATTAATACACAGAAGTCCATAAAGAAATTGAACTCCACAGTAGTCATTAAGCAAAGCAGTGTGAGTAAGAATGCAATGAAGCCTCACCAATTTAAGCTAATTGCAGGATAGAGGCAGAAAGTATGAATGATAGAGTATTTTTAAAGGAATGTAATTTACGATGTTCAAATATTTGTGGTAACTGAAATTAGACTGGCTATTGTATATTTGTGGTCTTTGGGGTAATGGAATGGAGAACAGACTTTTCTGTCTATATCCTTTTCTTCATATAATTTTTCTAAGCCTGAAGTGTCCTTGTGTCTACCTTCTCTTTATTTTTTATTTTAAATATAATTTTTATTATTCAATTACATGTGACATACAATATTATATTAGTTTCAGGTGTACAACATAGTGATTAGATATTTATATAACTCAGGAAGTGATCACCCTGATAAATTTAGTACCCATCTGACACCATACATAGTTATTACAACATTATTGACTATATTCTTTATGCTATAATTTACATCTCCATGACTGTTTTGTTACTGCCATTTTGTATTTCTTAATCCCTTCTATTTTTTTACCCATCTTTGTAACCCTCTCCCATCTGACAACCATCAAAATGTTCTCCATATCTATGAGTTTGTTTCTGTTTTGTTTATTTTTTTCTCCATATGGCATTTGTCTTTCTCTGTCTGACTTACTCCATGAAGCACAATACCCTTTAGGTCCATTCATATTGTTGCTGATGGCATGATTTCATTCTTTTTTTTTTTATGACTGAGTAATGTTCCATCACATATATGTACCACCTATTCTCTATCCATTCATCCATTAATAAACACCCAAGTTGCCTCCAGATCTTGAATATTGTAAATAATGTTGCAATGAACATATAAATACACATATTCCTTTGAAGTAGTGTTTTGGTTTCTTTGAATAAATGCCCAGAAGTGGGATTACTGGGTCCTTCTTTGTCTCTTGTTATAGCCTTTGTTTCGCATCTTTTTTGTCTGGTATGAGTATCATTAACCCAGATTTTTTTTTCCATTTACTTTTTCATGCAATATCTTTTTACACCCCTTTGCTTTCAGTCTGTGTGCGTCTTCTGATCTGAAGTGAGTCTCTTGCAGGCAACACATGTAAAGGTCTTGTTTTCTTATCTATTTAGACACATTATATCTTTTGGCTGGAGTATTTAATTCCTTTACATTTAAAGTAGTTGTGATAGTAGTTATTTCATTTTATTATTCATATTCTTGATATTTTCTTCTTTGGGACTCTCTGTGCTTCCTGGTCTTGTACGTCTATTTCCTTCACTCTGTAAGGGAAGTTTTCAGTCATTATTTCTTGAAATAGGTTTTCAATTTCTTGCTCTCCCCTTTCCTTCTGGTATCCCTATGATGAAAATGTTGATACTCTTGATATTGTCCCAGAGGTCCCTCAAACTATTCTCATATTTTTGCATTCTTTTTTCTTGTTGCTATTCTGATTAGGTGTTTTCTGCTACCTTATCTTTCAAATCACTGATTCAGTCATCTGCTTCATCTAATCTACTGTTGTTCTTCTGTAATGTATTCTTCATTTCAGTTATTGTATTCTTACTTTCTGATTGGTTCTTTTTTATATTTTCTATCTAAAGTTTTATGTTTCTTATCTTCTTGTTGAGGTTCTCACTGAGATCATTGAGCATCCTCATAAGCAATGTTTTAAACACTGCATCTGGTAGATTGCTTATCTCCATTTTGTTGAGTCCATTTTCTGGAGCTATGTTCTGTTCTTTCATGTGGGACATGTTTCTTTGTCTCCTCATTTTGGCTGACTGTCTGCATTTGTTTCTATGTATTAGGTAGAGATGCTGTTTCCTAGTCTCTGTATAGTGGTCTTATGTAGTGGGTGTCTTGTGGGGCCCAGTGGCAGAGTCTCCTTGATCACCTGTGCCAGGTGCTCCAGGAGTGTCCAACCTTATGAACTGGCTTGGCACCTGACCTGATGGTCCTTTCCATTGAAACAAAAGAAGACTTATTTAAAAAAGACTGTAGGTTTCAGTATCTTACCTTTTTTTTTTGTATTCTGAAAGGCTTCAATATATCTGCTAATTAATGCAAAGTTAGTAATTTAATATCTTTCCTTCTCTAGGTTTATATAGGTACTGTGTTCATTTAGAGGATATGAGCAGTACCAAAACTATTACTCTGACCCTAAGTCATAGGCGTAGTTAAAATTCTTTGGTTACATTTGAACTAGTTCAAGGAAACTAGCATAGTGTTGAGTCTCTGTCACTTGGAGTGAATTTACCCAGTACTTCGATATTGTTGTTAGAAAGAAAAATTGATTTGGGTTTGGAGTATGAAGATCGGAAGCATGTGGCTATTCTTATTCAAGTATGTAAATTCACAGCTGGAAGTTAGCTATATTTCAGTTGCTCTCTTTTCAAACAGATAAAAACAAAATGCATTCTTCCCTAGGTAGTTGTAAATGCACTTTTTTCAGCTGCATATTTATTTCTCCCCCAGTGGCAAAGACATCAGCAACTCAAAGAAGGCTTTTCTTAAAAGGACTTTTGGGGTTAGGTTGTGTGGCTATAAACTGACTGTTTGGAGAACACTCTGGAAAAACTTTCATTTTCTCCCTTCTACCTTACAAATATTAGAGCAAGGAAAACTAGAATGTTTGAAGGAAGGAGTGAGGTAAAGGCAAAAGGCGATGGTACTGGGTAAGATTCAGTACTTTCTTGTTTATAGTACTTTTAAAAAAATTTATTTTTTTTGTGGTGACATTGGTTAACGAAATCCAATAAGTTTCTTTGTGTGTGTGTACTCTTTATTCTAAAATAACACCTTGATGTGGACCTATTTGTAAATAGATGAAATAGCACATGTTTTCAGTGAAAATTTAAAAAAAGGGACACTACTGCTTTGCTTAGAAAAGAGGTCAAGAAGAAGAATTTTTGTGAACCCTAGTAATATTAATTTTAGATTAAGCAGATATGCACCCTACTGTTTTGGAGTTTACAGCTGGGAGAGACTGATAAATTATTACACAAATAAAAAATTACACAACAGCATGTAAAATTATGCCTGTGATCAATGCATTGAGGAAAAGGTCCATGATGCTGTAAGAATATAAAATAAATGAGTATGACCTAAACCAGAACTTAAGGATGGGTTCTCTAAGACATGTTTACTATGATAATTTCTGAAGGAAGAATAAGAATTAACTTGGTGAAGGGGAGGTTAAGTAGGGCAAGAGAGTTCCAGCCAAGGGGAATAGCATATGGGAACGTCTATGGTGTGAGGGACCATATCTCATTTTATGAAGCTGAAAGTAGATCAGTATGGCTGAAGCTCAGATAGAGGAAAAGTGATGCTAAAGGACATATGACCCAGCGATATGGTAAAAGCCCCATGAGTCATTTGTGAGATTAATCAAAAAGGTACTAAAGTAATTAAGGGAGAAATTAAAGCAAATGATTTGGAAGACTGAGAGATATTAACTCAAAGAGGAGAAAGATATTGAGCTGGTCATACAGACAGATATACAGTGATCATGACTACAGGTTGACTTCAATCACTGTAGTGCATTGAGTTATTACAACTGAACTCTCCCCTAAAAGTTCTCCTTACCCTTCTTTTCTCTTCACAAACTAGCTTCCTTCTCACCTTGTCTCGGTGCACCAAGGGCCAGTTCTGGCCCAGAGTGAGTAAATGACATAGCCAATCTCAGGAACCAACAGAAATAGACATATCAGAGATAAATGAAAAGGGGACAGAAAGAACAGAAACGGGTGGAGAAAAGAGAAAGCAACAGAGAAAGTGCTTTTCAGAATCAGTCAACTAATGAGGCAAGTATTAGCTTCACCCTCACTTGTTTACTGGCCTTAACTGTTAGTAAGAACAACCACAATATAGCTAAAGAAAGAGGGAGAATAAACAAATGTGAAGCATGCTTATTTGCAAGGCAGCTTAATTATGCAGACTTAATTTTTGAAGTAGGCAGAGGATCTTCCATTTCTCCAGGGTTATATCTCTGCCCAGAGAAAGAAAGCACCTTCTCTCCGGCCTAAGAGTTTCATTCTAGGGAAGGAAGAGGGGTTGCTGTTGGTGGTAGTGTTGGCAGTGGGTGGAGGTAGGGCAGAGGAAGATTGGGGGTGGAGGCTGGCAGAGAGGAAAGGCTAGCAATAAAGTTACAGGTGGATGAGTAAATTTCTGCAGCAAATTCAGATCAGAGAAAGGGATGCAAGGAGAGGAAAAAATAGGGAGGAAAAAAAAGCAGTGTGGGTGACCAAGGCAGTCAACTTATAGGAAAAGAACATGCCCTTGGGGGAGGAGTTATATAGTTGAAGATAACTCTGCATTATAAATGATTGCATCTATACTATTTATTTTGGTTTTTAGCAAACCTCTGAAAATTTCATGGTAATTAGACTTCCTGCCAGGAAGTTATTTAAGAGAAGTGCCGACCTTTCGTTTGCCACAGAGTACTTCCTAGTCCATGGAAGGTGGGTATTAGAGCTCTGGAGACCGCCCCTCCACACACACACATCTCCATTTGAGGGCACTTCATTGTCTAATTTAAGTGAGTATAGTATTGAATTTTATTTTTTGTGGTGGTAGGAGGTTTAATTCTACATAGTATAAGAATATATTTATGGTAGCATTCATTTTTGCCTTTCCCTGAACCCTTATTATTATTATTATCATTATTATTGTAATTATTTTAAACAAGTTAGAACAAACATGGGCTGCTCATAATTGAAACACTCCTCCCAGTTTAGCGTTTTGTCTCCTCCTCCTCATTAGAATTGTAGGATGGGGGAGTAGCAGTCCTGCAGCAAAGACAGACACACAGGCTTTCTTTGTGGATTAATTGGTCAGGAAAGACACTTTTTATATTGTCAAGAGGCATTTAAGCTGCTAATTCTTGATTGTGAAAACTACTTTTCCTGGGCAATGCTCTTTAAGGAAAAACTTCAGTCTAGTGATTGGTGACTAAGGGAACGATGGAACACAGGGAATTGGGCGGGATCTTGGCTCCTAATAATGCCTCCTTATCCAATGAAAAGCATTTCCTATTGAGACCCCCAAGAGTTCCCCCGGCCCTCAGCTCCAGCCCGGACTTTGGGCCTTTTCTTGTGTCCTGTTTGTTAAAGGCATCCTGGCTACAGCATTCAAGAGGGCCATTCCTTAACAAAGGGAAAGAGATAAATATAAATAAGCTCACATTTTGAGAATGAGCGGCTTGCTGTAAGAAGCTGTGGCAGCCCAGAGTCTGCTACTTAGGGCTGGGCTAACCTTTCCCTGTAAAAGAGAGAGAGAGAGAGAGAGAGAGAGAGAGAGAGAGAGAGAGAGAGAGAGAGAAAGAAAGAAAGAAAAGGAGTAAAATATGCACTTTTAAAAGTGCGAGTTGCCCGTTCACATGTTTATTAGCTAACTTTCTACAGGCATGAGCACACTTTCTCATCTAGCACACACTCTTTCTTGGGGTAAGTCTCTTTGAGAAAGATTCGATTTGGGCGTTTGGGGGTGGGGGGGAGTGCGGGGGCATAACAAACCAGTAGAAACGCTTTGAGTGTTTGGAGAACGAAGTTAGATTTCAACTATGAAGTGCTGAACAGATCGTCTTGCTGAATGGTAAAAAAAAAAATAAGCAAGAATTTCTATTGTTTTGGCAATAATATTATTTTGGTGGAAAAGATACAGAACTTTCAGGCTGTTGTTTAATGTAAACACAGTTGTCCTAAAGAGCTGACTTAAAATCACAGAGTTGAGCACTTTAGAAATTCTTTTGGCTCATTTTATATTTATTTGGTTTATAATTGATTGTAAGCTAATGTGGTTTCTATTATGCTGAGGTTTCTTCTAGGAAAACTATATGTGGCATGCCTTTGATGTCTAATTGGTTTATGGAGAATGTGACATTTGCTATATTGAATAATTCATGAACTTGACTATAAAGAAACATTTCAATGAAAAACTAATTCTGGCATAAATTGAATTTGCTATTATATGTGAAATTGCTGTTTTTCATACAAATGCAATGATGTGATATATTTAAAATTCTTGTATATCCTGAATATTTTTTAAGATTTTTAGCAATAAGAGCTTGCTGAATTGATAAATATTGTAGTTTAGTCACTTTGTTTTAGAAAATACAGTCATGTAATTCATCATTATTCCACATGGACAAGACCAGCCAAATTCAAAGTTTAGAACATTTCAGAGCTTGTTGTAGTTATTCATTTTGCTGCATTACCAAATGATACCATCTTTCTTTTTTCTTCGACTACCATGAAGACAGCAATAATAACCTAAGCTCCAAATTATCCAATGGCTTTGAAACATGTTTATTTTTCAGAACAAAATTCCAAACAACATATACCATCAGCAGAGATTTTAAATCCTTTTTCCTTCTTACAGATGAAAAGTTTACACCCATGCTAAAAAAGATGAATTCAGCTGATAAACTTGGTGTCTACACTCTAAAGCATGTCCTGCCAATCAGAGATGTGAATGAAAGCCCTATTGGAACAATCACACCAGTCTTTCAGAATGTGTACTCTCTGTAAGTTAAAGAGAGTACTGGGAAGATGCCACACAGCAACACTCAGGCCGAGCTTAGCTAAAGCTTTATCTGTTTAATTCTTTTTGAGAGAAAATGCAGGGAGAATTGTTACCCTTAAAGTGGTATGGTCAGGGCCTAATTGTGTAGTTGCCTTTTTTCCTATGGTCATCGTGTATTAGTTTGCTTTTTGTCTTCTTAAGGGGGATAAAAAAAACCTATAATATATTTGTGAATGTTAGTACTGAAAATTGGGAGCTTAATAAGAGGCCACCTACCATTGGGAATCCAGCCTCACTTTTAATAGATAAGTAATTGATTATGAGAACAATGCATAGGATAGTAGTCTACTGATTCTATATGGTTATATTCTGAAGTACTTTGATAAATTTATATTTTGAGGAGGGAGTGAATGAGGAACAGGTACCAAAGGTCAGGATTAAGACCTAAACAGTTAGAGCTGATATACCTGCTGATATGGGCATACAGATAGAGAATGAGAAAAATGAAGGCATTAGGAAGACTTTAGAGTATAAATGGTTTCTTGATCTGTGGTTGTTAGCTTCTGGAACTAATTAATAATATTTATTTCAGATATTAAAATAGCTCTATACTATGTATGCCTGACTAAACAGACTTGTAGTGATCATTTTACAATATATATGCAAATATCAAATCACTGTTTTGTATACCTGAAACTAATATAATGTTGTATGTCAATTATATCTCAATTAAAAATAAAATAAATCTAACAATAATTTCATTGAGTCTAATAAAATTTAATACCCTTCACCTCATACTTTGAGGGATCAAAAAAATTTTTTTGTTGCTGTGACAAAAGGGAGCAGGTGAAGACAACTGACAGGAGGATACATTCAATGAGGCCATGCCATAACACCAGTTGAAGGCTGCTGTCAATTAAAGTCAAAGGTGTAAGGAGAAATGAAACTGAGGTCCAGAAAGGGATTGTGATTTACTCTCACACAGTTAGCTAGTGATAGGGTTGGATGTAGCTATATTGAATTAATACCAAATATGAAATCTTCTGGGTATTCTAACTTCTAAGTTTGCTTAGACTCCAAATAAAAAGTTTTCATTATAATTTGTATCAGTTGTGAAAGCCATAAAAGAAAGAAATGTTAATGTTTCTGTCTTTCCTTAAGATAAACTAGTAAAACAATATTAATTTTCATTCTAGGAATACTGCTCTCTGGAGGAGTGTGAAAATCAATTCTCCTTAATATTAAGGTGATCTCGAATATATTTTAAATTGTCTAATTTTATTATTTTTAATTTAGTTCTCTTAAATTGGAAAAAAATATTTCAGGAGAGGTGCAGTATTATTTAGTAGTCTGCTTTGTTTAAGTCTCCTTTGTTCAGAAAAGATGAGATGTAACAATAGTATAAGTTTGGCACCAGTAGATGACTCTACTTTACTGACAGTAAATGAGTGGGGTTCAAATTCAGGTGCTACTTGTAAAAATTTTATTGCAATGTATTTTTGGTTCTATACAAATATTGTGCAGAGTTGTGATTTGAAGATGTTATACACATGCTATATTGGGTAGGCCTAAGACATCATAGTAGAAGCAGCAGTGATTATCAGTGTGCTAATACCCAGCAATTGAAGACTCACTCATATCACTATATTTCAGGGGAGAAATAAATCCAACTGGGGTTGGGGTTCAGGTGAGAGACAAGGCAGTGAGGTCTGCACCTGTTGTTCCAGTCTTCTTTCCTCTTTCCCTATCAAGGGCCTTGCCCAATAGTAACAGTTGTTGCCAGGGAAAAAGAAAAGGAAAAAAAAAGAAAGAACAAAGAACCAATATAACTTCAGGCCAAAAAAAGAAATATCCTTTGTTCAGTTGTTTTTAATGTAATGTATTACCTTATGGAAGTGTAAGAAGTATTTTTATGTCTTTTGTCATTAGTTATCTTTAAATGGTTATAGGTTACACAAACTCATGGACTTTATATGTTTGTCAATATAACTAATAAAATATGGCACAGCAGTGACAGGTTTGGAAAATATTTTTTTTTCTGCAATTCTGTAATGATCAAATCCAAAATATTTAGATACCATTTTAAAATATGTTGGCTCTCATTTATTCTGATTTATATCATTAATCTCATGATCTTGACATACACTTTATTGAAAATCTCTCTCCATGGCCCACTGTTATGACTAATTCTATTTCACAGTATTTATTGGAGGAAATCCCTAACCACAGTACCTCCAGAAAGTTCATTGATTACCAAAGTCTCAGATAAAATTGATGCCAGAATTTGTTTTGAACTAATGTGGTGAGTACCACTCTCCTGGTAAAAGCTTTCTCTAAAATTCTTAATTTATTCTTCAACATTTTTTTGTAATTAGAACTTCCAATTTATCACATATTATATAAGTCAAAAATCCAGAATGAAGAGAGGATTTGTAATTGTTTATTTTAATCCAGGCAATTTTGGTATAGATGAATATTGATTCTTTGGTTTAAGCCCTCTTTTCCACTTGTCTATACCTTTAGAGATGGGAGACATGTTTTTTATTCATATTATCAGAATCAGTATTCAAGAATATCAAATGAATTGGTATGCAAATTGATAACTAATTTGCCTGTTCAAATATGTGGAATAAAACTGAATTCCTAGTTGGCATGTATGAGCCTCACAGAATTTGGAAATGAGCTCTTTTAGGAACACCCAAAATTTTGCTCAAAAGATCTGAGATTTCTGCTAAGATGATATACTGTTTCAAGTCTCAAGACAATTTCATAATGTGAGGTTGAGCAATTTCTCTGCAGTTGTTTTACAATATAACTAAATACTAGGGAAAATAACTTCTACTTTAGTAGGGTTGATGCAATCTTTGGTCCCCTAATGTTGAGCTTGAAGCCACATTATTTTCTAAAGATTAGACTGTGTCATCAGGTGAAGGGTTACTGGGAGACTGGAGTATTTTTTGTATGTTAAAAAGCAAGTTAATCACTAAGAATAGGATCTGCTCAGATTAGGGCCTGTGGCAGTTTCCTGCTTTTTTTCTCAAATAAAGTGGGAGAATAAAACAGCCATAATAATCTCAGTACAAACCAAATTCAATGTAGAAAAACATTAAAAAAAGATATTTCTTGCATCAAAAATACACAGGGTGTATTTTTTAGGGCCAAAAGTCTAATTCCACTTTCTCTAGGAGCCTCAAAGATCCCAAACATGGTATATTTCATTAAAATTAGAATTTTTTAAAAAAGAAAAAAATTGTGAACACTAGTAAGAACTGTCCAAATTGTCTCCATATGTGTAGGTCAAAGTTAAAATTTCATTGAGGGTCAGATTTCTCTTTGGTCAAACTCCAGGTGACATGCTTCCTGCCCGTTCTCAATGAAAATTCATCCACCCAGCCCTCTGACCCCTCCAGGTGATTAATTGTTGGAATAATCAGCTGCAAAGGTCTTCACGAGACAATAGTCTAATGCTACTTGTGGTGGAAGATGTAATTAACTGTGTTACCCTATTCTTTTCTTCTTTATCTCATTGGAAGCTCAAGAGTTGGCCCTTTGCCTTCATTGAGTGCACAATATGTTAGCCATTTAGGAAAATCTAGTGGTTAAAAAACACTTTTTTTTTAGTCAAAAGAAAAGAGGTCAGTCAGAAAAGAGACCTTATTTCTTGAATATTGTTGACTTCTCCTTCAGAATCAGCTTAAGAGCCAAATACCTCTTTGTTTTTTTTTACACACCTAAGTGGGAAATATTCTTTTGGAGGCACCCTCCTGGATTGTCCTGTTATGAAAAAATTGTGTAGTAAAGGTTGAAATTCAAGAGGGGCTCTCTCATGTATAAGGTATACATGGTGTTAAGAGAAGGATATGTTGCTAATATGAAGTTCAGCATACCAAGAAAGACAGAGTCATAGGTATCCAGTTGTGTTGGGAGGTAGAAGGAAAATGTTTCTATAATGTTTCTTTGTGGTTAGGTAGAAATGAGTACTGGCAAGCTCATAAAGCTCTTCACAAGCCCTGTTGAATCTTCCTAGTCTTAGCTGTGAGGCTCAGAGGTATGTTTATACAGGGAAGAGAAACAGTATAGCCAAGTTACAGAGCGAACCAGTGTCTGAGTCAGAAATAGAACTCCTTGCTTCCAATGCTGTGTTAAGTCCCAGCACCACACCCTCACTTCTAGACAGCAAAGGAGCTGTGTATTCAAGCAAGGGAAAGCTATGAATAAGGGCCTTAGTGGCAGTCTTCCCATGACCTCTCTTCAGTACTGAGATTTCAATGCTTTCTTATCTGTGGCCCTTTCTCTCCTACAGGATTCGGTTATTCAAAGAAGCAGAGCAGACTCCCTGCTGTGGGTATAGTGTATATATTCTGAGAGACATAAAACTGCATGGAAAACCAGGGAGACAGAGCTCACCTCTTTGAAACACACCATCTTGAGCAGTACAAAATAATACATAGCCAGTGAGTTAGAAGCATGCTGTGCAAATGGGTCACCAGTGGAACAGACTGGAGGGACTCAGGGCATGGGTGAAAAGCCTTCTATTATGAAAGCATTTTCCAAGTAAAATAAACTTACTGGCAGTACTTATTGTAGAATGCAAGTGCAAGCAGATCATAATGAATGAGTTTTGGTTTTAATGTTAGGGGTTTTGCAGTCCCATAATTTCTTCAGATTGTGTGATTATGTTAGAGAGATATTTTTTACTATCTTGATTTCTTTCAACAATGAAGAAAAAAGAGACCTCCAGACTAATTAGTAGTGAGTAGAGGTGTTAAAAATAATATATAAAGTGGTTTAAGCAGTAAGAAGTTTGCTATTCTCTTTTTTCTGTCTGCTACCTCATTGGTAAAAATTTACAGAAACTTAGGTCTACAGTTTTCAAAAAGAGGTTTGAAATTCACTTACTGAGATTTTCCAGGCTCTTCCTGGTTTTTATTTTCTGATCAGCTTCAGGGACCTTAAACATAGTGATTGTATACTGTTCTTTCTGATAAAACTGAAAGGAGTGAGGTGAAGCAAGGTAGAATAGGATTGGAGTAATTGTGAACTAGAAATACTTCCTGAAGCCCTGAATACAGATTAGATGGCAGCACTGACCTCTCCCCAGCAACATCCTCTTTTTTTCACCTTTTCTTCTCTCTCTCAATTCTCTACTTTTTCTTTCTCTGCTATTTTCTTTTCTATCTCCTCTTCTGCTCTGCCCACCTATTTTTATTTCTTCTTCATCTAGCTTTTTTATCCCTCCTGGACCTTACTTGGTCTAGGTTCCTACTATACTCTGCTTTTATATATCAAGGTTACTTGTGGCACAAGTTGAGCTGGGTTTATGGCATAAAATGGTCAAGAAAGAATATAATCTTAGTGCAGTGTTAGGCTTAGAGGAAGCACTCCATAAAGATTTGTTGAATGAGAATTAAAGAATAGCAAGTTTTCAATTTTAACTTGAAAACTTCAGCTATTAAAAATAACGATCTTTTGCTTTGTACCCTGTATCCTCTAGAGAAAATCTCTCTCTCTCTCTCTCTCTCTCTCTCTCTCTCTCTCTCTCTCAGCACTGCAGTGAGTGAATTATTTTTTCCTAAACTATTTTTTCCCTCAAACTGAACACTGGTTGAAGCAACTTCAGGCATATAACTCTGCTGGGTTCCCCCATTCACTTCTTTTTTTGTTATATACAGAGGTGCTTTGACCTATTCCTTGAGAGTTGGAAGGAAAGAGTGATGTAAGGAGGAATCACTTAAGAGAAATGCCTTTCACAGTCATATAAAAAGAGTTATGTAAATACAGTCATGTAAAAACCCATTATTGGTTATATCAGAGGATAAAGACAACTTTTATTCCATATCACCCTCATTGAAAAGAATTTATTCAGCAGCTACTTGTCCATAGTGTATTATAGAGCATTTGAAAGAAAGTCCTTGTCTAATGGCAGCTGTTGATCTAGGAGAAGGTTACTATGATTTCTATATGCACCTTTGAACAATGTTGGCCCAGATACCCAACAAAAATGATTAAGTCAATGACTGTCACATGTGCAAGTAATGGCATGAATGGGCAAATAACTGGCCAAGTCAGAAGTGTACAGTGAGTGAGGTAGAGGGATGGCTGTTTATATCAAATCTACCTTTCACATTTCACTTGCATTTACCATAAAAGGCTTTATTGATCAAGGCTATTTTAGGAGCTGAAGGCATGAAATAAGTGATGGAATGGGCAGTGGGAGAGGGAGAAGTAAGGCATCTTAGGTTTAAAGCCTATCATGAGAGAAGCTTGGAAAGGGGACCACAATCTGCAGGAGGGAAATGCTGATATCATTTGAATTAACTTTATAGAAAGGCAGTGTAATAAAGTGAAAAACGTGTAGCCAGAAACTTTAATTAACTGAGGGATTTCTGCTTTCTGAACTCTTTTTTTTTTTTTAGAAGAAAAAGGTGAATCAACAGTTTACTTCAGGTGTTTAGTCATAACTCTTAAAAGAACATGCTTTGGAGGTCCCATATCCACCTGTAGTCTTGCACAATAGAACTAATAGTCAGACAATGAAGTTTAGCAGTATTGGAGAGTAGACAGTACAGTTCAGAGTAGCTTAACAATCCTTTGGTTAGGAATAAAATCTGAATTCTGGTTCTGACTATAGAAATTATACATTCTTCAAATTCTGTTATTATTATAATTCTAAGTTACATAATCCTCAGTTTCTGCTTCTGTAATATGGTGATAAATTTCTGTCTTGTCTACCTTATGGTGTACTTGTAGGAATCAAGTAAAACTTGCTTTTGAAAGTTAAAAAATGCCATACAAATTTCAAAGTATTAGCATTATTTTAACTATCAGAGCTGTTTCCTGCCCCTGGCCTCCTTGGGCTCTCATATAACCAACACCTTATTCCTGTTCATTGCATTGCTACAGTATTACACTTATTGTATTGAGTGTGATCTCTTCCACTCCTGCAACATACTCTCATAGTACCTTTTAAGGTTCTCAAGAGGCACTTTCAAACCAAGTTGAATGTGCATGTTATTTCCAATCTGGGTGGACAGAATATGTTTTATTCCAGGGAAATCATGGATGATTTAATGATTTGTTCCATCTTTGTCTCCCATAGGATGAAATAATTTCCTACCAGTCCTTAGTCTCAGAGTGGTGAACCCTGCAGCCAGCAGGCCTCCTGAAAAAAAAAATCCATGGGTGATAGAAGATTCACTGACTTCCAATTCCAAGATTTAAATTCAAACTTCAGACTCCAGTTGGGCAATGCTACTGCCAATAATACTTGCATTGTTGATGATTCCTTTAAGTATAATTTGAATGGTGCTGTCTACAGTGTTGTATTCATCCTGGGTCTGATAACCAACAGTGCCTCTCTGTTTGTCTTTTGCTTTCGCATGAAAATGAGAAGTGAGACTGCTATTTTCATCACTAATTTGGCTCTCTCTGATTTACTCTTTGTCTGCACTCTACCTTTCAAAATATTTTATAATTTCAACCGCCACTGGCCTTTTGGTGACACTCTCTGCAAGATCTCTGGAACTGCATTTCTCACCAACATCTATGGGAGCATGCTCTTCCTCACCTGTATTAGTGTGGATCGTTTCCTGGCCATTGTCTATCCCTTCCGGTCTCGTACCATTAGGACCAGGAAGAATTCTGCCATTGTGTGTGCTGGAGTCTGGATCCTAGTCCTCAGTGGTGGTATTTCAGCTTCTTTGTTCTCAACCACTAATGTCAACAATGCGACCACCACTTGCTTTGAGGGCTTCTCCAAACGTGTCTGGAAGACTTATCTGTCTAAAATCACCATATTTATTGAAGTTGTTGGGTTCATCATTCCTCTGATATTGAATGTTTCTTGTTCTTCTGTGGTGCTAAGAACTCTTCGCAAGCCTGCTACACTGTCTCAAATTGGAACCAATAAGAAAAAAGTGCTGAAGATGATCACAGTGCACATGGCAGTCTTCGTGCTCTGTTTTGTACCCTATAACTCCGTTCTCTTCCTATATGCCCTGGTGCGCTCCCAAGCCATTACCAATTGCTTTTTGGAAAGATTTGCTAAGATCATGTACCCAATCACCTTGTGCCTTGCAACTCTTAACTGTTGTTTTGACCCTTTCATCTATTACTTCACCCTTGAGTCCTTTCAGAAGTCTTTCTACATCAATACTCATATCAGGATGGAGACCTTATTTAAGACTGAAACTCCTCTGACAGCAAAACCTTCCCTTCCAGCTATTCAAGAGGAAGTTAGTGATCAAACAACACATAATGGTGGTGAGTTAATGCTAGAATCTACCTTCTAGGTACAAGAACTATCTTTAGGTCCAGATATGGTTTCTCCTATGATTTTTCATATGCTATGAATCAGAGAAAATATTTGAAGTTAATGATACTGAGAATAGATTAATGTACTGAATACAGTCAGATACATTTATTTGAACATTTACTGTACATATGCTGTTTTGTTCAATAGTTATAGGTCAGATCTAATTACAAAAAATCAAAAGTGAATACCAAACTCTTCTGCTGGGTTGAAATTTCATTGTATCACATTATGTAAGTGGCCAGTGGTCTTGATTTTACTGATATGGAGATTACTTTCAGAATTTTAAAAAGTTACTTCTATTTCAATAATATTTTGAAATTAGGTTAGGCCTATAAATATAGAACAAATTCAGGGATTATTTAAAAAAAAACCCTTTGTGTTACTACTGATATATGCTAGTTTTTGTTTGAATTGTCATCAAGTTTATTTTAGTACAAGAACATATTTTAGACTAACATTATTAAGAAATGTATCAAAACAAAAAGAGTTGATAAATTTATTATATATATGTTGAAAGCAGGAACATAAATTGCGTTTGCATGAATATAGGTAGAAAGAAACAGAAAATTAACTGGATTTACATATTTGCACTCACTGGCAGTATCAGTATTTTTTAAAAAATCCTTCCTGTTTTAACACTACATTAAGATTTTCATATAAAACTTCACATCAAGAAAGCTGCTAAGTATGTGCTAAAGACAGGTGTACAATGGAAAATCACATTACATAAATGTCCATGAAAAAACCTAAGAAACACCCACATTTTTTTCTTAATATATCCAATTTTCTTTTGAGAGAATGGTTTCTATAAAAATATTCTCTATATGCAAATTTGGAGCATGACACAGCAAGAATGCTGCAGGTTTTGTGTCTAGGTCAGGAGCAAATTGAAAAATAAAAACAACAAAATAAAAAAATAAAGCAAAACCAACAGAAAAACTTTTTTAAACTTGCATTAATCATTGTTTTTGAAGGCAGAGATCTCTAACTTTAAGTTACTTATTCTGTTATATTAAGTTTTGGTGCAGTGTAGTCAGAGCTGCTAACTTTCAGCCCAGGTTGGGAGCGTATTGAAAAAAATACATAAACCAAATCAAACCAATGCAGACAAACAAACAACCCCCCACATTAAAAAAAACAATTAAAACATAGTTCAAATATTTGCATTAATACTTTATTTTTGAATATCTTTAAATTTAAAAATACTATATCATTTGTATGAAATTTTGGAGTATAATATAGGTAGAAATCTGCTGAATTTGTGTCTAGGTCAGGACTGAACTGGAAAAACAAGCAAACAAACATAAAACAACCCCCTACAAAACCAGAGAAAAAAAGCACAAAAAATTTTAGAACTCGTATTTTTTTAAGCATTTTAAAAATTGCAAAATGGTATAAATTTAATATAATGCTTTGATCAAAATGCAGCTCGGAGGCTGCAATGCTGCCACCAGTTCAGGGGCAATTAAAATCAATATTTAAAAGTATATAAAAGAAGAGAAAATGTTTTTTATAACTCACTTAAACAAAAAAAAATTCTTAAAAATTCATTTTTTGGATAAGTATAGATTTTAGAATATTAAGACTTGTAAATAAAAGTTATGGGTACAATATAGCTTAAAAGCTCACCTATTGTGCTCATGTCAGAAGCAGTGGAAGTAAATACCCTCACATATACACCATACACACACAATTAAAACACTGCAGGACAACCAAAATATTCTTAAAATGTACATTAATCAATTTTAAAAATATCTGGATGGTATGGTAACTTAAAAGTGCTAAGACTTTTAAAGTAAAGCTTCTAGTAACAATGTATCCATCCTGTAAGCTGCTGAACTTGTGCCAAGGAGTAAAAAAATTTTAAAACCATTGAACAACAACAAAAAAAGTAAAACAAATTAAAGCAATAAGCAAATTCTTAAAACTGTAATTAACTTTTTATTTTTTCTGGTGATATGTAGATTTAACATTCTAAGATTTTTAAGTAAACATTCATGAGCATAATGCAACTTTAAAACTGCTCAACCTGTGCCTGGGTTAGAAACTAATTGGAAAAAATGTTAAAACAATAGAATAATAATAAAAATTAATTCTCAAAAACTACATTACTTTTTCTACATTACCTGAAGTCCTAAAAATAATCATGCATTATGTTGCTTTGTGAAAACAGGTTATAGATAGAATTTATAAGACATTAGGTTCAGTTAGATGAAATTAGGTTAAGTTAGGTTAAATTCAGTTGTTAGGTTACATTTTAAGATCAAATTACTAATTAAAGTATGGATAATCTTTTTGTTTCTTTTGGTATCCTTTTTTTCCCCATTTCTTGTAAGTTTAAACTATATATGAACTTTTGTTTGTGCCCTTGGCTATCAAAATTATGAAATTTTAAGGGGATGACACTAAAACATTTAATGGGATGCGTTAACCAAGTTGACATAAAATTTATCAATAAACCAGATTCCTTTTGTGTAGTTCTCATATTTAGTTTTGTTTAATTTTCCATATTTCAATTTATTTTAATTAATTTCCATTTTATAGTTACTATAACTTGCTAATAATAAAAACTTTTGTCATATGAACAATGTAACTAATAAAATTTAATGTATAACTGAATGTAAAATTGACTTTTATTTTACATTTAAAAGCCAAAGCAATCATTCAGCTATAATTGCAACTTGGATTTTAAATGCTTATTAAATGTAATAAAATACATCTGGATTATCTAGCAGTTATACTTTGGTCAACTATTTATTCAACTTTACCTTTATTTGTGAGCACCCAGAAGCATTTTTCCTTTATCTCTCCTCTATCCTTAAAGAAAGCACTTATTACAGTATATTTGATCTCAAATCAATTCCTATACGTTGTTTTTGAGGCTGTCTGAAGATAAATGCAGAATTGCCAATGGAAAATCCCTCAGGGACTTCTCAGGGGTCAAGCTGAAAGATTAACTACCTCCTTCTCTGATTTGTCCAAATTGACTTTGATTTACTTGGGGCTTCTTGCCGAGCTGACTCGAATTTGATTTCTTGGATTTGATGAAACACCCTAAGATAACCAGAAAGCCTGGGGAAAGTCAGGGCAAACAGATCATCTGACAACAGTAAGATGATTTTGAAGCTAGGTGGTTGACTGATCAATAACTACAGCAGGTGTTGGTCTCAGAATGGCAGCACAAGGAATTTATCATGCCTTATCATCCTCATACCTTCTAACTCTCAGGGAAAGCAATATCAGTATCTCATAAACCACACTGTGTATTTGTTCCCCATTAGATAACAGCAAACACTGCCTTTTCTGAAGACATGACCAGCATGATCAACCCTAGGCTATGTTTAAAATTATAGGAACTTCATCATTTGTGACATTCTAGGCCAAGTCTTCAAAAAAAAATGGGGACAGATGTTGTTTCACATCCCTATTAACCTTCTTCCACCCCTATCTATACTCCTAGGCTCCTGCACCTTATATATGTATTGTTTCCCAAACTTTCTATCTGTCTTTCATGTGGCCCTTTCTAACATCTACAGAAATATTGCTTCTTGTGGACCAAAAACAATATATAAACCTCTGTCAAGACAGTGACAGGTTGAATAGATTTACACTGAGATGTGAATGATTGATCCCTCCACTCATTGCTTTTAATCCCCCTTTGTTGTTTGTATCTTAGAAAAGGAGTCTAGTTAATTCATATTATTGAAACAGGGTTGGGATAGGGAGAGATGACTCTTCCAGTACATAGTGTATCATCTCTTGAGCCTCAGCTTCCCTCACCTCATGGTAGGGTCTCTGCACTGCAGCTCTCTTGTCCCACTCTCTTAACATTACCCTGTGTATCATTGAGTCCAAAACATACACTCCCTTTCTCCAGATAGTTCTTTTCCAAAACTCTTTGTGGTGACTGGGAACCTGTGTTCCCATTTCAGATAGGCTTGGATTCTTTCACCCAAATATCTCCTAATCCTGGTGGACTTGGTGAAATGGTTCTTAAAATATGAAGTAGTTTGTTGCAACAAGAAACCAAAGCAGAGACTACTGAGTAAAAATTTCCTCTGTATCCATATTTTTAAAGAACTATGTACTTCTCACTGCTTTGCTTCTTTCCCCATCTGAGTGTGAATGAAGCTCTCCTCTTCTAAACATCCAGAGAGGTACAGAATCCAGGAGCATAGAGGAATAGAGCCAATATGAAGCCTAAAATGTGACAGTAAGGAAAGCCAGACAGGCTCTAAGATCAGGGTGACTTGTGTGGCCCTGGTAACTAGCTTTCATTCCTACTTATCATGAAAGAGCTCCAAACATATAAATAAAATTGTTACAAAGATCTCTCCCCTCTTCGATTGCTAATCCAGGACAAACTGCTCAACTTATTTCCTTTCTCACTCAAGTTGGCGGAACCAAGGCCAAAACTATGGGTCACATTCTTCAGTTGGGCTCCTGGGATTTCTGGAATAGCCTGAGTTCAAGGTAGTTTGAGGTTTTTCAAAAACTGTTTGTGAGAATTCTTAAGGAGCCAGAATTTATTTATTTACTTATTCAACAATTTTTTTGAACACCAACTATGTGCCAGACATTCTTCTAGGCACTAAGAATGCAGTGGTGACAACAGATAAAACACTGCTGTTTTGTTCTGAAGTCAGAGTAGGTAAATCTAAAAATAAATGAGTAAACAAGTTAAAAAGTAACATGACAGGTGATAACAAGCCCTATAGAGAAAAATGGATCAATGTAAAGGGGAACATGTACCTAAAACTGAATCTCAGGATCGATAGCACGACTGGATTAAAACTTTGAAGATCAGAAGCATTGAAAAGAGGAGGATGCCTCTGTCTAGATACATAAAAATATGTTAATTAAGTTTATTCTATACTTATTAATGCATGTAAGAAAGTGTAAGCAAGTTCTGATTTTAAAACATCACATTTCTAATGTTTATTTTTAAAGGCATTATAAAGCCCTGATTTGTTCAACTTCTATGTTTAATCTATCTATCTTTGGGTATTTATGCTCTTGTACAATCCACAGAGACCTCAAAAGGCTAATGGAGACCCAGGCCTAGGCAATTTCCAGTCAGCAAAGTTGACCACGACAAGGCCTCAACCTCCTCTTTCCTCAGACTTCATTTTACAGCAAGAGACTCACTTGATTTCTCTCTATCTGTCTCTGTCCCTGTCTCTCTTTCTCTCTCTACCCTTCCTTTCAGCAAACCACACTCTCAGAGAAGGATCTGAATGCTAACTCAGTGCTGTAATAAAGAGGTTTGGGATGGAAATCCAAATCTGATTTTCATACTCAGCTTTCTTATTCACTGTGTGAACTTGAGCAAATACCTTCCTTTCTCTTTCAAACTCATTGATGTTGAGCCAGAATTAACAGTACTTATTAATAATGCTGATATAGATGGGGTGCTTACTAAGTGCCAGATACTGTACTAAGAGCTTTACATGTATTATTTCTTACCAATACTAAGAAATTTTATGATTAACCACATTCTATAGATAAGAAAACTGAGGCTTAACAAGCCGAAGAAACTTAAAATAGTCATAGAGCTAATAAGTGGCAGTCTGATTTGATCCTAGTTCTGTATGTCACTAAAGTCTATGTTCTTAACCAGTACTGCTTTGTCCATCCAGGACTATTGAGTCTTAAGCACAAGAAACACATTTTTAATGGTGGAACTTCAGCCATTATGAAGAAGAGGGAGGCTTTGGGGATAAGGGATTCTTCTGTTCCTTTGAAAACATTCCACAAAAGTGTCTGCTTACTCCCACTTATACATGAGACCAGAGTTTGAATAATTATAATGATATTAATGAATACATTTCAAATGCTCCAAATATGTCAGAAAGTAGCACTCAAAATCCTATGACCTCATTTTCGAGATGACAAAACTGAGGCTTAGAGAGCCTAAATAACTTGCCCAAAGGCATAAAGCCAATCAATTGCAGAATCAAGTTTTGCATACAGGCTGTCTGATTCTAAACCCCCAGTCAGCTACACCGAGATTTGCTCTAATAGATAAACAACTAACATTTATCAAATGCTTACTATGTGTTAGGCATTATACTTTGTATATATTATCTCTTTTAATCTTCACAACAATTTTATGTGGTAGGTACTCTTATTATCTCTTTTACAAGCAAAAGAATTGAGACACAAAGAGTTAAGGAACTTGCCCAAAGTCTCCTAGTTGGTAAGTGAGTCTTCATGAAATCGAACATCTAGTCATGATAAGGCTCACAAGATCATGCCTTTTTCTATTGCTCAACCTCCTCTCTTACTACTCTCTCCTTTACACTTAAATCCCAGGTACATTGGTCTTCTTTCTTATTAAAATGGAGCTATTCTTGTCTTAGGGCATTTCCCTTTGATATTCTTTCCACTTAGCATACTTTTCCACTAGGTCTTTATGTGGTTGGCTCATTCTCATCATCCAGGTTCAAATGTTACCTCTTCAGAGAGGCTTTCCTTGATCATCCAATCTACGATCTTATTCTTTTAAATTTATTTGTTCAGTGTCAGTCTACATAACTCTCCATAAAATTTTGGTTCCGTTAAGGCAGCAATCATGTTGTTTTCAGTATAGTATCTAGTATGTAGTAGACATTCAAGTAATAATTGTTGAATGAATCAAAGTGGCAGATCTCAGAAGGAAAACCAGGTCTGTATGACTTTAAGGCTCTGCTCCATACTCTACTGAGTGTTAATTTATCCTTTGAGCCTTTTATTTTCCCCAAAGTGCAATATCTTGCAATATCTTTTGTAATTGCTTTGTGCTGATTTTCATCAGAAACTGACACACAAGAGCAAAACATTTTTATTTTAGAATGCAATTGGTAAAGTACATACCTAATTTCCTAAAGAGGCTATTTTCATTACCCTCTTTTGTCCCCCCCCACAGCTTTATTGAAATATAATAGACAATTAGTTGCTTGTATTTACATTGTACAATTCAATGATTTTTTTTTCAATTATAATTGGTGTAAAATAATATTTTAGTTTCGTTTGTACAACATAGTGGTTAAAGATCTATATAATTCACAAAGTGATCACCCCAGTAAATCTAGTACCCCTCTCCCTCTTACATATTTATTACAACATTGTTAACTATTTTTCTTATGCTACATTTTATATTTATAATTCTGTGTCTATTTTGTAATTATCCATTTGTATTTCATAATCCTGTTGCCCTTTTTTGCCATTCCCCCAAACCCTCTCTCATCTAGTAGCCCTCAAAATACTCTCTGTACCTATGAGTTTATTTTCATTGTTGTTGTTGTTGTTGTTTTTGGTTGTTTATTTCATTCTTTAGATTCCACATGTATGAGAAATCATGAATATTTGTCTTTCTCTATCTGACTTATTTCATTCAGTGCAATACCCTCTAGGTCCATCAAGGTAATATCTTTTTCCACCCTCTTCTTTTTAGTCTCTGTGTGTCTTTTAATCTGAAGTGAGTCTCTTGTAGGTAGCATATGTAAGCATCTTGTTTTATTATCCATTCAGCCACTCTATCTTTTCATTAGAACATAGTTCTTTTGTATTTGAGGTACTTGTTGATAGGAATGTAGTTATCAACATTCTTTATTCATGTTTTTGATACAAGTTTTTTCTTCTTAAAGAAGATCCTCTAACCTTTCCTGTAACACTGGCTTGGTGTTGATAAATTCCTTTAGTTTATTTTTATCTGGGAAGCTCTTTATCTGTCCTTCAACTCTAAAGGATAGCTTTTCTGGATAAAGTATTCTTTGTTGTACATCCTGGGTTTTTGCCATGACAAATATTTTGTACCAAATCCTTCTGTCCTACATAGTTTCTTTTGAGAAATCAGCTGCCAGTCTTATGAGTGCTCCCTTGTATAGAACTAACTGCTTTTTCTCTTGCTGCTTTAAAAATTATCTCTATGTATTAAACCTTTGGCATTTTAATTATGATGTGTCTTGATGTGAGCCTCTTTTGGGTTCCTCTTTCTTGAGATGCTCTGAGCTTCCTAAGTTTGTATACCTATTTCCTTCACCAGGTGAGGGAAGTTTTGCTTCATTATTTTTTTTAATAGCTCTTCAATTTCTTGTTCTCCTTCAGAAACCCCTATGACACGAATATTTTTACATTTAATTGTGTCCCATAGGCTCCTTAAATTGTAATTATAGTATTGGCTTCTTTTTTCTTGCTGTCCTTGGCTTCCCCATCCTCTATATTGGTGGTTCGAACCTCTTTATTCACTCTGTTGATTTCATCTAATATACTCTGCATATCAGGTAATGTGTTCTTCTTTCTGACTGGTTCCCTTTTATAATTTTAATTTTTTTAATGTTTTTTTTTATCTCTCTGTTAAAGTTCTCACTGACTTTATCTACACTTCCCCTAAGTTCATTGAGCATCTTTATAACCAGTGTTTTGAACTCTGCATCTGCTAGATTGCTTGACTCCATTATTATTGGATCTCTGTTCTGTTCTCTCATATGATTTCTGCTTCTTTGTCTTCCCATGTTGGCTGCCATTCTGTGTCTGTTTTTATGTACTAAGCAAAGATCCTAAGTCTCCTGTTCTTATTAGTGTGGTTTTGTATAGTAGATGTCCAGAGGCACAGTCCTGAGAAGGGTTCAGCGGCAAGCCATGTTTAGCCCCAGCCTGTGCCCCTCCAGGGCCAGCTGTTAAGATTCAGCAAGTAATCCACAGATGATGTGCTTATAGTTGCCATAAGAAACCACACAAGAAACCGAGGCCTCTGACATCAGTGTGAGTCTTGGAGTTGGCTCAAGGAGCACCGGACTCACAGAGGACACAACTGGGTATGCTTTGATGGGACTGTGAGTTTGAGGAGGTGGAGTTTCAGGGAATTCTCTGGGTGAGGTGACCTATGACATCTTAGCTATGATGGCCCTGAGTCTGCCCGCTGGGAGTGGGGAGGGCTCAGCAGAGGAACAATGGATACCACCAGCACTTCTGCCCATGAGAAAGGCTCACCTTCGACACTTGCTCAAACAACTCAGTGTCCCCTGTTAAGTCCCTGGTGCCCCCAACGCAAAGCAGCTGACCCAGTGCTGGTGCTCAGAGTGAGCAGGTTTGTCACCACGAAAGCCTGCTGTTGGTCATGGCCCCTTTAAGAAGTGTCTGCAGCTGCTGGCTGCTGCAGCCTCTATCCCACTCAGCTGTGGGGACCGAGAAGCTTCTCTTCTTTGCTCCCTCCTACTTTCTACCATTGCAGGGTGATTTCTTATTTCTCTTCCAAGTTGTAGTGATTCTGTTCATCTAGATCCCAGGTAACTTTGCTTGCTGTTTGCTTCATGTTTCTGTCACAACTTTGATTTCATCACAAGAACAATGAACAAAGCCTCTATCATCTACACCATATTTTCTCCAATCTCTAATCTATCTCTTTTTACTTTTGAGTTTTTTTTTGTTTTGCATAATGTAGGGGTTCCCACATAGCTTTCCAAATAATCAAGGAAGAGCACAACAGTAGACAAATCTTGAGTTTGTTTAAAAACCTTAAGCTAGGCTATGGCCATGCCACCCTGAACAAACCCGATCCCATATGATCTCAGAAGCTAAGCAGAGTCGGGCCTGATTAGTACTTGGATGGGAGACCACCTAGGAAGACCAGGTGCTGTAGCTGTAAAAAAAAAATAATAATAAGGGATTGTAAGCTGACAAGTTTCTTGCAATCTGTGAGATCAACCAAGGGTTGCCTCACCTAAAATAAGTAAGTAAGTAAGTAAGTAAGTAAGTAAGTAAGTAAGTAAATAAATAAATAAATAAAAACCTTAAGCTTATTCAAATCCTATGTAAATAACTCCACCTTTCATTTTGCAGTTTCCTCTCATCTAATTTGTTCTTTCTGGCACTCACTGGCACTTCAGGGTTTTACACTAGACTAAAGCCTTAAGTCCATATGGCATGTAACACAGCACATACAGTTGACTACAAAAAAGTATCTTGTTACTTGTGATTCTGAACAATCTTCCATTACTTTCAGTGAACATCCCCTTGGTTGATTTTTCAGTCAATTTCTTTACTAGAAACCACTGTATAGCCATTGACAGAACATGTTTTTACTAAAGAAATGAAAAGGGAGGGAAAACTGCTATGTGATTGGATGCCATCCAGGAGGTGCATACATAGCTTTAACTGTATTGGAGTATAATGGCAGCCTTTTTCTAGGAGGAGCTGGGGCCAATGCTCACAGTTTTCTGTTTACAGATTTGCTTGGAGTAGTCTTGGCTAGCTTTTCAAATAAAATGTACTGCTATCATTATCTGCCAAGATGCTAACTGAAAAGATCCATTATTTTTGATATTTAATACATTATAAATTATATGGGGATTGTGTTGACCGACATGGACATCTGGGAGGATGTTCAGAATTTTTTTCCTAGGTCAGGTAGACTGAGTGAGTGCCTGTTTGTTCATCAATGACCAATTATGCATTCATAGAAAAAAAGGTCTCTTCTCAGCTGCTGGTCAGCTAACTGGGATGGCTGTACTTGAAGGATGGAATGCAAATGAGAAGTGGCCAGTTGGAATTCATATGGAAAATATATAGCTGCCTATTCCATAGCAGAGTTGAATTGTGAGCTGGCCTGGGCTTGAAGGGCAAACAAATCCCATCTTGGTTAAGCAGTGCTAAATGTGTTTTCAAAGCCTTTTCCCACCTTCCATATTGGCTGTTTCTGTAGACTGCAGAAGTACTTTACTCTTTAACATTGACTGGGAGTTATTTTGGTTGATGTCTCCCAATTCGCCAACAGACTCATCTACACAAGAGAGAAATGAAAATTGTGAAACCAGTGGTGGTGTCTAGTTGGTCACGAAGACTTTTTATTTCATTAATAATTCACCTATTTGTTCCCTGCTAAAACACTTGCAGTTATGTTTCAGTCCACAGCTTTGGTTTGTTCTGGGCAATTTTTGGCTTCATATTTAGGTCTTAATATGAGGAGTGCTTAACACACCTCCCCCTAAAGCAAGGCATACCTGAGGATTAGCTGTTCTCACAAGCTGAGATGGATTTTCAATGAGTTGTTCATTCTGTCTTTCCTGGCGCCTGTGACAAATGGTATTCCTTTACTAGACAGTGAGCTGGAGTGGAGGCTATAGTGGGGAAAAAAAGGGTGAGTGAGAAAAAACCTTTTACTAAGTTAAAAAACAGGACATAATAATTAAGGCTAGTCAAAAATGGCCATTGTTATTGAATTAACAGATGATGAATTAAAAAACAATGAAATTAATATTTTTAATAAAGTCAGAGTTCAAAAGCATCAAAACTATTTTGGTGAATGTAATTGTTTTGGCTGATTAAAAAGAAACTCAAACTAGCATTTAACAATCAACATCAATCTTTTTAAGCTATAAATTGTACTCAAGAAGTCCTGGCTGCCATTTTTGTTCCTGCACATGGAGCTTACTGTGTGAATGGTGTGTGTGTGTGTGTGTGTGTGTGTGTGTGTGTGTGTGTGTAGTATATATACATGCTCATATAGACATATACCTCATATTAATATCTACATGTGGGTATCTATATTATATGTTTCTTTTTAAACTCATGCATTGTGAGTCAGTAATGATATTTTAAAAGAGTGGTTGTTATTAGGAGTGCAATTTCAGCCACCTGATGCTCACAAACAGTAGGAATTATAAGTTCCACTTTTATGGAAAAAATGATGTGAGGGTAGATTTATTACAATAGGGAGATTTCTGTTGATTTCTAGAGAAACTGAATATCATATGAGCTGACAAAATGGAAGTCAATAACAAGATGGAATGTCTCCCAATCCAACTCCCCAACAATATCTATTTTTAAAAAAATATAACTATTTATTATTTATATATAATTTATAATTATCATTTAAGTCCAAGTTCGACTGTCACTTCCTCTAGTTAAGTCTTTTTTATTATCATCAGGCAGAATTAGCTGGCTGTTTTCTATTCTTGGTTACCTTAAGATCTTGTATATAACTTTATTTTCCTGTCTGTCATATTATATTATAATCTGTCTACCTCTATGTCTGCTTCTTTCTATAACACAGTTACCTCTGTGGCACCATTTACCTAGCAAATAGTAGGTACTCCCTGAATGCTTGTTGTATGAAAGAATGACTGGGAAGGTGCCACATTATACATATTGCAAAGAACTCTAGGTATAGTGATCACAATTTCTGAATCAATCAGGTCCTATGGCCCATTAAATGACTTTTATGCTACTTTTAGGTATGAGTGACAAAAGTAAGAGATGTATTTTGAAAAGCAAAGTATTATAATTGCCAGGACTTTTCAGTGATTTATGAAGACATAAGACATTGGATACAATATTTGAAATTGGGTGTCTTGGAAAAACTGATGTGTATGATTGTCTTAGCTATAAGATCTGAAGGGTGCTTGGTTAAAGAATGTGCAGTTTATCTGAAAACTGTTAGCAACTCTACTGTAGTAAGGAGAAGGTTGGTGGTCCTGATCTCTGAAAGAAAGGTAGTGCACTGGAGATACTTTAGACACAGACTGTGAAACATGTAAATAGATGGAGTGAGCTCAAATAACTTAAATTTACTCTTTGGAATATTTTTACACAGAAAGAACAAAACACATTATTTTCAGTATTTACATATAGTCTAGTACCTTTTATAAGAACCTAATCTACTTTCACCGATCAGTTAGATTACCACAGTCTTCTGTGGATGAGAGAGGAGAAGAGGTATATATTTATTGAGTACTTATTTATCCTATTAATTTTATAAGTACTAGTCAAAGACTTTAATATACATTATCTCATTTAATCCTACAACCACTCTGTGAGGCAAGTATAATCACATTTTTAAAGTTGACCAACTCTGAATGAGTCCAAAAAGGTAGAGATGGATTTGAAAGACAGATTTATATTACTTTAAAATTTATAATCTTTCCACTGCACTTTGGTGACTACTAAACAAATTAAATTAATACAAGTCCATATATTTAAGGGATTGTAACTACCATATATTAAACACTGTGAGAGCAATTGCCACATACCATACTTAATCCTCTTAACAATTTTTTAAAACAACCCTCCAAAATAGGTATATTTTCCAGATAGAAAAATTGAAGTTCAGAAAAGTTAAATAACTTGCCTAAACCACATAGTTAACGCAAGATAGCTTAAAACTTGTACAGACATCCACTTACTGTGAGTGCTTCCAAATATCAGGCCTTCTTGAATATATTTTGAACCCTCACTTGTTTCTACTCCTGCTCTCACTCTGAAGGGGACCATGGTTACTTCTTCCGTGAGAGACTCTCCTTTTCATCCCAGGGCTCAGGCATTTCTCAGCAGTGTTCATGAGCAAGCCCTCCCTTAAGACTGTGAGTGACAAACTTTTACTATGTATTTATTGGCATTTGGATTATAAGACCCGTGAAATATGAACTTTCCCTCCTGTCCTTGTCACTGATAGGGAAGTGTCTCTCAAAACTGACAGAGCAGTCCTAGGTTCTTGAAACTGAAAATTGAGCTGATATTTCAGGAAGTAATCCAAAGTGTCAGTGAGCATGTATGTTCTAAGGTGAGGTGGAGTTGCTTCTAAATATCGTTGAACAGCTGGGGTGGCAGGGAGGGAAGGATAGAGAGGATATTGAGGGCCAAGCCTCTGAAAACCAGTTAGTTATATTTTTTTCCTGGAGGCAGCTTTATGAGACATGCATGAAGGCTTTAATAAATGTGCTGTGCCTATACAGAGCAAAACGTGCCTTCACTCTCTCCAAAGTCTGTACTTGGAATTTCTCCTACTGTGTAAATAATTCATGTTTGCCTCATACTTACCCACTGTATGCCTCAAGGAGAAGCAAAAATGATAGGTGCAAGTTTGTGCTTCACAAGAAACAAGAGTCTGTATAGTTCTAATTGTGAAAACATGCTTCTTCTTCCACTTGAGTGGTCAAAGGAAAAGGACTTGTCACACACAAGCACTGAAATAGATTAGAGAACTGTGAAAGAAAAAAAAAAGTGTTGATATTCTCTCAATCTTCTTTTCACTTACTGCTCTTTTCCAAACAGGTAATGGAACTACCAAGTGTTTCCAAATAAATCTGAAAATGTTGTCTTTAAACTGTGGAATTTGTATCATAAACTGTAAATAGTGTATGCATTTTCTTACAAGATGAGTTATAGGCACAGTTTGTCTGTATGTCAAATCCCTTTCTAAGGAAACACTTCTGTGGTGAAAAATTCACCTTAGCAGAGGTATTCCCAAGGCCCATGCTATAGCTTAGGGTTTTATTGATCTGGAGAAAGGAAGTGTGCAGCACAAAAGGTGTTTCTGCTGGAATGCAAAAAGAAAAAAATCACTTTCCCTCTGGGTGGAACAACCAGCCAGAACAGATCATTTGGCTTTAAAAACCACTATTTGCTAAGCAGCTACAATGGCTAATTCACCACCAGGTAAGAGGTAGAATATCACAGTGGGAAGAGCACCCACCTTGGAATTAGACCAGAGTTTAAACCTTGACTTTTTCATTTGGAGTTAGACCAGTGTTTAAAACTCAATTTTCGCATGAACTTTGGCAAATTACTTACTCTTTGGATTATAGCTTCTTCATTTAAAAGTATATAGTATCTGCTTCATTGAGCTCTTATAATGATCAGAGATGAGTTAGTGCCACCCCCAACCTGGTGCGTGTGTGTGTGTGTATGGGTGTAATATATAGACTATTATTCAAGGAGAATGTGAGTTTTAGTACAAACATTGCCACTAAATAGCTTTATGGCCTTAAACAATTCCTTTTCTTGCTCTGGGTCCAAGTTTTGGTTTTTTTTTATGGGTAAAAGGATGGGACTAGACTAGGAAATTTTCAAGATCATTTTCATGACAATTTTGTGCATTGTTAGGAAATATTTTCCTGGAGATGCTAGGGAAGCTGGGTATGCTTTAAACTTCCATGAAGCGTGGCATGTAGGCTTTTGGTAACTTTGATTAACCCATAGCACCATTCTCAAAGGTGCAGTTGAAGATAGGGTAGGACAAGGAAGGAAGCACTATGATTTTTACTTTGAGAAGTTCCTTCTTTCCTTTTCTTTTTTTTCTTCTTTTAGCTGCTCTTGAAAAATCTCCTAATGAAGCTACCAAGTAGCACGTAAATTTTAAAGGTAAACTGTAGGCAAACAAACCAAAGACAATTCTAAAGAGAATGGTATCTGCTAGCAAGCTCCCTGAGATTACTTTTTTTGTCAGCTTCAAGGCCGATAAGACTTTTAGAAGCCAAGAGTAAAGAGGAGGTTCTCAATTATCTTTGCCTCTTGTTCCTCAGGTAGTTAAAGGGCTTTTGTCAGAGTAACTACCCTCCAGACACTTGATCTTGTTAAATCTGAACTCAAAATGAGGATACAGTTTCTGGAATCAGATAAATCTGGATTTGAATATTAGTGCTGCCACAGAACAAGTTGTGTGGCCTTGAACAAGAAAGAGATTTGACATCTCTGGTCTCTATTGTATTTATCTGTGAAATGGAGTTACTTTACAGGGATTTAGTGAGGACAAAATGAGCAGATCAATATAAAGCACATAGCATAGCTACTGGTACATAACAGATACCCAATAAATAATAGCTGATACTATAATTGAGCTGGGTTGAGACAATGATACTTAAGAGAAGTACCTATAAACTATTTTCTGGATAAAATTGAGTTATTAGACAGATGTGTACCTTTATTTAATATTTATTGAGTACCTATAATTTTCCAGGAACTATTATAGGAAATGAGTATAAAAGAATATAAAAAGGTTTCCTGCCTTCACAGATCTTGAAACTGAATAGAGGAAACAACAAATAAACAATTAGAGCATAATGTGATCAACAATATAATGGAGATTAAAGAAGTAGAAGGTGCCATGAGAACATATAGTAGTGCTATCTAGCCAAGACTTTGGAAGCAGTTTTTAACTTACATGTGACCTTCTCCAAGGTCACATGTAAGTTAAAAACTGCTGAAACAGTAAGAGTTGGTCAGATAAAAAGAAATTTAAGTTTTGGAATGATAACAGTACAGTTCACAGAATATATTGCAGAGGTGTAATAATGAAGAGAGAAAGGTCAGTTAAGAGGTTATTGCAGAATTCTAGGCAAGAGATGATGGTGGGATATTCAAATTAAGAGGTGAAATCTGCAAGGTTTGGTTATTAGATATTATGTGTGAGGGACAGGGAGGATCATGGGCAACTAAGGTGCCTACTTATGTCATCCACTAAGATGGGGAACACAGGAGAAGGAAAAAGTAATGAGCTCACTTTTGTATACATTGAATTTGAGATGCATGTGGAACTTCAAGTTGAGAGTATACATTAAGCAGTATGTACAGTATACCCATTTGAATCTTGTGGGGAAGATCTGTATAGGAAAATGGTAATCAAACCAGAGATCGTAGATGAACCAAAGGGAATGGATGAAATCATTCAGAGAAAGTATCTGAAGCAAAATTAAAATTGGATCAGGGACAGAATTTTGGGAAACACCAAGGTTCAAGAAGCAGGCAGAGAGAGAGGAGCTTCAAAGGAAAGTGACAAAGAGTGACTGTAGAGGTAAGAGGAAATTCTTGCAAAGATGATTTTGTGGAAGCCATGGAAGGTGAACAGTCAGGAAACAGAGATAATTAATATAAAATGCTAACAAAAAGGTAAATGAGTAAAGAAATGAAGAGTATTCTTCGGCTTTAATAATAAGAAAGATTGTGATATTAATACTATGTCCTTGACTTTCACTGAAGGACATTAGAAAAGACCAAATGACAAACGTGACAACACATCCCATAAAATTGCTGCTACCAAAGACTTGAATATTTAATGTTATCCCCTGTCTGTCATATCCACTTACTAAATTCTTATTAGAGATTAGTGCCAGGAAAACTTTTCTTTCTTTTATGCATACATCTTACAGATAACCATTGAATTTCTACTTTATGACTCACTGATGAGTTCTTGGGTTACAAAGTTAGTTGGGTCATAGAGCCTATTCTCAATAAACTCATTAAAACTTAATTCATTCATACAATAAATATTTTTAAGTCCCTACCATATTCTAGGTCCTGTGCTAATCACAAGATGGGTATAGTCCTTGCTTGCATGTGGCTTGTGGTTTATTTCATGAAGAACTGAACTGTTATGCTTTAATTTATTGGGCAATGGTCACTGTATAACTATCAAATTTTCTTTCTTGTCTTCAAATCCAGGAACCCCCAAATTATTACTTAGATATCTAAAACAATTCTATCTCATTCCACCCAGATTCTTTGATATGGCATTTTAACCTTTCTTTAATAGCTCTAATTGCACATTTATTTTATCCCATGACCCTGAAAATCCTTGTTGAAAGAAACAAAAGTATAAATAAGAAACAAAAGAATATACATAAACAAATAAATAATAAAAACACTGAGGATAGTAAGGAATGAAAACAGAGCCCTTCCTACCTATTATATTTTGTTTAAATGGCCTTCACACAGCAATTGCCCTTTGATTTCACTTACTCTGTTCATCTCTAACTTTCCAATCACTGCACTAGAAAAACTAATTTAACTTCCAAACTACTCCATTGAAACAGAACAAGATCACATCAACATATTCCCTCAATTACAAAGCACTCGAACTCATGAGCTAGGGTCAAAGAGGAGAGCTGTGTGGAGGATATAAATGAATGATTCAAACAACACAATATCCTTTTGAGAATGAATGACACTTTGTTTAGAGAAGTACTCCCTTTTCTTTTTTATCTTCAGAGTACTTGGTCTTATTTGCTAATTTATTGCTCAGTTCCTTGGTATAATATATGTTGGTTAGGGAAGTAGGTAGATGTAGAGAGACTGGACATCTGATCTGTTTAATCTTTGTGCTTTAGGTCTAGCAATGTAAGTTCTAGTGTAGTAATTAGGGCAATGAGACCATGCATTAATAAAATATCTGCTTCATAGAGTTTATTGAAGTAGGAGTTTATTGTGTATGTGTGATGAGAACTAATCACGCTATGGAATAAATAAGTATATTTATTTTTCTGTTTTCTTTTTAAAAACAGGAGTACATTATGGGTGTCAGGAAAATTACCAATAAAGCCTGCATATTAGATTGATTAAGGGTGAAAAACACATGAAAAAAATAAAAACCCAATTTAACCTAAACCAAGTCACAGAGGGTCAGCCTCTATGAGCACTTCTATGGAAATAAGATCTTTCTCTTCATTATACCTTCTATGTCTCTTTGGTCATGATTTGTGTTAGCATGTTATTTAACAATGCTGAGACAAAAAGATCACACAACACTTTCTTTGAAATTGTTCTCTTCTACTAGATATTTTATGAAAGGGGATGTGGAGACTCCAAGTAAGCTTAGGACAAGGGAATCTTGCTGCTTGCTAGTGAGAAAAAATAATTTTGTTTGTTTCTTTTAATTTCCCAGTTTCTATTTTGTGCACGTCAAGATTTACCTCTTAGAAATGGACATCACATGGGCATGCAGAAGATAATTTGGAGGTGGAGGGTCCCTCTATTTCTGTTTGGATGGAAATTCTGTTTGCTGATTTCCACATGTGGTTACTTTCAGTTTCTTCCCTCTTTCTTCCCTTTACCCCAAGTTGCTTTGACAATCTTTTCTCAAACACACCAGCATCAAACTAGTATATTATGGAAACCAAATTATTCCAGACTGAAAACAGGCTTCCTTTTCTAGGTACTGCAGACTAAAGAAGCTGAATTTCAGACTAGCTTGGTTGTCTGCAGTTCAGATGTATCCTGGTAAAAAATAGAAGGTGACAATAGGGTAGTAATGTTAAAATTTTCCAAGACCTCCACCTCTGACATTGTGATCTTTAGAACATTCACAGGGTTTATGCACTCCTGGTAATGCCCAGCAATGCTAATCTGACTGGAATAATCTTGTGGTGCACCAATCCCACCTTTTAGACATTCCTTATAAAGGCTTATGCTTAAAAGCCTTTGGGACATACTTTTGTCCCCAGATACTTTCCATATTTCCTTTCTGTACCATTAGAATCTACTTTCTATCTCTACTCTCTCTCTCTCTCTCTCTCTCTCTCTCTCTCTCTCTCTCTCTCTCTCTCCCTCTCTCTCTCATATCTATCTATCTATCTATCTATCATTTATTTATCATCTATCAATCTATATTTATCTCTATTTTCCATCTATCATCTATCATCTATCTATCTATCTATCTATCTATCTATCTATCTATCTATCTATCAATCATCTATCTATCATCTATCTATCTATCTATCTATCTATCTATCTATCTATCAATCATCTATCATCTCCCATATATGTATTTATCTGCCCATCTATTACCCATACCCTTTTGTGTGCTTGAGTTGCTGTTTCATAGCAGTGACCAAAGGGTGAATATGTGTTAAGGATAAATTTAGATGGACAATGTATACCTTTTACTTCTGTACCATGCTCACAATTATTGCCTTAGGTGGCATCAGAACTGGACAGAGATAGAAATGAGATGTAGCACAGTTTGTGTTCTAAAAGGCAAAGTAATTGGTAGGTTGCTAGGACAGATAACAGGAAAAAATAACCTAACAAGAAGGTCTTGGAAGGCATAGTCCAGGGAGGAAGCTAATATTGGGAGTGTGGAGTTTTAGTCAGAGATCAGCATCAGTGAATATTGGAACTTTTATGAAACAACCTGAAATATTCTGCCCACTGATGGTTTACCCATCCAGGTTTGCTTTATTAGGCTTCCTCATTTTTCTTTCCTCCCTCTCTTCCTTCATTTGCATTAGGAAATAATTTCTGAGAAACTTATTATGTGCTAGACAGTGAATTTATTCCCTTAGTAGCTTCAAAATGTTTCCATTAAATTTACATCATGTCAGATTGGGGGATGGGGGGTAGGTGAAAGGGAAGGGAATTAAGAGGTACAAATCGGTAATTATAAAATAGTCATGGTGATGTAGAGTATAGCAAGGGGAATATAGTCGATACTATTGTAATAACTATGTATTGTGTCACAAGGGTCCTGGATTTATCGGGGTAATCACTTCATAAGTTATATAAATGTCTAATCACTATGATGTCCACCTGAAACTAATATAATATTATATGTCAACTATAATTGAAAAAGAATAACTATATAAAAATACATCAGGTCTATAGTGTTTAGCTGTTTCAAAATAGTCTTACACTGTTTTCCCATGATCTCTTCATTTCCTTATTTCTACAGTAAATTTACCAAATTAGTTGTACAGTTACTATGTGCCAGATAGTTCTTTACATAAACAATTTCATCTCTTGATCATCAATAATCATGTGATGAATAAAGAGTATTGTTATCTCCATTGACAGATAATTCTGGTTCAGAGAAGTTAAATAATTTGCCTAAGGTCACACAATTAGTGGACAGCTGACAAGATTCAAACACAGGTATTTCTAACAATAATGTCCATGTTCTTTCATATTTCCAAATAAAGTCTTATTCATCAACACCCACTTATTTCCACAATTCAGTGTATTCCAAATAGTCACTGCTTTCTTGAGTGACTTTAAATCAAATCTAAGTTATTTTAAGTTCAGATTTCTTAGTGCTAACCTTCACAGCCCTAGGATATATTTTAAAAAGTGCCAAGGATTTTACCATGGCATTTTTTACAGGTGTTTTCAAGGACAATCAAAGCCATGAGCATGAAATATGTCTCACCTCTAGCTCTAGTTTAAAAAAATCTGGGGCACAGAGTCTTACTTCTGTTCATTCACTTGCTAAGGAAATCCAGATGACTTTGTGCCCTGGACTATGAAATCCATGAAAGGTGATACATGTCACATTCAGGAGATGCTGTCCTGAAAATTCTGGCATCTTCATATTATTAATATTTTTTGGAGGAAATATACTTGGTAATATTATTATGTCTTCCTTTAAGAATACAAATCAAAAATAATTTTTTGAATACCTATAGAGAGCTGTGCATTGTAGGAGATAGAAAGATGAATACAATTTTGACACAGGCCTTCTATTTCATGCTAAGGGGATTGAAGTTATTCTGTACCTAACCCACAGGTACTAAAGGGGTTAGAGCAGAAAATGACGTGATCATTTTTGGGCATCAGGAAGATTACTTTAGGAAGATTTCTCTGAAGGATCTGTGGAGAATGGATTAGGGAGGTGAGAAAGGAAAGGAGCAAAATATTTAGGGGCTCTTGTTAGTCCAAATGACAAATCAAAAGGAAGAAACAAATTAGATTTGTTCATAACCAATTAGATTATAAACAATTAGAAGAAGGAGGGGTGGAGTTGTCCAAGACGGTACCAAGATTTCTGACTTGTGTTATTGGGTAGATGATTATACTATTACAAAGATAGTGATATTGAAAGAAGATTGAGTTTGAGATAGAGGTAGGGTAAAATTGTGTTTTTGGAAATTTTGAGATGAAGGCACTTGTTTTCCAATAGGTGGACATGTCTCATACATAATTAGAAACATGAGTATGGAGCTCAGAAGACAAACAGTGAATAAGATACAGATAAAGTGAGAATATGTTGAATGAACTTATGAAGTACACTATAGAAAGAGGAGCTGATGAAGGAAACTAAACATTAGATAGAGACATGTGAGGAGAGAGTTTCACAAGGAAGATGATATGTTTTGATTAGTTGTAAATGAACAGAGTGGTTAAGCAGGCTCATGATTTTAAATAATCCAGTGACTTTAGACACTAAGAAGTCAGCAGTGATCCTTGTAAGAGTATTGGTTGGAATGGAAGCCACATTACTGTACATTGAGGAGTGAATTGGTGGTGAGAAAGTGGAGAAAGCCTAATCTTATTTATAACATTGTCCATGAAGGAAAGTAGAGATAGAGAAAGAGACAGTACACAGAAAATAAGAAGGTTATCAAGGAAGCAGAGAGGTTAGGATAAGCAATGAAAAGAAAGAATAATACTTCTTCAGTAAACTGTCAGTAGAAAAGGAGTTAAGGATGGCTATAGATGCAGACAAATTTGTAGAATTTGAGCTAGGAAGTCATGGAAGTTCTTATCTGATGACTTCTATTTTTCTCAGTATGTAGATTACGTCATCTGCTCAGAAGGAGGGGGCAGTTGTGATGGAGATCCAGAAAAGAGGTTTGGGATTATTTATGAGTATATGGAAGAAGGAGTTGATTAGAAGAATTTCTGAGCTGCACTGAAGCCCTGCTATATGGGATTTACAGTGGTCACTCTCTGCGTGGTTGTGCAGTTTTCTCCTTTCCAGTACTCAGGTGCTTAGGTGTAACAGCAGAGAAGGAAGGTGCTGAGATTGCTTCAGGACAGAGGTTTATTAGGCAGATGATTTACATAAAAGGAAAAGGGAGTTTAGAGTCCTGGAAAAGAGAGAAAATGAGGTCCAAGTTATCTAACTAGGTAGAGAAGGAATTAAGAAGGGAGAGAGACAAATTGTACATTGGAGTAAAGGGGGGAGGGTTGAATGACTATAGGTCAGAAAGTAAGAATAGAGAAACACATTAGAAAACTAGAGGTAATTGTCTTGGGGACCATTAATGAGATGTCTGAATTTCTTTTGTAGATGAAGCATTTTTACCCGATGGCAATATTCAGATGTGGCCAAAAGATCAGTTGGCTGAAACAGATTTCGTAAAAAAATTAATTGTAGTTTAAAAAGGTAAAAAGTCTATCGGGCTAAAGTAGTAAGTAGATTATTTTCATGGACACTGACATATCTCTAGATGACATCAGGATTTAAAATGGTAAGGTAGCATGGAGCCAGAGTCCTAATGAAAGGACTGAGGTAGTGGTCAACAGATAGCATCAAAGTGGAAGGAAAAGATGGTTAAACTAGAGTATGCATCTCGAAGGACAAAAATTTTGGTACATGATAAAGGAAAGGTTTTGGTCTGGAAGTGACAATGGAAGCAAGGAAACTGCCAGCACTACCTCTGGATATGTGAGGGTTGTGGGAGAACCAGTCACTATTTGATAAAGCTTCAAGAGAACCAGTTAACTCAGGATTTGGTAGTCATCTCAGTAATAGAGATTTGAGATTAACCTTTTATTGTTCAATGCATTTATTTATTAGAATTTAGTTTTCTCTCTTTATGTCTTTACACATGGGTAAAAAAGTGTTTTATTTTGTTTCTATAAAGAAAAAAACCCAAAAGCTTTGAAGCAATGCAAAATTTTAGAAAGATATTTTGACTAGGGTTCAAGGATCTAGCTTCTAGTCTTGGTTCCAACATTGTGTGATCTTGGAAAATTCCCCTTTATTCTCTGAGGAATTTTTACTAGAATATCTCTAATGCCTCTTCCAGGTTTGTCACTTTTAATCTATTCCAATTAGTCTTCTTTTTGTACATTTTTCCCCCATTTAACTTATCCTGATTATTTTGTTCTGTGAATCCATGGTCCTGGGCAGGCAAAATAGATGCTATTTCCAGAATAAGATGGTGTGTCTCTAACCTTAGCGAAATGCAAATAAATATTGAACTTGGAAAGAGTAATGTATTTATAGCATTATCATTCACAGAGTATAGAGACATGTAACTTGAAATTTGGGAGGAAGCAAGAAAACTTCTGGAGCTTGAATACATATGAACATAAACATGAGGTGTTACTAGGCTGGGTGGCAAAGGAAAGACAGGCCTAGGTGAGTAGTTTTGTTGGTAGTGGTGGAGGTAAGAGTGGTAGAATAATAGACTAAATTTCCACAGGTTCTCTGTGGTGGCCAGTGAGTAGCTACTTTGGAGGTTGCTTTGAAGAAAGGGGAGAATAAACTGAACATCTGCTGTGTGCAAGACATTTAATATTCATCATGACAATTTAATCCTCACACCAACCTTTTCAAGTGGTTGTTATTAAGCTTGTTTTACAGAAGGAAAACAATGATAGATCAGAAAAGTTAGTAAAATGCCTATGATCACATAGCTAGCAAGTAGTTGGGATTCAAATCCAGATCTGTCTGACTTCAAAGCCCATCTTCTTAATCATTCCAAACTGAAACTCTGCCTTAATGGGTCTGAATAGATTAGAGGAAGGTTATAAGGTGAATCAGTATAAAATAAAAGAGTTAAATGTATTTAATTTGGAGTCAGACAGCTTAGACAGGAATTCCTGATCCACCACTTATTAATTATGCAAACAGGCAAGTTACTCAGGCTCTCAGATGCTCAGTTTCTTCATCTGTAAAATGGAGATGTTAATATCTATTTCAAAGGGTGACTGTGAGAATTGAATATTTTAATCATGCAAATCATTGGGCACAATAATGTATAGCTAATAAAGGAATAATAGTAAGTATTAACTAATAAAAAAAATCACAAAAATAATTTCTATTTTAAGTGATTAAGGTGTAAGATGCCCCAGGAGAAACTTTGTCCACTTCACAATTGTGATTTGGGTAAGTGCTTTTATAAAATTCTAGGCATCAATTACTAATGAGTGCTTCTTCTTCAAGAAACTTATTTAAATCTGGTCTGTAGTAAACATCAATAATATAATTCTTGTCCTCCGTTTATGACAAATGACAGAATCAAGCATAACATATGTGTCTTTGGTCTTATTCCTCTTGTTAAACAATCAATTCAGTCAAAGCAACTGACTTAGTTACTAGAAAAAATTAATTGAATTGCTAATTTACACATATAGTACTAGGTCAATTAGTAAATCAGAAAAGCAATGTACAACACCTTAATTTTGCGATTTTTTTTTTCACTTTTTATTCAGATAGGCTTCCACCATGGATATGGCTTCCATTTTTTTTTAATCTTCAGATAATAACTGGTGATTTAACTTTAGGAAGTGGCAATTGCCTTATTATGTCCTGGGAAGAGAATAATAAAAAGAAGGTGCCCTAATCCTACTCAAATTTTGACTCCGTGTGTCTGATATTTTCTGAAGTATTCAAAGAGCTCCCAGAGATTTCAGAAAGTAAGATAATTCCCCTTTTTCATGTGAAAACATACTTATGTCATCTAAGTGTGTGGAATCTTCCAGATTTTGCCAGCATTGGCTTATGATCTGAGCTACACACTCAGTGAGACAAGGTAGGACTCTGAAAAAAATATTTTAAAGTCTAAGTGTGTTTACCTTTAATTTTGGTGCCTTTAATGTTTGGTCTACATTCAACAGACCAAGGATTTATTGACCTCATTAATCTTACTTCTCTGAGCTGATTCCTCATAGAAACCAAGATCTATATATGTTCATTTTTTTTTCCTGAGTAGGCATGAACTGCCATAGGTGTGAAACTCAACATTTATTCCTCTTTCACACATTTACAAACATGAATCAAAAGCAACTCTTGCTAACTAGGGACAGTTTTAGTCAGTCTCAAAGTGCTAAGAAGAGAGTCTATGGAACAAGACTCAGGTTCTCGTAGTCAGGTAGAGACATAAGCCTACCCTATTCTACCTTCTTATTTCTGGTACTATTTCTTAGAACCCACCTTAGATCTGGATAGCACTTAGGGATACGACATATTACACTTAAATATATGTTTTCTTCCTCAACTATGCATTGTCTCACCTTGATTGAAGAGAAAGAAAATCAAAATTGTATCACCTGTTATCTTTCTACTTTTACTATATTTATTAAGCAGAAAACACTAGGTCATTATTACAGTGGTGAGAGTGGATTAAATACATTCAATCTTCATAAGCTCGACACTGTCTTAGGGCCATTGTGAGCCTGGGGAGAAAGACGATCTTGGTCTTCCTTTTAAGAATCAAATTGAGAAAATGAGAAGGACATATAGATTATCCAAAAAAAGACAATAAATAATTAAGAGGTTAATCTTGACCACAATAGAGTTGGAATTAAGAGAAGGGAGATCTCAATGTAAAATTATTAGAGAAGATTTCACGAAGTGAATTAACTAAGTTTTCAGTGTGGATAATAGTTGGATAGAGTAAGGGAGGGTACATAACATGAACCAAAGGCCTGGACATAGACAAAGAATACTATAAGAAGACAACTTCGGTGGAAGCAAAAATACTGAGGTGGTAGTCTTTTTTAAATCATAGTTTGATACTCTCCATTGGATGAAGTGAGGTGAATGGAAAATCCAGTAACGCTTGTTAAAATGCAGATTGCAGAGTTCCAATGTCAAAGTTTCTGATTTCCTAGGTCTAGGTGAAGCCAGAAATTTTGCATTTCTAACAGATTGTCAGGTGGCTGATGCTACTGCTTCAGGGACCACACATTGAGAACTGCTGATTTAATCCAGAGAGCTTAGACACAGGCAACTTTATTACCACTATTATTTAACAACAGTTGAAATCTGAAAGATTAAGGAGAATAGCCTACAGGACTATCAAATATACCAATATCCATACATTTTTATAACCACCATTTCCCCAATTAGAAGTGTTAATAGGATTTTAGTTCATGACGGTAATGTAGGAAGACCCTGAACTCACTTCCTCCCTCACACTAAATCTATAGCTACATACAGAACAATTTCCTATGTAGGAAACCCAGAAACTAGTTGAATGACTAGCTCCATCAAAATGGGTAGGATATTTGAGTCACAAAATCACCATAAGTCCCACCTTTGGTGCAGAGACCTACTATTGGAAAGGTACTCAAAACTCTAAACTTCTCCATGAGAAACAAACTGTTTGAACCCCATATCTTGCTCTACAACTTTTAGACCTGTACCTGAGAGATGATCCTCCAAAACATCTAACTTTAAAAGCCAATGGTAGTTTCATCAATGAGATCCACAAGGCTATGGTATACTTAGTAAAGGAGCTTAAAGACTTGTGCAGAATCACAATGGCTACACCACAGAGCTCAGCACAGAGACAGGTAATTGAAACACCTAGTCTTTCTGTGACAGAGGCCTATTTGCTTATCTTAAAGCTTCGGCGTGGTGGAGGCAGGCATTTAATTTAACACACATCTAGAGGCCTACTAAAATGTTCCCAAAGACATAGAAGGTTAGCATGTGCCATCTTCATGTTCTTTATCACTCCAGGCCACCAGTATCTCTCAGAAAGAAGCTTGTGCACATATCTGGCACCCCAGTTTTGTAGCTTCTGCAAAGGAGACAACACTTGATCACCTACCTCTGGTGGCCAGCAGAGCTTATATTTGCAGGTCTCAAAGGACTGTACCAAATGGAGAAAGACTACTTAACTGGCTAATCCCCAAGGCAAATCAGAGAGACATCAGATAAAATGTATAATCTTTTTGAGAAAGAGGTCGATTAGGTTATCTTCATAGCTGTGGCCTGAAATGCAGGCTTCTAATTAAGCATAGATTTAAGGGTTGACTATGCCCACTCCAGAAACTGGGAAGGCTGATGGGTGCCACCATTACACTCACTATCTGCTCTTCCCTAAGAAAGAGGATTGTACATGAGTCTAGTGCCATGGCTTTTGAGGCTGCTACCCAGAGGACACATCCCTTGATATCCTGGCTCTGGTGGCCATCAAGGCTTGTGTTCACAGGTTCAATAGGATGGAAGAAAACAAACAAAAACAACAGTTATTAGCTGGTTATCACAAGGGATCATGGCAGAGGAGCAGATAGCAATGCCCATCTTCCAGATTTTCTCTGGAAGAGGTATACATTTATAAACTTTAAAAGCTCATGTATGAAGTTCTAGCTTCTCATCAGTCTGAATCTAGGTTCTGAATGATCTCCTTCCTTTGGGTCAATGGCCGATCTTGGTACACTCTCAATTATTATGAGCCTCTAATAACACAGTAGGCTGCTTGGACAATCATAAAGTTATGAGAGGTAACGAAAAGCTATGACAGAGTTGAATGATAGGTTTCATATCCTACATGAAACCACTCCTTCAAAACTGGGTGAAGTGAATGTCTTATCTAATGCATGTAAACCAACACAGAGTCAAGGGAAATGAAGAAACAAAGGAATATATTCCAACTAAAAGAACAAAATAAAACCTCAGGGAAAAAATTAATGAAATAAAGATAAGTGATATATCTGATAAAGAGTTCAAAATCATGGTCATAAACATGCTTACTGAGGTTAGTAAAATAATGCATTAACAAAGTGAGAATTTCAACAAAGAGATAGAAAATATAAGAAAGTAACAAACAGAAATCATAGAGCTGAAGGATACAATAACTACTCTGAAAAAAATACAGTAGAAGGGTTCAATAGCAGACTAGATGAAGTGGAAGAAAGTATAAGTGATTTGTCTGATTTATTTCACTTAACATGATACCTTCTAGGTGCATCTGTGTTTTCACAAATGTCAATATTTCATTCTTCTATTTATTACTGAGTAATATTTCATTATATATGAATATTTATTTTTACTTTTCAATTACAGTTGGCACACAAAATCGTATCAATTTCAGGTGTACAAAGTAGTGAATAGACATTTATATAACTTAAGATGTTATCATTTTGATAGATTTAGTACCCATCTGACACCATACATAGTTATTACAATGTTATTAACTATATTCCCTATGCTGTACTTTACATGTTCATGACTATTTTTGAACTATTAATTTAACCTTTATCCCCTCCCATTTTGAACTCACTCCCCACACCCCTCCCATCTGGCATCCATTAAAATGTTCTCTGTATCTATGAGTTTGTTTCTGTTTTATTTATTTATTTTTTTTAGATTTCACATGTAAATAAAATCATATGGCATTTGTCTTTCTCTGTCTGAATTCCTCCACTCAGTACAATATCTTCTAGATTCATCCATGTTGTTATAGATGGCACAATTTCATTATTTTTTATGGCTGAGTAATATTCCATTGTATTTATGTATCACCTCTCCTTTATCCATTCATCCATTGATGGACACCCAGGTTAACTCCATACCTTGGCTATTGTAAATAATGCTGCAATGAACATATAGATTTACACATCCTTTCAAAGTATTTTTTGGATTTGTTTGGTAAATACCCTAAAGTGAGATTACTAAGTCCTTTCCTTCTGTTATAGTCTTTGTTTTAAAGTCTATTTCGTCTGGTATAAGTATTAGCACTCCAGCTTTTTTGTTTGATTCTTTCCATTTTCATGAAATATCTTTTTTCATCCCTTTCAGTCAGTGTGTGTCTTGATCTGAGGTGAGTCTTTTGTATGCAGCATATTTAAAGGTCTTGTTTTTGTATCCTTTTAGCCACCCAATCTTTTGATTTGAGTACCTAAGCCCTTTACATTTAAAGCAATTGTTAATAGATATGTAGTTACTGACATTTGTATTTTGTTATTCACCTTCTTCTTCTTCTTCTTCTTCTTCTTCTTCTTCTTCTTCTTCTTCTTCTTCTTCTTCTTCTTCTTCTTCCTCCTCCTCCTCCTCCTCCTCCTCCTCCTCCTCCTCCTCCTCAACCTCTTCTTAAAGAAGAGCCTATAACATTCACTGTAATACTAGCCTTGGTAGCGATGAACTCCTTGAGCTTTTTCACTTCTGGAAAATTCTTTATCTCTTCTTCGATTCTAAATGATAGCTTTGCTGGGTACAGTAATCTTGGTTGTAGGTCCTTGCTTTTCATTGCTTTGAAAATTTTGTTCCAATACCCTCTGGCCTGCAAAGTTTCTGTTGGGAAATCAGCTGCAAGTCTTATGGGAGCTCCCTTGTAGGTAATTAATTGCTTTTCTTTTGCTACTTTTAAGATTCTGTCTATGTTTTTAAACTTTGGCATTTTAATGTTGATGTCTTTTGGTGTGAACCACTTTGAGTTCTTATATCAGACTCTCTGTGCTTCCTGAGCTTGTATGTCTACTTTCATCACCAGGTTAGGAAAACTTGCAGTCATTATTTCCTGAAATAGGTTTCCAATTCTTTGTGCTCTTTATTCTCCTTCCGGTAGCCTTATGATGTGAATGTTGGTAAAATTAATGTTGTCCCAGGGGCACCTTGAACTATTCGCATTTTTTGGATATTTTTCTCCAGCTTTATTGAAATGTAATAGACAATTTGTTTCTTGTATTTACATTGTATAAGTCAATGAGTTTTTTCAATTATAGTTGGCATACAATAATATACCAGTTTCAGTAGTATGGCATAGAGATCCACATAATCACAAAGCAATCACTGCACTACATCTAGTGCCACTCTCCCTCTTACATATTTATTACAACGTTATTACCATCTTCCCCATGCTACACTCTACATCTCCATGTCTATTCTGTAACTATCTATTTTTATTTCTTAATCCTTTGCCTTTTTTTATCCCTACAACCCTCTCCCATCCAGTAGCCCTTAAAATATTCTCTGTATGAGTTTATTACGGCTTTTGTTGTTGTTGCTCATTTTGTTCTTTAGATTCCACATGTACGTGAAACCATGTGATACTTATCTCTCTATCTGGCCCATTTCCTTCAGTGCAATATTCTCTAGGTCCATCAGGGCATTATCTTTTTCCATCCCCTTCCTTTTAGTCTGCGTGTGTCTTTTAATCTGAAGTGAGTCTCTTATAGGTAGCATATGGAGGGGTCTTGTTTTCTTATCCATTCATCCACTCTATCTTTTCATTGAGCACTAGTTCTTTTCTATTTGAGGTACTTGTTGATATAAACATAGTCATTACAATTCTCTATTCATGTTTTTTTTTTCTTAAAGAAATCCCTCCTACATTTTCTGTAATACTGACTTGGTGTTGATAAATTCCTTTAGCTTATTTTTGTCTGAGAAGATCTTTATCTGTCTTTTAACTCTAAATGATAGCTTTGCTTGATAAAGTATTCTTGGTTGTACATTCTGGGTTTTCATCACATAGACTATTGTGTGCCAAGCCCTTCTATCCTGCACAGTTTCTTTTGAGAAACCAGCCTCCAGTCTTATGGGTGCACCCTTGTATATAACTAACTGCTTTTCTCTTGCTGCTTTAAAAATTATCTCTGTGTATTTAACCTTTGGCATTTTAATTATAATGTGTCTTGTTGTGGGCCTCTTTGGGTTACTCTTTGTTGGGATGCTCTGAGCTTCCTAAGTTTGTATGTATATTTCCTTCACCAGGTGAGGGAAATTTTCCATCATTATTTCTTTTAATAGCTCTTCAACTTCTTGTTCTCCTTCAGAAACCCCTATGACACGAATATTTTTACATTTAATTGTGTCCCATAGGCTCCTTAAATTGTTATTATAGTATTGGCTTCTTTTTTCTTGCTGTCCTTGGCTTCCCTATCCTCTATATTGGTGGTTTGATCCTCTTCTTTATTCACTCTGTTGATTCCCTCTAAGATACTTTTCATCTTGGATAATGTGTTTTTCATTTCTGACTGATTCCCTTTTATAATTTCCACTTCCATTTTTAATTTTTTTATCTCTCTGTTAAAGTTCTCACTGACTTTATCTACACTTCCCCTAAGTTCATTAAGCATCTTTATAACCAGTGTTTTGAACTCTGCATCTGCTAGATTGCTTGACTCCATTATTCCTAGATCTCTGTTCTGTTCCCTTATATGGTTTCTGCTTCTTTTTGTTTCCTTTATGGCTGCCTTTCCGTGACTGTTTCTATGTACTAGGCAAAGCTCTTATGTGTCCCGATCTTATTAGTTCAGCTTTGTGAAGTAGGTGTCCAATGGCAAAATCCTGAGAGTGGTTTAGCTGCAGGCCCTGTACAGCCCCAGCCTGTGCCCCTCCGGGGCCACCTGTTAAGATTCAGTAAACAATCTACAGATACTGTGCTTATAGTTACCTCATGAGGCCATACCAGAAACCTTGGTCAGCTGCCACAAGTGTGTCTAGATGCTGCTAGCAATAGGCACCTGACTCAGTGAAGATACACTTGGATGTGGCTTGGTTGGGTCATGAGTTTGGGGAGGTAGAGTTTCAGGGAATCCTCTGGGCTGAGTGACCTATCTTATCCAGTTTGATGGTGTTTCTGCTATGGTGGTGCTGAGTCTACACACTGGGAGGAGGAATGCTCAACAGAAGAACAATGGATACCATGGGTACTTCTGTATAGAGTGAGCCTCACCCCTGGCCCTCACTTCTACAACTCACTGTTTTCCTGTAAGTCCCTGGTTCCCCTGGTGGAGTTTACCTGGCAATGGTAATCAGAGCCAGCAGGTCTATCACTAAGAAAGTCTGCTCATAAACATGGTCCCTTTAAGAGGTGTTTGCAGCTGTGGCTGCCACTGCTATGGCATCTGTCCCACTTAGCCACTTGGGACTGAGCAGCTTCATGTCCTCTCCCATCCTACCTCCTGCCATTGCAGTGATTTCTTATTTCTCTCCCTAGTTGTAGGGCTTGTTCATTTAGATCCTAGTTGCTTTTCCTTGCTGTTTGCACCTTTTTTTCTGTTACAACTTTGATTTGGTTGCAAGAGGGATGAACAGAACCTCTATCACCTACACCATTTTTTTCTCTCTCCTCTTTTTTTTTTCTTGTTGCTGTTCTGATTGGGTGTTTTCTACTAGCTTATCTTCTAGATCTCTGATTCCATCCTCCACTTCATCCAGTCTACTGTTAATTCCTCTTAAGATATTCTTCATTTCAATTATTGTATCCTTCATTTCTGATTTGTTCTTTTTTATGTTTTCTATCTTCACTTTCATGTTTTTTATCTCTTTGTTAAAGTTCCTACTGAGTTCCTCTACTCTTTCCCTAAGTTCATTGAGTATCCTTATTAGAAGTACTTTGAACTCTGCATCTGGTGTGTTGCTTGTCCCCATTTCATTTAGTTTTTTTTTTCTGGAGCTCTGTTCTACTCTTTCATCTGGAACATGTTGTTTTGTCTCCCAAGTTTGGCTAACTCTCTTTATTTGTTTCTATGTATTAGATTGAGCTCCTACTTCTCCCAGCCTTAGTAGAATTTCTTTATGAGTAGGTGTGCTATGGGGCACAGTGGCACAGTCTCCTTGGTCACCTTAGCTGGGTGCTTCAGGTGTGTTCCTTGTGTAGGATATGTGTGCCATCCTGTTGTAGTTAAGTCTTGGTTGCTGTTTTTATGTCAATGGGAAAGATTGATCATGGCTGATTGATTATGAAACTGACCAGTGGTTACAGTGGAAGATCTGTTGTGTGGGGATCGGTACTACATAGCAGGATGCACTTAACAGGGCTCTAGTTCCTTCCTAGTCTGTCCTTTCAATGTATTGTCCTTGGCTGCAGCACCACATTGTGCTTTGGCTTAGTCTGAAGTCAGTCCCAGGGCATTCTGGTCCCAGGTCCTCCTAGGATAGGCCCTACTGCAGGACTAGTTTAGCTGCAGCCTGTGCCCTGCCCAGGCCTATCTGACATAAGTCACCAAGCAATTTGCAGATGGCCACCACTCTCAGTGGGCTTGGAGACACTTCGAGAGGCCAAGCCATGAACCAAGGCTGATTGCCACTAGTGCCAAGCTTGGGGTAACTCAGAAAGAAGTATGGAGCAAGCCGAGGCCAGATGCTGATTGTTTGGGTTTTGTGACCTTTTGAGGGATTTTAAGAAAGTCTGCAACATTGAACCAAAAAAAGCTGTTTGTATGGAAAAGCCACTGGTAGGTACTTGGGTGGGCCCACTGGTTGAGTGGGCTCAAGTCTCAGGGTATTACAAGGGCAGGGAGACCAGTGCTATCCAGGTTGATGGAGACTCAGATACGGCAACCACCTTTTTCTGCATGCCAGGCCAGAGAGGGCTGAACAAGGAAACGATGGATTCTGCCAGCACTTCCGTGTGGGAGCAAGACATCCCTCCAGCCCTCACCTTGAAGCCAGACAATTTATTACCTCCCATATATCTCTGGCACCTTTCAAGCTGCTGTTCCAATATTTGAGCTCAGAGTGAGTGAGCCCGTCACTAATTAAGTTTTCTCATAGACCCCTTAAAAGAAATGTCTGTGACTTTCACTGTCCTCTCTCTCACTCAGCCACAATCTACACTGGTTTTCACAGTCAGAGTTTGTGGGGACTTCTCTTCCTGGCAGTGGAACCCAGGACATGGGAGCCCAGTGTGGGGTCAGGACCCCTTGCTCCTCTGGGTGGACCTCTGTATGTGAGATATCCTTCTGGATTCTCAACTGCCACATGCAGGTGTTGGATCATCTCATTCTGCATCTCTGCTCTCTACCAGTCTTGTGGTGGCTTCTTCTATATGTCCTCATTTGTAGGACTTTTGTTCAGCTAGATTTCAGGCAAATCCCCATGCTATGTTTTCTGTAGTTTAGATGTAATTTTGATGTGCTTATGAGAGGAGGCAAATACAATGTTTACTTACCCCTCCATATTGATAAGAAGCTCTTGGGGCTCTTTCTTATTCATTTATTTCAAACATATTCCTTAGTTTTCTCATTTTGCTTGAGTTTTTATGTTTGTTTATATGAATTAGACAAAATAGCTGTCTCTATTTCTTAATAAAGTGGCCTTGTGTAGAAATAACCTCTGTCTAGTATGTGTGTGCTGGTTGGTTTTGGCAGCCTGGTTGGAACTGGCTGGGCACTTACAGTGTCTAGGAGAGCTGACCTACTCTGTTTGAGCAGCTCCAGGTGGGAAAGCCAGGTATGTGTGGTAATTCCCTCTTGAACCTACTTGCTCCTTTTGCTCAGAGCTGAAATATGCTCTGGGCAATGTGGCCAGGAATGTGTTGTGATACTTTGTAGATAGGCCAGAACACCTGTTTAGAGCTGCTCCACTCTATCAAGGTGGAGGGGGCATGTAAAAAGTGGAATTCACACCTGCAGTCTTGGAGAGCTCCTGTAATTTACTACTCTTCTCTGTACAGTCTCTTTTATTTGTTGTGTAGAAGCTGTTTGATCTGGCCTCAGTTGTATTTCAAGAGGAATTATGTGTGTATATTTCAGTGTGCTCATCAAGGGGTAAGTTCAGCATCCTTCTATGCTACCACCATCTTGGACCTACAGTAATTTGTTGATGAATACACAAGATAAAAAAGATGTAAACTGTAACATCAACAACATAAAATGTGGGGAGGGGGTATAAAAATGTAGAGCTTTAGAATGTTTTTATACTTAAATTGTTATACCTTAAAATAGTGTTATAAATATGTGGTTTTATTTAAGCTTGATAATGATCACAAAACAGAAACCCATAGTAAATACAGAGAAGAGAAAAAGGAATACAAGCATGCCAATTCAGAAAAATCGTCAAATCACAATGAAAGAGAGCTAGAGAAGAAGAAAAGAACCAAAGAATTACAAAAGAGCCAGAAAACAATGAACAAAATGGCAATTCCATTCTTATTAATAATCACTTTAAATGTAAATGGAATAAATTCTCCAATCAAAAAACACATAGTGCCTAATTAGATTTAAAAAAAAAACAACAACTATATGGTGTGTACAAGAGACTCACCTTAGATATAAGGATACATGTAGACTGAAAGTAAAAGGATAGAATAAATTGTTCCATGCAAATGAAACCAAAGAAAGCTTGTGTAGCTATACTTATATCAGACAAAATAGACTAAGATGAAGACTATAATAAGAGACAGAGGTCATCATATAATGGCAAAGGTAAATCCAACCAGAGTACATAACATCTGTAATATTTATACAACCAACATAGGAACACCTTGATATATAAAACAAATATTAACAGATGTAAAGGGATAAATAGACAGCAATAGAATAATAGTGTGTGTGTTGGTGAGTTAATACCCAACTTTTATCAAAGAACAGATTATCCATACAGAAAACCAATAAAGAAACAGCTTTAAATGGCACATTGAATCATATGAACTTAACAGAGATTTACAGACTTTCCCATACAAAGAATACACATTCTTCTCAAGTACACATGAAACATTCTCCAAGATATATACTATACTATACTATACTATAAAAGAAATCTTAATAAATTTAAGAATATTGAAATCATGTCAAGCACTTTTTTGATCACAATGGTATGACACTAAAAATCAATTACAAAACAATCCTTGGAAAATTCACAAATATATAGAGGTTAAAAAACATGGTATCGAACAATAAATTGGTCAAAGAAGAAACCAAAGATAAACTAAAAACTATCTTGAGATAAGTGAAAATTGAAATATAACATGCAAAAACAGACAGAATGTTTACTTCAAGAAGAAAGATCTCAAATAAACAACTTAAATGTATACCTTGAAGAATTAGAAAGAGAAGAATAAACTAAGCCAAAGTTAATAAAAGAGAGGAAATAATGTAGATGATAGTGAAAATAAATTAGAGATGAAAAAAACCAAGAGAAAAAATTAATTGAAGAAATGGTTTTTTGAAAAGATAAACAAAATTTACAAAACTTTAGTTTGGCTTACCAAGAAAAAAGAGAGAGAATAGAAATAAATAAAATTAGAACTAAAAAAGGAGACATTATAAGTGATATCACATAAATACAAAGGATTATAAGAAGCTACTATGAACAGTTGTACTCTAATAAATTTGATATCCTAGATGAAATGGAAAATTTTTTAGAAACATACAATCTACCAAGACTGAATCAGGAAGAGATAGAAAATTTGAACAGGCCCATTACTAGTAAAAAAATTGAATTGGTAATCAAATATATCCCAATAAAGAAAAGGCCAGGACCAGATGGTTTCACTGGTAAATTTTACCATTTAAAGAAGAAATAATTCCAATCTTTCTCAAACTCTTCCAAAATATCAAGGAGGAAGGAACACTCTCAAATTCATTCTATGAATCCAAAATTATCCTGACACTAGGCCAGAAAAGGACACTACAAAAAAATAAAAATATAAGTCAATGTCTCTGATGATTATAATGCAAAATTTTTTAACTAAAATACTAGCAAACCAAATTTGCCAGGACTTTGAAGATTCACTCATCATGATCAAGTGGAATCATCCCTGGGATGCAAGGATGGTTCAACATGCAAATCAATAAATGTGGTACACCACATTAACACATTGAAAGCTAAAAATCATATGATCATTTCAACAGATGCAGAAAAAAACATTTGTCAAAATTTAACATTTATTTATGATAAAAACCCTTAAGATAGTTGGTTTAAAATAAATGTACCTCAACATAATAAAGGCCAAGCCCACAGCTAATATAATCAATGGTGAAAACTTGAAAGTTTTTTCTCTGTGTTCAGGAAAAACAAGGATGCCAGCTCTCACCACTTTTATTCAACATTGCTTTGGAAATCCTAGCCAGAGTAGTTAGGCAATAAAAAAAATAAATAAAGCAAAAGTCATTATATCAGAAAAGAAGAAGTAAAACTGGCATTATTTGCAGATCATATAATATTATATGTACAAAACCCTAAAGTTTCCACCAAAAAAACTATTAGGACAAATACATGAATTTAGTAAAGTTATAGGACACAAAATCAATATAAAAGTTGGTTTTGTTTCTATATACTAATAAACTTTCTGAAAGATAAATAATTGCATTAAAAATAATAAAATACTTAGGAATAAGTTTAAGCAAAGAGATGAAAGAAATGTACACTTAAGCCTATAATACATTGATATAAGAAATTGATGAGATACACACTAATGCAGAGATATTTCATGCTCATGAATTGGAAAAATCAATATTTTTAAATGTCCATACTACCAAAGCAATCTACATATTCAGTGTGATCCTTATCAAAATTCCAATTGCATTTTCCATGGAAATAGAACAAACAAATCTAAAATTTGCATGGAAGCACAAAAGACCCTGAATAGCCAATGCAAACTTAAGAAAGAAAAACATGGCAGAAGTCATCATTCTTCACGATTTCAAACTATCTTACAAAGCTATAGTAATCAAAAACAGTATTGTGCTGGCATAAGCAGACACTAGGTCAGTGGAGCAGAATAGAAAGCCCAGAAATAAACCCACAGATAATGGTCAATTACTTTATGACAGAGGAGACAAATATATACCATGGGGAAAGGACAGAGTCTTCAATACATAGTGCTAGAAGAACTGGATTATCTCACATTATACACAAAAAGAAACTCAAAATGGATTAAAGAATTGAACTTAAGGTCTGAGACCATACAAATTTTAAAAGAAAATAGGAGATAAGCTCTTTAACATCAGTTGGCAATGAGTTTTTCATTTTGCCACCAAAAGCAAAGGCAACAAAAGTAAAAATAAACAAGTGGAACTAAAACTGAAAAGCTTCTACAGAGCAAAAGAAACCAATGAAATAAAAGGGCAGTCCGCAGAATGAAAGGAAATATTTGCATATTGCTTATCTGATAAGTGGTTAATATCCAAAATATATAAAGAACTCATTCAACACAATAGCAAAAACAAACAACTCAATTAAAAAAATGGATAGAGGATTTGAATAAGCATTTTTCCTGTGAAGACATACAAATAGCCAATAGGTACGTTAAAAGGTGCTCAACATCACTTATCAGGAAAATGCAAATTAAAACCATAATAAGATATTACCTCACATCTGTTGGAATGTCTATTATCAAAAAGACAGGATATAATAAGTGTTGGTGAAGCTGTGGAGAAAAGAAAATATACGCTGCTGTTGGAAATGTAAATCAATTCAGCCACTATGGAAAACAGTATGGTGGTTCCTCAAAAAATTAAAAAAAAATTAAAAACTGTCATATGATCTAGCACTTCCAATTCTCGGTATTTATCTGAAGGAAACAAAAACACTAACTCAAAAAGATATCTGTACCTTCATGTTCATCGCAGCACTATTTACAATCACCAATATGTGGAACAACATAAATGTCTATTGATAGATAAATTGATAAAGAAAAGATGGTATACATATACAATGGGATATTATTCGGCCATATAAAAGAAGGAAATCCTGTCATTTGTGACAACATGAATGGACCTTAAAGGTATTATGCTAAGCAATAAAAGTCGGATAGAGAAGGACAAATATCATATGATCTCACTTATATGTGGAATCTAAAAACAAACAAACATCTCCCCCCACTCAATTATAAATACAGAGAACAGATTGGTGTTGTCTACGTAAGGTGTGTGGTGCAATAGAGAAATAAGTGAAGATAGTCAAAAGGCATAAACGTCCAGTTATAAAATAAATGAGTCCTGTGGATATAATATATAGCATGGTTACTATAGTTAATAACACTATATTGTATATTTGAAAATTGTTAAAAGAGTATATCTTAAAAGTTGTCATCACAAGAAAAATGTAACTATATATTGTGATGGATGGTAAATGAACTTACCTGGTGATTATTTCAAAAATATACATATATCAGATATTTATGTTGTATACCTGAAACTAATATAATAAAATGCTAATTATAGCTCAATGAAAAATAATACTAAAAAGAAGTATTAATGTTAGGGAGAAAATGTTTGGGTGAGTTGAGGTGGTCAAGTGAGTATAAAATATTTCAGCAGGTAAGTCAAGGATCAAATTTGATTTTTCTGAAGTTCTTTGTATAACTCAGTAAAAAACAAATCTTTCTTCTCCTTTTCCTGATAACTAAAAGCAAAGATTTGCAATGTTGGAGTCATGGATGCTATAGCAAAATTTCCTCAGCAGAGTCCAGTCTAGAACTCCATAATTTAGACTGCTGTGATTCTGCTTAGGCCATCACAGCTCTGTTGAAATCAGCAGTACCCATTAAACCTAGATCATAAATATGCAATCACTTAGCTCAGAGGAGGGACATCTACAGGGTAAGTTCTGAAAAGGAATTGGTCCAGAACCAGTGTTTCTGCTGAGCTGATCCATTGAAAAGATGAATGCCAACATAGTCACTCCCTTGAACATAAAAAGAAGCCTTAATGACGAGTCTAGCTTTGAATTGAATGAAAGTAAATGTTTATTCTGGAAACTTCTTGAAAATGCTTGTTTTTCTAAATCTGAATCAGTGGGAGAATAAAGACGAGGATTCATAAATTTTGACTTCTATATTTGTACTCTGTACATTAATGTACTTTCTACCACCTATTATTTTCTTTTCTCCATTTGTTTTATTTATTTATTTTTAATTTATTAGGAGTGAGATTGCTTAATAAAATCACATAGTTTTCAAGTGTACAATTCTATAATATATCATCAGTATACTGCACTATGTGTTCAACACCCGAAATCAAATCTCATTCTGTTACCATATATTTGACTCTGTTTACCCTTTTCTACCACCTTGCTCCCCCTTTACCCTTTGGTAACCTCTAAACTGTTGTCTGTGTCTGTAAGTTTTTGTTTCTTTGTCACTTTGAGTTTTATATTTCACACATGAATGGAGCAATACAGTTCTCAACTTCTTCTGTCTGTCTTATTTCGCTTAGCATGATAATCACAAGATTTATCCATGCTGTTGCAAATGGCAGTATTTCATCTTTTTTTATGGCTGAGTCATGAGTCATATTCCATTATATATATGTATCACTTTTTCTTTATCCAATCATCTATTGAAGGACACTTCAGTTGTTTCCACATCTTGGCCACTGTGAATAATGCTGCAATGAACATAGGGGTGCATATTTCTCCTCCTCCTCCTCCTCCTCTTCTCTTTTGGCTTAAACAACAGAAATTTATTCCTCATAGTTCCAAAGTCTGGAAGTTCAAGATCAGGCTGTCAGCATAGTTGGATTCTGATGAGAGTCCTTTTCTGGGCTGCAGACTAAAGATTTCTTGTATCTCTGCATGGTAGAAAGAGAGGGCAAAGGGACTCTCTAAAAACCCTTTTATAAAGGTGGTAATCTTATCCATAAGGGCTTTATCTTCATGGCCTATGATTACCTCCCAAAGGTCCCATCTCCAAATACCATAAAATTTGGGGTTACAATCTTAATATTTGAAATTTGGGGAGACACAAACATTCAGTGCACTGCAAAGGTTTTAAGATAAAGGTGAAAAATTCATCCAAAGTGTCTTCTTCTAGTGCAAGTAGTAGCTAGATTAATGGGTTCAAAAATCACCATAATTTCTATTATGTTAAACTACCTAAAGAAGCTGCAAAGATATTTCTTCTTAGGTGGGAAGGAAGGAGGGAAGGAATGAAGGAAGGAAAGAAGGAAGAGTAGAGGGAAGAAAGACCTTAAGTCAAAAGTTTCTCCATCTGATTTTTTTGATGGAACTGTTCTCATCAGAATTAAATGCCCCCTGCTACTCAATACCTCAAAGATCTCAAAGATTATCTCAAAGATCAAAGCATGTGTCTTTGGTCAAGAGCAGACAAGGATAAGCTGACTGTGAGGCTGGGTATAAATATAAATGGAGATTGAACTATGGTAGTATTTTTATAGAATTGTTATGTTTTTTTTTCTTAGTAGTCTAGTTAGAAATTTACATAGTTTTTTAAAATTAGTTTCAGGTATACAGTACATTGGTTATATTTATATAGTTTAAAATGATCCCCCTCAATTATTTCACCACTCATCTAGTTCTACACATAGCCATTACAATGTTATTGGGTATATTCCCTACGCTGTACTCTGCATCCTCATGACAATTTTGTATCTACTAATTTGTACTTCTTTATCTCTTCACCTTTTCCCCCCAGCATCCCAACCCTCCTCCTCTCTGTGCATCACCAAATTGTCCACTATATTTCTGAGTCTGTTTTTGATTAGTTTTTCTCTTTGTTCCTTAGATGATGCATATAAGTGAAATTATATGGTATTTATCTTTCTCTAACTTATTTCACTCAGTATTATAACCTCTAGGTTCATCTATGTCATTGCAAATGATATGATTTCATTTTTTTAGTGGCTGAGTAATATTCCATTGTATATATGAACCATAGCCTCTTTATGCAATTGTCTATTGATGGGCATTTACATTGCTTCCATATCTTGGCTATTGTAAATTGTGCTGCTGTGAATATTGGGGTGCATAGATCTTTATAAATTATTGTTTTGGTTTTCTTTGGATAAATACCTAGAAGTTCAATTGCCGAGTCAAAAGATATATCCATATTTATTGTTTTGAGAAACTTCCAGATTGTTTTTAATAGTAGCTATATGAATTTTCAATCCTACCAATAGTGTATGAGGGTTCCCTTTTCACTACATCCTCGCTAGCCCTTGTTGTTTGTTGATTTATTGATGATAGTCATCTCAACAAGTGTGAGGTGATATCTCATTGTGGTTTTAATTTGCATTTCTATGATGATGAGTGATTTTAAGCATCTTTTCGTATGTCTATTGCCTATCTGTATGTTCTCTTTGGAAAAATATCTATTCAGGTCTTCTGCTCATTTTTAAATGGGATTGTTAGTGTTTTGGGTTTGAATTGTATATGGGCTTTATAAATTTTGGATATTAGCCCCTTATCAAATGTATCACAGGTGACTATCTTCTTCCATTCAGTTGGTTATCTTTTTGTTTTGTTGATGGTTTCCTTTGCTATGCAAAAGTTTTTTAGTTTGATGCAGTTCCATTTGTTTATTTTTTCTTTTGTTTCCTTTGTTCAAGGCAATATATCAGAAAGGAAATTACTAATTGCAGTATCAAAGAGTTTACTGTCTATGCTTTCTCCTAGAAATTTTATGGTTTTTGGTTTTACATTTAAGTCTGTAAGCCATTTTGTGTTTATTCTTCTATATGGTGTAAGAAGGTTGTCCAGTTTCATTGTTTTGCATATATCTGTCTAGTATTCCCAACAACATTTGTTGAAGAGACTGTCATTACCCTATTGTATATCCTTGCCTCCTTTATCAAAGATTAAATGATCATATAAGCATAGATTTATTTCTGGGCTCTCTATTCTGTCCCATCAATCTGTGTATCTCTTTTTGTGCCAGTACCATGCTGTTTTAATTACCAAAGCTTTGTAGTATAGTTTGATATTAGGTAGATTGATACCCTCTACTTTGTTCTTCTTTCTTAAGGTTGCCATGGCTATTCAGGATCTTTTATAATTCCATATAAATTATTGGATTATTTGTTCTAGTTCTCTGAAAAATGCCATTGGTATTTTGATAGGGATTGCATTGAATCTATAGATTGCTTTGGGTAGTATGGCCATTTTAATGATGTTGATTCTTCCAACCCATAAGCACAACATATGTGTCCATTTGTTTGTATCTTCATCAAATTCTTTTTTCAATGACATATTTTTCTGAGAATATGTCTTTTACCACCTTGGTTAATTTGACTCCTAGCCATTTTGTTGTTTTTGATGCAATTGTAAATGGGATTGTTTTCTTAGTTTCTTTGTCCTAAAGTTCATCACTGGTGTTTAAAAATGCAACCAGTTTCTGAATATTAATTTTGTATCTTGCTACTTTATTGAATTAATTTATCAATTTTAACAGTGTTTGGTGGAATCTTTGGGGTTACTATATATAGTACCATGTCATCTGCAAATAATGACAGTTTAACTTCTTTCTTTCCAATTTGGATGCCTTTTATTTCCTTCTTGTCTGATTGCTGTAGTTAGGACTTCCAATACAATGTTGAATAGAAGTGGTGAAAGTGGGCCTCCTTGTCTTGTTTCTGATTTTAAGGAAAATGCTTTTTAGCCTTTCCCTATTGAGTGTGATGTTAGCTGTAGGTTTGTCATATATGGCCTTTATTATATTAAGGTATGTTTCCTCTATTCCTGCTTTGCTGAGAGTTTTTATCATAAATGGATGCTGGATTTTTCAAACATTTTTTCTACATCTATCAATTTGATCATATGATTTTTGTCTTTCAATTTGTTAATGTGGTGTATCACATTAATTTATTGGCAGATATTAAACCAAACATGCATCTCAGGGATAAATCCAAGTTGATCATGGTGTATGATATTTTGAATGTATTGCTGCTGAATTTGGTTTGCTGATATTTTGTTGAAAATTTTGGCATCAAAGTCATCAAGAATTTTGGCCAATAATTTCTTTCTTTCTTTCTTCCTTCCTTCCTTCCTTCCTTCCTTCCTTCCTTCCTTCCTTCCTTCCTTCCTTCCTTCCTTCCTTCCTTCTTTCTTTCTTTCTTTCTTTCTTTCTTTCTTTCTTTCTTTCTTTCTTTCTTTCTTTCTTTCTTTCTTTTTCTTTCTGTTTTGTAATGTTTTTGGCTGGTTTTGGAATCAAGGTAATGGTGGCCTCATAAAAAGGATTAGACAGCTTTCCCTCTACTTGAATTTTTTTGAAATAGTTTGAGAAGAATAGGTGTTAATTCATCTTTGGATGTTTGGCAAAATACACCTATGAAGCCATCCAATCCAGAACTTTTGTTTTTTGGGAGTTTTTAAGTTGCTGACTCGATTTTGTTGTTGGCAATTGATCAGTTCAGATTTTCTGTTTCTTCTTGACTCATTCTTGAGAGAGTGTATGTTTCTAGAAATGTTTCCATTTCTTCCAGATTGTTCAGTTTGTTGGCATATAGTTGCTCATTGTATTTTATTATAATCCTTTATATTTCTGTGAGTTTGTAGTTACTTCTCTTTCATTTCTGATTTTACTTATTTGGGTTCTCTCTCTTTCTCACTCTCTCTCTCTCTTTGGTGAGTCTAGTTAAAGGTTTGTCAGTTTTGTTTATCCTTTCAAAGAACCAGCTCTTAGGATGCATGTACCTTTATGGATGAATGTTTTCAACTTTTTTTGGGTAGATACTAGAAGAGGAATTGCTGCATTATATGATAATTATATTCTTATTTTTTTGAGAAACCTCCACTGTTTTCCACAGTGGCTGCACCAGTGTATGAATGTTTCTTTTTCTCCACATCCTCTCCAACACAACTATATATTGCCTTTAAGAGACACATCTCAGCTGCAAGGGCAAATATAGTCTCAAAGTAAAGGGTGGAAAATGATACTCCAAGCAAATGATATCCAGAGAAAAGTGGGTGTAGCCATTTTTATATCTGATGAAATAGACTTTAAGATAAAAAAAGTAACAGTAACTAAAGATGGACATTTCATAATGATAAAAGGGACAATACATCAAGAAGATATAACACTTGTCAATATATATGGTTCCAATTGGGAAGCACTAAAATCTATAAAGTAACTACTAACAGAACTAAAGGAAGAAACTGACAATTATAGTAGGGACATAAATACCTCACTGACAGCTATGGAGAGATCATTTAAACAAAAAATAATAAAGAAATAGTCTTCAATGACACATTAGACCAAATGAACATAATCGATATCTACAGAACAGTTTTTAAAAAATAATCCTTTGTACTTCCTAAGGGAAATAGATAACACAAATTCAGCTTTTCGGAGTATCTTGACTTATAGCAATTCTGCATATAGTATGTGGCAAGTGGACAATAGCCTTAGGCTAAATGGCCAGGAATAAACTACAGAGGGAGAATTCCCTGGAGCTAGATATGAAAGCTGCTGTCATATGGCATTAGGAACCTCTGAAAGGGACGTGAGTTGCTTTACTCAGCCAATTGCCACTTCAAGCTCAACCCCCTATTTTTTATATCTTCCATATTTTTGTTTTGAACTAGTAACATTTTTACTGCTTTACACTAAGCTAAGCTTTCCTATTATCTCCATCTGATTCCTTGATCCACTTCTACCCATGGGTATCCATGGACATACAGCCTAGTCTAGTAGAATATATTCTAGATAAGATATCAGAAGACTCAAGTTATAGTACTAGTTCTGTCACTAGCTATGTGATCTTGGGCAAGTGGTAGAATTGCAGAATTATATTTCTCAGTGGCTCCTAAAGTGTGGAATGTGTACCACTGGTAGGTTTATGAGTTGATTATAGGTAGTACATAGATGAATATTTTAAATTTGAATATCAATTTGGGTATATATTTAATTCAATTAATGCTAACTAGAACATTAAATTTGTGAATTCAAAGATACTGTTGCCTAGGATAGGTTAATATAGGCATTGAAGTAAAAAAAGGAATGTGTTGACTTAAAGAAAAATATTATTAAACAATTATATAGATGATATGCCAATATGAAAAATATGCTAGGAAATGACTGAGTTTGGGTAAATTTTTCTATGCTAAAAGGGAAACTTCAATAGCATCTAATTAACTATTCACTTATCAATTAAATACATATTTACTAGGCAGATGCTTTGTGTCAGTTATTGTTTTAGGTATAGTTGTCAGAGGTAATGGGTTCAAATAAAGACATAATTTGTCTTAGCCCTCATTATCCTACATTTAGTATGTCATGGACATGTAGACACATATTTATAATACAGCATAATAAATTCTACTACAGAACAAAGAACAAATTGTCCTGAATAACATGAAAGGAAGAAAGACTAACAGTACTTGTGGGAATGGAGAAGACTTCATAGAACAGTTGCTGTTTGAATTGAACTTTGAAACATGAGGATATTTTAATAGACAAAGGAGAAAGCAGAAGGAACAGTATGAGAAAAAGCACACTGTTTGGGAAAACATGTGGTTTCGTGGGTAATAACCCATAGTTTAGGGTTTTTGAACATATAATGTTGGGGCGGGGGAAAGAAGCAAAGATGAAGCTTAAAAAGGAGGCAGGAGGCTAGGTTGGGAAAAATTTTATTTACTGTGTTAAGGAGATGCAAGTCATGGTGAGGAGACCATGGGGAGAAGAGAATTAAAAGATTAATAAGGAATATAGACAATAATAGTGTAATAACTATCTATGGAGTCAGATGGGTACTAGATTTATCAGGATGATCACTTTGTAAGTTATATAAATGTCTACTCACTATGTTGTACACCTAAAACTAATATAACATTGTATGTCAACTGTAATTGAGAAATTAAAAAATTATTAAAAATGATTTAATGAGGCACATACCATGATCAGATTTACATATTTAAAAAGTTATTCTGGTATAAAGATTGAATTAGAGAAGGACAAGACTGGAGCCAAGGAAACCTTGTCAGGAAGCTGTTACGTAAGCCCACCTAGGAAATAATGGTAGCAAGGCGATAGACCTTCATTTCTAATCAAGATGGAGTAACAAAGGCTTGATTTACCCACATGTATGAAACTAACCAAAACAACAGCTAACAGGCATTTATGAAAAATCTACAGATAACATAAAATGGAGAAGTTTAAATGCTTTTCATTTGAGATCAGGAATAAGATAGGAATATATACCCTTACGACTTCTATTCAAAATTGTACTGGAGGTTCTAGCTCGTTCAATAAGGCAAGATAAAAAAATAAAAGCCACCCAGATCAAGAAGGAAGAAATAAAACACTCTTTATTCACAGTTATAATGAAATACCATTGCACACCTATTAGAATGATCAAAATTAGAAAGCATGAACATGCTGAGTTGGCAATGATATGGAGGAATTGAAATTCTCATACACTGTTGGTGGGAATATAAAATGGTACTTTGCAAAATACTTTAGAAAATAATTTGGCAATTTTGTAAAAAAGTTAAACAGATACCTATTGTATAATCCAGTCATTCCACTTCTTTGGTACTTATCCAAGGAATGAAGCATATGTTGATAAAAATACTTGGACAGAAATTCTCATGGCATCTTTATTTTAATAATACTAAACTGGAAACAACTCATAAGCCGGTCAGCAGGTGAATGGATAATCAAATTGTGGTATATCTATACAATAAAACATTACTCAACAATAAAACAAAATGAACTATTGATATTCTAAAACATGGCTTATGCTCAATATAATTATGCTACAAAAGAAACGAATAAAAGAGTATATACTGTGTAATTCCACTTATGTAAAAGTCTAGAAAATGCAAACCAATTGTAATAGTTTGCTAAGACTTTCATAACAAAATACCATAAACTAAAGGTTTAAACAACAAATTTATTGTCTCAGATCTGGAGTCTGGAAATCCAAAATCAAAATGTCTGCAGGATTTGTTTTTTCTGAAGCCATGAGGAAGAATTTGTGGTTTGGTGGCAACCTGTATCGCTACTTGAGATGCAGAAGCATCATCCTGACTTCTGCCTTAATCTTCACAGGACATTCTCTGCATGTATGTCTGTCTAAATTTCCACCTTTTAGAAGGACACCATTTATAGTGGATTAGGGCCCACCCTCATCTTAACTTGATTATTCTATCTCCAAACAGGGTCACATTTTGAGGTACTAGAGGTTAGGAGTTCAATATATGAATTTGAGGGGGTACAGTTCAGCTGATAATACCCATATATAGTGACAGAAAGCAAATTAGTAGTGGTGATGTAAGCATGTGGAGGGATGGGAAGAAAGAATTTCAAAGTGCATAATTAAAACTTTTGGGCTGGCAGATAAGTTTATTTTGATTATGGCAGTGGTTTCACAACTTTATTAAATGTAAAAATATATTCAATTGTATAATTTAAATATATGCAGTTTATTGTATGTCAATCATAGCTCAAAAAGATGTTACAACAGCCTATACTAAACTAAAAACAAACAAACAAAAAGAATTTATTGAATGATTGGAAAGAATAAAAAATTATACACTAGTTTAGGAAAGGCTACATGATACAAAAAAGCATGAAAGAGGATTAATTTGAGATGGAAATGAGAGATGATTAATTCAATTTTCAGCTTGGTGATCTGACTTGGATATTTTTTACAGGACCAACAATTAGAGATGTCAAGTTGATAGTAATTTAATGTGTCAGGAATTCAGGAGTGAACTTTTGGCTGGGTATAGGATTTAGCTGTATGTTGGACTTAAAGCCATAGCATAAATTAGATCATCTATAGCAAGAACACAGTATAAAAGATGAGGGTCAAGTATAAAACCCTTAAGAACAGGAATATTTAAGAAATATGCATGGAAGGAAGAGCCATCACAGGAAACAGAGGAATTTTCAGAGTGTGAGGTGAAGAATGATGTGATGGAAATCAAAATAAAAATTGCCAGGAGGAGGGTGTGATTACCTGTTTTAATTACTATAGAGAGATCCTGTGTGAGGTTGAGAAATGTGCAGTGATTAGTTCAAATACTAAAACTAGTCAGGTAAAGTGGGACACAATGATTCCTGCCTTCTTAGATTTTATAAGTGATTTAAAAATAGACAAAAACTTTCACAGAACATTGTATAAATCTACAGTGAACTGCACAAACTATGATAATAAATTTTGATAACAAATAAGGCATTTGCAAACTTTTGGCCTTACTGTGAATGTATTTTGAATACACACACGCTCACACACATACTTACTAAAATATTATTAGATCTAGAAGAAGCTGTAATAGATCATTTAGTCTCTGCCTCTTCTTCCAGGTTATTTCTAAAAACTTGCAGGAATTATTTCTGTCCTGTCCTATCTCAGATCCATGTGAGCTAAATTTTTAACCAGCTGCCGAGTTGAGGGTGTTAAAGCAAAAAAATAGAAGCAAGTTTAGGTGGAGTCCTGGGAAAACATGGACAGAGTGTTGAAACTCAGGATGTGGAGCCAAAATGGAGTTGAGGGCTGGCCAGGGTTAGCAACCAGGTTAACAGAAAAGGAGATGACAGATTCGAGTGTGATAAGTGTAACAGTCAGTCTGTGAGTAAGTTTAATCCAAGCCAACAAGAGCTTTTGGGGAAGCTTGACAAGGGAACTTGGAGCAGTTGGTGATCAGTCTAGACAAGTGTCTGTGTATGATATCCTGCTGTGGTGGTGGTGAGGGAGGTGAGATTCCTCTGCCAATCTTAAAGGTACAGTTTTCTGAACTTTGCTCATCTCAGAGACTATGTGTGTCTCCATTGGGTCAGGGCTTGGACTCTGTGAATATTGCAACAGTAAAAGACTGCTATGATGCCTTGGAGCTGCAGAGATTGTTCTTCCCCATTAATACATACTGTTATTCTGCTCTAGTGGCAGCTGGCAATCCTTATATCTCCACAGTGACAGAAACAGTACACAGTGGTGCCTGCTGTTCATTGGGATCCTGTTTGTTCTGGCAGAGGAAGTTCCTTTTAGTAATGGAAAATGCCAAAAGTGCCAAAATAGATGACATCTAGATCAATAAAGTCAGCTGTGGGTAGGCATCCCAAGATGTAAATTTTCTTGATAAGCAGAAAAAATACAAGAAGCATAAAGTACCAAGAATCCTTGGGGTAGAAAATAGGTTGCTACTACCTGTACCAGCCTCCAAGAATCTGTATTCAATTATTTTCCAGAATATTGCTCACTGGATGGTGTACTTGGGAAGCTTTCTAAATGCTTGTGCTTTGGCTTTGGAAAAAAACCGAACCCTTTTGGCAAAGATCTATACCCAGGGAGTCAGAGTGATGGTGCAATTAAAATCATGTTCCCACTCGCTGAAAGCATCACTAAACAGTGCATATTTGTAGAGCAGCCCAGAACAAGGAGATCCTGGATTGCTTTCCTCACAGTTGTCCCAATTTAAGCTGCATGTAGTCAATAGAGTTGCATTAATTGGATGAAAACGTCACAGCTCAAGTATTCCACATATGTTTCCAGCCAAAATCCTGAGCAAGAGGGTAAACAGAGGGACAATAAAGAGTAAAACTGGAGTGTTTCAACAATGTCTTGTATCCTGACTCTCAGTGTTTGAGAATTGGAGGTATGGTCTTTATCAGAGATGGGTCCAAGTGACGGTGTTTAATATTATAGAAACAGAAACACAGTTAATTCTGGAGGGTATGTGTTTTAAAAGACCAAAACACTGAGTGAAAATTTCAGAACTCTCCAAGTCCATGGAGACACAGATAAAGTTATACGAAGGAAATGATTGCTAGTTGCAATCTAGGGATGTGATTTGACAGTGGTGGTTGAGAAGTGGGGTAGGTCCTGTGTCCACTATCTAGCAAACTGGGATATTTACTCTGGATAGGAGTGTCTTAGTTTCCTGACTGAGAAGTTCTTATATTGTGGGACATTTTGTTCACAGTGAAGGTACATGCACTTCATCAACAAGGCCAGGGAGCCTTGTTCTCCACTTGGAGAGTGAGGTTTTCTTCTTATAGTATGAAGAAGATTTGTCATCTCCCTAGTTTTCCCTGGATGCAGGTGTGTTCCAGAAGAATAGATTCTTATCTGGCCTTGTAGCCGAGTGGGACTCTGACAAGTTGTCAACTCAGATGGAAAAATGCAATGCCTCAAACAGGCAGATTGAGGTGGAGTGGATTGAGAGTCTGGATAGGATACAAAAATCAATGTATCACATCCATTACGATGTGAGATCAAATCAGGATGAGACAGACCTTTAAATGCAATGAGTACCATATATCAGACATTGTTCTAAACTCTACATGGATTATCTCAATTCTCACAATTCTTTGAAATAGATATCATTATTTTATCCCCCATTATATATGAGAATGAAAACCTTGTTTAAGGTCACATTGTTAGGCAGTCCGAGACCAAGGATTTGAGCTTAAGCAGTTGGATGTCAGATCTCATGTTATTAATCATTATCTACATAAGTTCTCAATACCTTGAGTGGCCGATGTTGGCCGGGTTGGGAGGAAAGGTGCATAAGTTCACATTTGGGTTATTAGGTTTCTGGTTAGTGTAGCTCTCATTTGGTACTGGGCCACTATTCCAGCTGCATATACAAGTACCAATGTCTAGAAGATGATTGACTGCTCTTACTAAGCCAGTCCACTTGAAATTGGCCACAGAAGACAGCTATGCTCTATTCTGAATCTGAACAATACTATGGAGTATGTGCAGGTAGAGTCACTATAAAGCATCAAAAGAAGGAAGAGTTTTCCATTAGTTCTCACTTTCTTACTGGGCTCTTTAGAAGACTACTACAGTTTAAATCTGTATAAAGTTGCCTACCTCTCCTGATTTTCTGAGAGACTTTTTGTTTGAAAGGACACTTTAAAGGAGGCACAAGACTATTGAGACACTTTTAAATGGTTTGATAAGTTTCATGAACCCCAAGTCAGATGCTAGGTGGTGCAGTGGGTGTGCCTGCTAATCTAGTGACCTTGGCCTGCAGTGTTTTCATCTGCTTAGTTCTGCACCTGGGCCAGGGAGCCTTGTTCTCCACTTGGAGAGTGAGGTTTTCTTCTTATAGTATGAAGAAGCTTTGTCATCTCCCTAGATTTCCCTGGATGCAGGTGTGTTCCAGAAGAATAGATTCTTATCTGGCCTTGTAGCTGAGTGGGACTCTGACAAGTTGTCAACTCAGATGGAAAAATGCAATGCCTCGAACAGGCAGATTGAGGCGGAGTGGATTGAGAGTCTGGATAGGATACAAAAATCAAGTGTGTAGAGTTGACTGTAAGCTCTGTTTAGCTTTCAAGCAAGCCCAATGAGGGATGACAAAGTTGCTCTGACTGCTCCTTTGTTTAAAGCTCCTTGATGTAGTGCAAGTGCTGAGGAACTGTAGCTGAAATGAGGAACAACTGATTTCTATTAGCCATTTTCAAAATATGCAGTAATGTTCATATTTTGAAGCCAAAATATGTGTCTAGTGTTTCTTCAGATATCTTTTATTCAAGCATAGTCATCCACATTCAATTGCTGAAAACAACTGTTCTACATGGACAGATTTTTCAATGTAAACTCTCAGATAGTGGTACTTATACCAAACTGTTGATATTGATATCTGAGGTAGCAACTGGGGCTCTTGGAACAATTAAAACCCTTCTCTGATTTAACCAGAAAGAGGAAGTATATAAGGGTATATAAGACACAGACAGTGAAAGGGAATAAGTCAGTTGATCAATATTCCCTTCTCAAATTGGTGGAAATTCTATTTAGAAAATTTAGCTTTTATGCTACTAGGTCTAAAATGAAGATTGGTAAAATATGGAATTTTGTGTGCTTCTAAAGAATATCTAAAGTCTAGCTCTACTGGCACATGTTCTTTATTACAATTTTTCTTATGAATTATTTGTAATATATAAGTTCTAAGTCACAATATTTAATACTATTCTGTTAGAGATTTTATTTGAAATTAGTAATGGTGTAGTAGTACTCCAAGGGCTGTCAAATTTTGTAGGTCATAGTTTGACTTCTTAATATAGTTATGAGGTCTTTGTGTCAATGGATTGAAACTAGCAAGAACTAGAGCAACAAAATTAATGTTATGAAAAGGTAGATATATACAATATTTGCCCTATTTTCTTAAACAAAACTTTTATTTCAACTGTTCTTAGTGAGGAAAACAAATTTATATAAAATATTTCTCATTTTGCCCAAGTAATGTAAATTGTCGTATAAAACATGTGTAGTTATGCTTATCTTTTAAGATATCCTGGAGTACATTTTGCTGTTTAAAGACCATTAGAAAATGTTTTATTTACAGAAATTATGAACTAATCTTTTAAAATGGTCAATTATAAGCTTGCTTAAAATGGACAAATTTTTATAATTTTGGTAATATTTTAATGTTTTGCTGGAAAAAAAATCACCTCTGCAAAATTGTTTCACGTAAAAAGCTACTTTAAATGCAGTAGTTTCTGATATTTTCTTTTATTCTGAAGTCTGCTGTCTTTTAACTCTTGGCTTTCAGTTAAAAATAGGAATGGATGAAAAAAAAGAGGACTTGTCTTTCTCTATAGACTGAGTTAAAAAGTGAATAAGAAGAGAGAGAAGAGTTTAATAGTTATGGGCAGAAAAATAATATAATGTGATATAGAAACAAAGGGATAATTATATTTATTTTGTTAGAGACCCACTATAATCAGATACGGCATAAAAATAAATATAACCCAACATTTTGCTTTGTATTCCGAATTCCAATTTGCTTTCAATATTGTCCAATTGGATATTGTATGCCAAATAAAGTTATTCAAATGATGTTTTGTGACAAAAAATAGTATTTTTAATGTCAGATAATACAGAAGGATACAGGAAAAATAAAATATCAAACATAATCTAACACTATTAACATTTTGGATTCTTTTAAAATTCTCTCTCTTTATCTCTATCTCTATCTCTATCTCTATCTCTATCTCTATCTCTATCTCTATCTCTATCTCTATCTATCTCAATCTCTATCATCTCTATCTCTATTTCTATCTCTATCTCTACCTCTAACTATTCTTTTTAAAAATATTACCATACTATATCTACTAATTTATAATTTGATTTTTAATTTAAGAATGTGCTATACATAACTTTACTTGTCAATAAACAATTTGACAATATCCAACTAAAATAACAAAATGCTTCTTGACGATTTAGTTAGAGGCTCTAGTTTCTTATCATGGCTTACTTAAGTCCTTGCTTACCTCCCTTGTATCATTTAGTGTGAGAAATTGCTTTTTAGAAAGACTTGTAGGTTTTATTCCTCTGATCTTTTGTATCTGCTAGTGTTTTTATCTGGAAATCTTTTTTCCTATTCCTGGTCTATTTGTCAATAATTGAGTTTATATGTCTTTGCATCCCTACTGCATGGCATATAGTGCCTATTAAATTCTTATTACATGAAAAAGTACATGATAAAATTTGAGCATAAGAAAATGAGAGTAAGATTTGCAATCTGTTGATTGGGGAATCACTTCATAAATTATATAAATATCTAACCACTATGCTGTACACCTGAAACAAACATAAGATAATATTGAACGTCAACTATAATTGAAAAATAAAAATTAAAAATAAATAAATAGATATAAATTTTTTAAAATTAGCAATCTCTGGGTAAATTGGAGATAAAAGCAAGCAGAAATTTATAAGCAAAGGAAGATAGAGGATACAGAATATGTGGCTGGTCCAGAGAGCTAAGTGAACATAGTTTTTTTTGTAGCTGTGACTCTTTTTAAAGCTTTTATCCATTCCTATAGTTCACTCTGAAGTGGATTTAAAGAATCTAATATGGGATGTTTATCAAAAGAAAATATTTCACACAATGATTTCCTCAGATAGATAATCAGAATGTGACTCTCAATTTAAAAATTGCTTTTCAGAAGTAGTTTGAGTTGTCAGTAAGATGACACCTATTTTCTTACAACATATCCTATTCTAAAATATAAAACTAATTGGTAATTAGTTTTCACACTACTATACTGTCAGATTTGCAGACATTGAAAGGTTGACTTTTTTGCCTTTTGACTTAATAGTTGTATTCTAACAAACCAATAAATTTTTGTGCAGCATTTTATAGTTTGACTCATTATGTGATTTAATATTTACAAACTTGTGAGAGGGAGAACTAGTATTTAATGTGCACAAATTTTATGACAGGAAAGTGTACTAGAATTGATAGTTGCAATTTATTGAGAGATTAATATGGCCTAAGTGCATTAGTTACATGATCTTGTTTTTTCATCTTGGTAAATCTGCAAAACAATTACTACTCTCCCTCCCAATTTTTGAGATAAGTAGACTGAGAATCAGAAGATTAAGTAAATTTCCCAAAATTGGAAACAAATAAGTGTCATGCCAAGACTGAACTCCATGGCTTCTGAGTCTAATTCCCAGGATCTTTCCATTATACCAGACTGTTTTTCTGCTATCCACCAGTAGTATAGAATGTAATTTGTGGCAATAAAAAGGTTTACTTGGCCCAAAGTATCCCCCACCCCAGCTTTGTGTGGTTCCTGAAATCTTCATTACTATCCTAATGTCTTTGGGTTTTGGGGAAAGAATATCTTCTAGGTTATTTTAAGCTATTAGGTTCTGAGGGGTTCGTTGGTTTCTTAACAAAAAACAGAGTGCTGAATGTTGAAACACAAGAGAGGTTTTTTGTTTTTTGTTTTTGTTGTTGTTGTTGTTTTCAGAAAACAAAGAAGACAAGGAGAAATAGGAAAGAAAGAGTTCAGCTCTTTGAGGATACCAGAATAAGGGAATCTGGGCATAAAGGGGGTACATGGTAAGAGAGAATACAAAAAAAGTGTTTGTGAATCTATTCACTTAAAAAATAATAATTGAGTACCTATTTTGTGCCAAGCATTGTTCTAGGCCATTAAGTGACCAAAACAGACAAAAAATGTGTTCTGCCTTATGAAGCTATTATTTCTAGCAGGAGGAGACAGATAATAAATGATAAATATAATAAACAGTTAAATTAGATGGTATTTAAAAGATAAATTTTATGGAGGAAAAAATTAAACCTTAATAAGGGGAATAAAAAATGCTGGGAATGGGTGTTGTAATTGTAAATAAGTTGATCAAGATGAGATTCATTTGAGAAGGTGACACTAGAGCAGACTTGAATGGAGTAGAGAGTTAACCATATGCATATTTGGGTGAAAAGCATTCCAAGTGAGGGAACAACTAGTGCATCGGTCGTAGGGCTAGATCATGCTTAAGGTTTTCAAGAAATAGCAAGAAGTGAATATGGCTAGAATACAAAGAACAAAGGATTGAGTAGCAGGAAATGAAGTCAGAGAGACTGAGTAAACCCCATAAAATAGGGCTTCGCAGGCTGTTGTAAGGATTTTGAAATGATTGGAGAGTAAGCTCCAGGAAGGCAAGAGCCATGTCTACTTTGCTCATCATGGATACCTGGTTGCCATTCCCAGTGCCTGATACAAAAAGACATTTAATGATTATTTTATAAGGGAATGACAGTTATTTATTCTCAGGAGTTCCTATTTTCCTCGTGAGAGGTAGGCTAGTACAGGATACAACGTAATAAACTATTTTAAGTTGTGTGGTAAATGTTATTATTATCCCAATTTTAACAGAAAAAGACTGATGATCAGAGAAGTTTTACTAGTCTAGTGGTTTTCAACTTTTAAAAGCACAATCCTTTCTTCAAACAAAATTTACATAAAACTTAATGTAGAAAATACGTCAAATAGGGATGTTTTGGTCAAAAGGTTATGGAATTGACACTTTGTCTTGCTTTTGTCCTGTGAGACCATCCTTGAAGAATTGCTTTAGATTTTAGGTAGTCTTATATCATGGTCACAGAGTGATCTCTTGGCAAAGAGTTGTGATTAGAATTTGGGTTGCTCCCGAGAGATGCATTTATTTACATGCCCGTATATTCATGAAGATGGATTGAAGACCTGGAGAATAACAACCAAGAGTTGTTGGTAACCATGTCAAAAGGAATCAAAGAAATTTCTAAGTTTTCACATGGAATTTGCTGGGAGTCTAAGGTTCTCAAGTCTATCTCTTCTATGACAGTGCCCAAGATGGATTAAATATATCTCATAGTAGCTCAAGTTTCTCTGCTATGTCTGTTCCTGCCATCTCTGCTCTGTTGCCTTGTGGCTTTTCTTGACTCTGGTACTTCTAACTGAAGGTTAAATCTTGACACTGTCACTGGGCTTTAACGTCATTACTTCTGTTCCTGTTGATGGTCCTGCCCATGTTTTCTTATGTCTCTGGCTGTGTAACCACAGATGCTACTTTATCACAGGTGGAGTAGAAGTGTTTTTCTACTAGAATTAGAAACCTATTTAGGCTCCCTAAAGGGGTAAGCAGAGATTTTCCTCAAGTCATTACATCATCCAAGCAGTCAAATTATTTTAATGGGCCTTCTAAAGAATGGTTTTGCTGTTTTTATTTCTTATTGAACTGTCTCTTGAGGAAGTTAGGACAAGAACCCCTGGGTCTGGACATTTCAGTGATATAACATGATACCAACTTAAATTTTCCTCTTAGACAACAATCACCTCCTGAGGTGTTAAGGGTATCTTATTCCCCTTTTAGTTTTACATTTAAAATCCCAGTGTACTATGGTCTAACTTTTAGTGACACAGTTCTCCTTATCACTTTCTTTTCTTAGTAGCCCCAGTCAAATCCTCCTACAGGAAAGCGCTCCGATAATTTGATGTGTCATTGTTCCTGAGATGGGTATTCTGATTATACCCAGATCTGAGATTCTCATTTAATGAAATAGTGAAATGGATTTCATATAAACTCAAATGATATATAAAAGTTATGCAAAACTTAATGTTGACCTCTGTGACTATTTATAAAATTTCCTTTTGAAATCAGGTAATACTGATTTTTTTGGTTTTCCATTTTCTTTATTTCACCAAGAGTAAATAATTACAATCAGAATTTTGAAAGACATTCTTTGCTAATTCAGAGCTAATAGTTTGAAACCCGAGCATAATTAAATGTATTTCTTAATCTCTGACAAAATTCTTTATCTGAAAATTCTTGCCAGTTTTACTATTATTCTTATATTTTTTAATCAAATTATTTAATAAAATTGTGAACAGCTAACAGACTACATTGAATATATGTAATTCTCTCTCTCTCTCTCTCTCTCTCTCTCTCTCTCTCTCTCTCTCTCGCTCTCTCTCTCTCTCTATCAAAAGTACATGCCCCAAATCCTACTGTTCTCAGGACAAGGAACATGTATTTATTAGGAACCCAGTTTACCCACTTGTATAGTTCTCTGGGGCTCTTAGCTCTGCTTCCTTTTCTTTTTTAAAATTTATTTATTTTAATTAGTTTCAAGTATACAGTACATTAGTTAGACATTTATACAGTTTATAAAATGATCCCCCTAATTGCTCCTTCTCTCCTCTTGGGATGACATTGGTTAATAAAATTATATAAGTTTCAAGTGTACGATTCAATAATACATCATATGAATAGTGCATTGTGTGTTCTCCACCCAAAATTACATTTCCTTCTGTCACCATATATTGGACCCCCTTTACCCTTATCTACTTCCCCCTTCCTCCTTTTCCCTCTGGTAACCACTTAACTGTTGTCTGTGTCATGAGTCTCTGTTTGTTTTGTTCATTTGTTGCTTTCAGTTTTATATACCACATATGAATGAAATCATATGGTTCTCATCTTTTTCTGCCTGACTTATGTCACTTAGTATGATAATCTTATTTTTAAATGTTTCTCCTTTGCAATGTGTTGGCAAATCCCACAGAGAACGTATAAATGTATTGGGACTGTATCTAAGGAAGGAGGATGACAATCTCCAGTAGGAGGCAAGAACTGTCTCCCTTCATATGAGTAGAAATAAAATCTTCTTAATTAGTTTTTTATTTGATGCCCAGGAAGGCATTGAGTTTAAAAAAATCACCCCAAATGTGATTGTATCATTGCATATCCAGCCAAAGCCACAGCTATTATGTTGTCATAGAAATACAATGCTGCTAAGTGATATCATATATTTTTTAAAAAAGGAAATAGCCAAGATAGACTGGGCAGCAGGTGGCCCAGAGTTTAAATTTTGTTAGTGGTCACCATGACTGCAAGTAACCAGCTCATCGAAGAAACATAACTTTAATTCTTTTCTGATACAATACTCCTTGAGGAAAAAAGAAGTAGTGGACTGGCAGGGTAAGGTTAGGTGTACAATGCAGAATGTACAACTCCTGTGAGAGAGCTATGGAATGGTGATTCTAGAAACAAAGCCTAATGGGGTGGTCTGCCCAATGTTAGTTTGTCTGGGACTCCACTCCTTCCCAGGCTTAACAGGTCTAAAACACCAAACAGTACCAGAGACTGGATAAACTTTCTGGGACAAACTTTTGAGATTAATATTTTTCCTATTATTTCTGTTGATTATGGCTGGTTTCCTGCAAAGTTGCACATGTGAATTTATTTTCTCATGTTTGTAGAATTTCCATTCAATCTTTGGGTAATTTTAAGTGAGCTCTGGACTTTTTTTTAAGGAAGACTTTACCAGCTTTGTGACTTTAGCACCTCATTTAGCCCATTTAGCCAATTAGCCCTGTTATTCATCTATAATATGTACTCACATCAATAAAAGGTAGTATAAATGAGGTTTTCTGGACTCCCCTGGAAAGAAATAACATGATTTATGCACATTCCCCCAGGAAGGAACTCAAAACTGTTTCCTGTCATACTTCAGTGTTCAGAGACCTTGGGAGAGAGGAAGAGAGAAGCAGGTATTTTCCAATGCTAAATCACTGACCTACTTAGCTATCTTATGAGTAAAAATGTATTTGTGCAGCTTATGTCTAGAGTTGAATCAGACAGAAAGTTTGTCTGCTGTGCATTCTAAATCACATTCAAAGAAGTTACAAAGACAGAGTCAAATGCTTATGTCCAGCAATCAGAGATATAAATGTAAATGATTTACTCTGGGAGTGATGATTGTATCACTACCTTCCTCTACCTTGAGGTTCACCACTAAATGTCACTCTTGAAATATGGTTTTATAATAGTACTTAATTTGTGTATTCTCAGAGTATAGGGATAAAGCCAATGGGTCTTAATTTCAGAAACACACTGTTGATCTAAATAATCAAACAAGCAAATTAATAAATACAAAAAACTTTCTAACAATTACAGTTATAGAAAGGACTAAGTGACCATTCCTAAAGTTATTCAAACAAAGTTTGGCAGTCATTTATGATAGAACTTGTATATCTGATAGGAGTTAAGCTTCTTATACTTCTTTCTACTTCATCTTCACGAAAGGCATAATATATTAATCTGAACTTTAAAATCGATTTACTTATCTTTGGGGAGCTCTTACAGAGAAAAAAGGACCACTTGTGTGATTTTGAAGCCTGCTTCAATCATCAACTTCTTGCAAACACTGCAAAGTTTAGTTCAGTTCAGAAAGTCCTTATTGAGTACATGCTTTATATCAATCCCTGAAGAAATCAACACAGGGGAGACAGATGAATAAGAAATAGCTATCTCTAGCCACCAAAAATTTTCAATTTAGTGAGAAGTTTACAGGTTAACTCAAGCCCAGTGTGAGTCACAGAGACTAAATATAGAAAGAGATAAAGAGAAATTAAGTGAATTTATTTATCAGTATTCTTGCTAATTATGCCCATGTCCATTGCCATTGTTCTTTTTTCCCCGCTCACTCTTTTTTATTATTCAGATCAAGACCCCAAGTCCTACTTCTTCCAAAAAGCTTTTAATAATTATTTCAGTCTTCAGCTATCACCCTCACTTCTAATTCTTAACTGTATGTGTTGTGTTGTGTCCTCCAAAATGATATGTTGAAGCCCTAACTCCAGGAACCTGTGAATATAACTTTATTTGGAAACAGGATCTTTGTAGATGTAATAAAGTTAAGATGAGGTTGTATTGGAGTAGAGTGGGCCCTAAACCTAATATGACTGCTGTCCTTATAAGAAGAGGGAGATATGAGCACAAGAACAGAGATACACAGGGAGAATGTCATATGAAGAAGAAGGAAAATATTGGTGATGAGTCACAAGTCAAGGAACACCAAGGATTGACAGTAAACACTGGAAGCTAAAAGAGAAAAATGAAACAGATTCTCCTTCAGAGTGCTCAGGAGGAATCAACCTTGCCAAACCTCGATTTCAGACTTGTAGCCTCCAGAATTGCTAGAGAATAGGTTTCTGTTTTAAGTCACCAACTTCATGATACTTTATTATGGTATCACTGAGAGACTAATACATTAACATATCTTTTATCTGTATTACATGGTTTAGTACTTAAGTAGCATATCATAAGAATATCAACAATAGAAAAAAATAGCATTACTGAGTACTTACTCTGTTCCAGGTACTGTACTAATAACTTTGCGTGCTCACTTAATTTTTATAACAATCTTATGATATAGGTACTATTACTATTGCTATTTTATGAAATGAGGAAACTGAGATTAAATAACTGACCCAAAGGCTAGTGAGGGGTAAAGCTTGTACTTCAACTCACTTTAAATCATTGTGCTAAAATGCTTTCAATAATACCTAGAAAGCAGGGAATCTCTATTGGTATATTTTGCTGTCAGTTCCATATTATAGCAATTTTCAGAAAATGGCAGGTGTTCAAAACATTTTTATAATAACACTGTTGAATAACTGGGAAATAAAGAAAAATAAAATAACTCAAGTTCTATCTCTCATAAAACTATTTTTTTTGGGGGGGAGAGGGGTACTACTTTTAATTTGATAGAATAAAATGTTCTAGACATTCCAGTGTCAGCTCATTGGGTGTCGTATGGACCAGGGAGCAATGTCCACAAGGGCATGGTATTTATGGGGTAATGCAAGGCCTATGGATATATACATACATTCTTTAATTGCAATTTTATTGAGATGCACATGGAGTTTTAAAAAATAATACAGAAAAAATTCCTTGTATACTCTTCCCAGTTTTCCCCAATGGCAGCACATTGCAAAACTATAGTATAATATCATAACCAGGAATTTGACATTGATATGATTCACCAATCTTTTTCAGAGTTCCCCAGTTTTTCTTGTACTCATTTTTGTATGTATATGCATGTGCATTATAAGTTCTCTACAATTTTATACCTGTGTGGGTTTCTGTATGAACCACAAAAAAATCAAAATACAGAACAGTTTGAATTTGAATATCAAGCAATATTCTCTCATGTTACCTCTTATAGCAACATTAGCTTGAATCCCTAAGTCCTGACAACTGCTAATCTGTTCTTGTCTATATTTTTGTTATTTGAAGAATTATATATAAATGTAATCATACATTATGTGACCTTTTGAGATTCTAATTTCTTTCACTCAGCATAATTCCCTGGAGTTTCATTTAAATTGTTGCATGTATCAATAGTTAATTCTTTATTTCTGAGTACTATTCCATGGTATGGATATATTATATACCTAGTGCCTGCATTGTTTAACCATTCACCTGTTGAAGGACAGCTGGAATGTTCCCAGTTTTTTAATATTATGAGCAAACCTGCTATTAACATTTATTTATGGACTTTTTTTTCTGTGAACATAAGTCATGATTTATTTAGCATAAGTACCCTAGAGTGCAATTATCGAGTAGTATAGTAAATGCATGTTTACTTTGGTAAAAACTGTAAAACTGTTTTCCAGAGTGACTGTATAATTTTACTTTCTCACCAGCAATGTATGAATGATCCAGTTTCTCTGCATCCTTGCCACAATTCAATGTTGTCATTATTTTTTAAATTTTGGCCCTTCTGGTAGGTGTGTGGTAACATTTCATTGTGGTTTTAATTTTAATTTCCCCAATTCTTAATGATTTTGAACAATATTTTTGTGTTATGTATACATTTTGAATGTTCCTAGAGGAGAAAAATGCCAGTGAAAAGGTGAGTTTTGAGCTAAGTAAGTTAAGATTCAGAACAAAAATGTATAGGATTTGGAACTCTGGGTGCAGAGGGTGGGGAGGATGTCAAAACTCTGGCTGTAGTTACAATATATGAGTCAAATAAAATCGCAAAACATAGTAAACCAAAATATAAAAAAGTACCTATAAACCTACACTGTGAAAATCAATAAAGTAGCTCATTTAATTTTGGCAACTGTTTTGCTATCATATAACAAAAATGTTACATTGTTCTGATTGTGAAAATATGTTCATTGTTGTGATATGTTTTGTAATTACTTTCTAGAAAAACAGTGCCAATTTACATTCCATCAGTATACAATGATGCTCATTTCCCCGCACCCTTGCCAAAACTGCATTATTATTTTTGGAATACTTGATAATTTGAAAAGTGAAAAAAGGCAAAAACATATCAAAAGGCTTCAAATAATTCATAACCCATAACCTTGAGACAGGAATTGCCCTTCTACAAAGTTGATCACAGAGAGTAGTTAGAATAAAAACAAATATTAATTTAGAAAGGCATCCATTGTAGTATTATTTATAATAGCAACATTGGAAACCTAAAGGAACAACAATAAGAAAAAGCTTAAATAAATCATGATTTATTCCTTGAATGGGATGTTATACATCCTTCCTACCCTTAGGTTCCAGTTTCATCACATTTAGTGTCTATTTTTTTGTTAGAGAGGATGGAACTTTCCATTTATTTATTTATTTATTTATTTATTTATTCATTCATTCATTCATTCATTCATTCATTTAATTTATTTAATGGTAACATTGGTTAACGAAATCCAATAAGATTCAGCTGTACACTTTAACAATAAGGTATGTATGTATGTGTACACACACACACACACACACACACACACACACACACACACACTGTGTGTTCACTTCCCATAGTTAGATTTCTTTCTGTCACCACATATTTGACCCCCATTACCCCATCTACCCCCACCATTCCCACAACCCCTACTCTCTGGTAATCACTAGTCTATAGTCCATGTCCATGAGTCTCCGTTTATTTGTCCTGCTCATATGTTGCTTTTAGTTTTATATCAAACATATAAGTAATATGTGATTTTCAACTTTTTCTGTCTGACTTATTTATCTTAGCAGGATTATCTTGAGGTCCATCCATATTGTCACAAATGGCAGTATTTCATCTCTTCTTATGGCTAAATAATATACCACTGTATATTTATACCACAGCTTTTTTAGTCAGTCATCTATAATAGGACACTTTGATTGCTTCCATGTCGTGGACATTGTAAATAATGCTGCTATGAACCTCGGTGTGCAAGTATCTTTTCGGATATGGGTTTTCAAGATTTCGAGGTAAATACCCAGCAGAGGGATTGCTGGATCATATGGTAGATCAATTCTTAGTTTTTTGAGGAACCTCCATGCTGTTTTCCATAGTGGCTGTACCAATTTGCAGTCCCACCAGCAGTGTATGAGGGTTCCTTTTTTCTGCCTCCTCTCTAACATTTGTTATTACTTGTCCTGTTGACTATAGCCATTCTAACAGGTGTGAGATGTTATCTCATTGTGGTTTTGGTTTGCATTTCCCTAATAGCTAGAGATGTAGAGCATCTTTTCAAATATTTTTAGCCTTTTGTATGTCCTCTAGGGGGAAGTGTCTGTTCAGGTCCTCTGCCCATTTATTGATTGGATTGTTTGTGGTTGTTGTTGTTGTTGTTGTTGAGTTGTATGAGTTTTTTGTATATTTTGGATATTAGGCCTGTATCAGAGGCGTTGCTTGCAAATGTATTTTCCCATTGGGATGGTTGTCTCTTTACCTTGACGATTTCTTTTGTTGTGCAGAAGCTTTTTAGTTTGATTTAGTCCCTTTCATTAATTTTGACTTTTACTTCTCTTGATTATGAGGTCAAATTCATAAAATCCTCTTTAAGGCCAAGGTGCTTGAGTTTAGTTCCTATGTCTTCTTCTATGCATTTTATTGTTTCAGGTCTCATATTCAGGTCCTTAATCCATTTTGAGTTAATTTTGGTGTGTGGTGATGAACAACAGTCTAGTTTCATTCCTTTGCAGGTGGCTTTTCTGTTTTCATAGCACCATTTATTGAAGAGGCTTTCCTATCTTCACTGCATGTTTTTAGCTTTTTTGTTGAAAATTATTTGCCCATATAAATATGGGTTTACTTTGGGACTCTCGATTCTGTTCCATTGGTCCCTGTGTCTGTTTTTCTACCAATACCATGTCGTTTTGATTACTGTCACTGGGTAGTATAATTTGAAGTCAGGCAGAGTGATTCCTCCAGCCTCCTTCTTTTTTCTCAAGATGACTTTGTCAATTCAGGGTCTTTTGTGTTTTTTTTTCATACTAACCTGATGATTTATTAATTCTATTTCTTTAAAAAAATGCCGATGGGATTTTGATGGAAATTACATTAAATCTGTATAATGTTTTAGGTAATATGGTCATTTTCACTATGTTGATTCTTCCAATCGAAGAACACAGAATATCTTTCTATTTCTTTGTGTCTTCTTCGACTTCTTTTAATAGTGTCTTATAGTTTTCATTATATTGGTCCTTCACATGTTTCATTAAATTTATTCCTAGATATCTAATTCTTTTTGTTGCAATTGCAAAACGAATGATTTTTTTCCACTTCTTTTTCTGACACTTCATTATTAAAGTATATGAATGCTATGGATTTTCAAACATTGATTTTGTATCCAGAAACTTTACAATATTTGTTTACTGTTTGTAGTAGTGTTCTTGTGGAGTCTTTAGGGTTTTCTATATAGAGAATCATGTCATCTGCAAATAGTGACAGTTTGACTTCTTAGTTTCCTATTTGGATGCCTTTTACATCTTTCTCTTGTCCGATTGCACTTACTAGGACCTCCAATGTTATGCTGAATAACAGTGGCTATAGTGGACAGTGTTGCCTTGTTCCTGATCTTAGAGGGAAGGTTTTTAGTTCTCACCATTAAGTATAATGTTGACTGAGGGTTTGTCATAGATGGCCTTTATTATGTTAAGGTATTCTCCTTCTATACCAATTTTGTTAAGTGTTTTGATCCTAAACAGATACTGTATCTTGTCTAAGGCTTTCTCTGCATCTATTGATATGACCATATGATTCTTATTTTTAAATTTGGTTATGTGGTATATCACATTAATCAATTTGCATATGTTGAATCAACCCTTTGTCCTTGGGATGAGGCCCACTTGATCGTGGTGTATAATCTTTTTAAGATATTGCTCTATTCAGTTCACTAGTAACTTATTTAGGACTTTTGCATCTGTGTTCACAAGAGATATTGGTTTATAGATTTTTTGTGTTGCCTTTGCCAGGTTTCGGTGTCAGGGTAATATCAGCCTCATCAAATGAGTTGGGAAGTATTGCCTCCTCTTCGATTTTTTGGAAGAGTTTGAGGAGAATAGGTATTAATCCTTCTTTGAATGTTTTGTAGAATTCACTGGTAGAGCCATCTTGTCCTGGACATTTACTTTTTGTTAGGTTTTTGATAAATGTTTCAATTTCCATAGTGCTGATTGGTCTATTTATATTTTCTAATTCTTCTTGATTCAGTGTAGGAAGATTTTTCTTTTCCTAGGTACTGGTCCAATTCTTCTAAGTTATTTAATTTGGTGTTATATAATTTTCATAGTATTCTTGTATGATCCTTTGTATGTCTGTGGTGTCTGTCATAATTTCCCCTCTTTCATCCATGATTTTGTTTGTGTCCTTTCTCTTTTTTCTTTAGTGAGTCTAGCCAAAGGTTTGTCAATTTTATTAACCTTCTCAAAGTATCAGCTCTCTGTTGCATTTATTTTTCTATTGCTTTTTTGTTTTGTTTTCAATTTTATTTATTTCTGCTATAATTTTGATTTTTCCTTTCTTCTACTGAATTTAGGCTGCATGTGTTCTTTATTTTCTAGTATTTTTTTTTCAAATGAAGCGTTAGGTTGTTTATTTGGGCTTGTTCTTGTTTTTGGACTTAGGCCTGTAATGATATGAATTTTCCTCTTATGACTGCTTTTGCTGTGTTCTGAAAGTTTCGATATGTTGTACTATCATTATCATGCATTTCTATATATCTCTTGATCAATTTTTTTATTTCTTCTCTGACCCAGTTTTTCTTTAGTAGTATGATGTTTAATCTCCATGTGTTTGTGGTTCTCCCCTCTTTCTTTTTGCAGTTGATCTTTAATTTAAAACATTATGATCAGATAATATGGTTGGTATGATTTCAACTCTCTTATATTTGTTGAGGCTATCTCTGTTTCCCAGTATGTGGTCAGTCCTTGAGAATGCTCCATGTGCACTAGAGAAGAATGTATAAGCAGCTTTTTTGGGATGAAAGGCTTTGTAAATATCAATTATGTCCAGTTGGTCTAATGTGTCATTTAGTGATGTTATTTCCTTATTGATTTTCTGTTTGGATGATCTGTCCATATCCGACAGTAGGGTATTTAGGTCTCCTACTATGATAGTGTTTTGGTCTGTTTCTTTCTTTAGTTCTGTTAGTAATTGCTTTACATATTGGGAGCATAGATATTAATAAGTGTTATGTCTTCTTGGTGCATGATTCTCTTTATCATTATGAAGTGTCCTTCGGTATCTTTCTTTACCTTTTTTATTTTGAAGTGTATTTTGTCCGATATTAGTACAACTACTCCCACTTTTCTCTGAATGCCATTTGCTTAAAATATTATTTTCCACTCTTTCACTTTGAGTCTATATTTGTCTTTGGAGCTGAGATGTGTCTACTGGAGGCAGAATATGGTTGGATTTTGTTTTTTTGGTCCATTCTGCAACTCTGCGACTTTCTATTGGTGAGTTCTGTCCATTTACATTTAGGATGATTACTGAAATACAATGTCTTCTTATAGCTATTTTATCTTTTGCTTTGTGGTAGCTCGGTGTTTCCTTTGACTCCTTGTCCTTGTGTTTCTGTTTTCTTTATTTTGGATGTCCTCTGTGGGTTTTGCCTCTGGTTCATCTTGTTTTATGTTATATACTTCATTTCTGAATCTTCTGTGTGTGGATGCCATTATGAATATGTAAAGGATAGTTATATATATACAGTTGTCCATTTTCTTCTACATGTGACTGACTTATCTCCATTCCCCTTTGTGAATTTGTATCTTTGAATTTTCCTCTTTTTAGTCATTGCTTTTCAATCTGTCCCTATGTATGCTGTATGTTCATTACCATCTTGTTAAAGCAGTTCTCTTATTATTTAAGCTTATAATGCCCAGTTCTTTGTAAGGGTTGAACTCCTCTGTTTCTGTATGCCTGATAGTCACTTTTCTTCTAATTATGTATTTTTTTTGTCATTTTATTTTAGGTGAACTATCCCCTTTCAGTATTTCCTGTAGTGCAGGCATCTTAGTGGAGAATTCACTCAGTTTTTGTATGTCTGGGAAGGCCTTTATTTCTCTTTCATATCTAAAGGAGAGCTTAGCTGGATACATTATTCTTGGCTGTTAGTTCCTTTTACTTAATAGTTTGAATATTTGATTCCATTTCTTTCTGGCTTGTAAGGTTTGTCCTGAAATGTCCAATGATAATTTAGTGAGTTTTCCTTTATAAATTGCCGTTTTCTTCTCTCTGGCTGCCCTGAAAATTCTGTCTTTGTCATTGATTTTTGATAATTTAAATACAATGTGTTGTGGTTAAGGCCTCTTTGGGTTGCGATAATTGGGTATTTTGTTGACTTCTGAATTCCAAGCTCCAGCTCATTCCTTAGATTTGGGATATTCTCATCAACTATTTGTCTGAAAATGCTTTCTAATTCCTACTGCTTTTCTCACCTTCAATACTGCCTATTGTTCTTATGTTTCTTCTCCTGATAGTAGCAGCTAGTTCTTGTATTTCTCATTTTTTATTTTTCAGACTCTGGTTTTCTTGTCTTCCTTCTAATTTATTTTTAGATTTCTGCCTTTGATATCACTGATCCTTTCCTATGTTTGGTCGACTCTGTTTCCCAATCTTGCTATTTCATTTTTCATCTCTTGCAGTGTTTTTTATTTTGTTTTTTGTTTTTTGTTTTTTGCTCCAGTAGATCTATTCTGTTCTTTTTGAGGGTTTTAACTTCCTTGCTAAAGAACTCATTCTTTTCATCTAATTGTTTTTTCAATTCTTGAAACTGTTTATATGATTTGTTTTGGAATTCACTGAGTTTTTTCAGAGGTACCATCCTTAATTCTCTGTTATTTAAGTTGCATATTTCTATGTCTGTTAGCTTATTTTCTGGAGATTTTTCTCTTTATTTCTGATATGTTTTGTCACTTGGTTGTTCATGGTGTTTAATGGACTATTTCTCTGCCTGGGCATTAATGGAAGTGTATTCTGCTTTTTTTCCCAGAAAGATTTATTATATAAAGATCTCTCTTTAGCCTGCTGCAAAGAAGATGCTTTTCTTTTGATTTCCAGTTGGTGGCATCTAAGCTTCTTGGATCCTTGCTTTATATAAAGCCTTAATAATGCTTTTTTTTTTTCTTGTAGATGTTTAATCATGCTCGCTACCTTCAGTCTCAGTCCCTGTCAGTGTTTGGGACAGTTTTGATAACATTTGCTCACATTCCCCTGGCGCTCTGTGGTTTTCAGTCTCTGAGGATAGGCGGGAAGGGGCCCTTTGGATTGGGGGTTGGAGTTTATGGCTCAGCCTCGGTTTTGCAACCCCAGTCAGTAAAAGTCAACTGTTGTTTTTCTGCTTTCTGCCCTGATGACTGGGCCCTGCCATCGGCCATGTGGACTTCACAGCACTTCCACACAAGGCTGTTTAGGGAACTTGCCACTCCTTACAGGGAGCTTCAGTGGCTGCAAGAGACAGCTTCTTTCCTTTTCCCAGTTCACTGTTCAATATTTGAGTTCTGACCTGTGGTAGTCTTATGCGCAGATCCCATGCTCAGATGTGCTGGTGCGCAGTTTTGTTGTTGTTGTTGTTGTTTTTTATTTTTGCCGAGTTTTAGATGTTCAGCTTATTGTTGTTTCAAGGGGAGAGATCCAAGGATGTCTCTCATTCCATTATGTTTCTCCAAACTCTGCCCCCCCTTTTTTTGCAGTTGTGGAATATTTAGTTATATCAACTCTATCAGCCCAAAATGTCAGATCCAGATGCCATGAGCAACAGCATTTCTGGTGAGGGATTTTTTCTTTTTTTCTTTTAAAAAATTATTAAAATACATCTAACATACAATATTACATTAGTTTCAGGTGTACACCATAGTTATTCAACATTTATATACCAAAAGATATGATCACCATGATAAGTCTATTACTCATCTGACACTGTGCAACGTTATTACAATATGATCGACTAGATTCCCTATGCTGTACATCACATTCTCATCACATTTTATAACTGGAAATTTGAACCTCTATTCTTGTTCACCTCCCTACCCCCATTTAAAAAAATTTTTTAAAAAATTACAGTTGACATTCAATATTATGTTAGTTTCAGGTGAATAGTGTAGTGGTTAGAAATTTATATAATTTATGAGGTGATCACCATTATTAGTCTAGTATCCACTTGGCACTATACATATTTATTATCATATTATTGACTATATTCTCTATCCTGTACTTTACATCCCTGTGACTATTTTGTAATTACATGTTTGAAATTTTTCATACTTTTCAGTTATTTATATTCTGCTCTAATATAATTTCTTTTGATCTTTGCTCAATTTCCTTTGAGGTTATTAATGCTTTTCTTATTAGTTTAGTTAAGATAGGTTTGATTATTCCCATTTTGCAGATGAAGGAACTGAAATCTGTAAAGATTATATAACCCTCTCAAGGTCACATGTATAATAAAGGTGATTCAAAGTCAGTACTACCTAGCTCTAAAGGACTGTTTTTTCTACCATGCAATGTCTCCTGAAAAGAGATTTGTCTCTGTAATTGTGGAGTTGAAGGACAAATAAAGAGTTCCCCAGACAAAAATAAGCTAAAAGAATTTATCAACACCAAGCCAGTATTACAGGAAATGTTGGAGGGACTCCTTTAAGAAGAAAAAATATGCATCAAAAACCATAATAAAAACGGTAATAACTACATTTCTATCAATAAGTACCTCAAGTGGAAAAGAATTAAGTGGTCCAACCAAAAGATAGAGTGACTAAATGGATAAGCAAACAAGACCCCTACATATGCTTCCTGCAAGAGACTAATTTTAGATTAAAAGACACACACAGACTGAAAGGAAGGGAATGGGAAAAGATATTGCCTTGATGGACTGATGAAATAAGTCAGATAAAGACAAACATCACATGATTTCACATACATGTGGAATCTAATGAACAAAATAAACAACAACAAAAACAGAAATAAACTCATAAGTACAGAGAATATTTTGAGGGCTATTAGATGGGAAGGAGGTGGGGGGATGGCAAAAAGTGCAAAATGATTAAGAAGTACAAATGGATAGTTACTAAATAAACATGGAGATATAAATCGTAGCATAAGAAAAATAATAATATAATAAACATTATTATATTATGTAAGGGGGAATACTGATAGTAGATTTAGTACAGTAATCACTTGAGCTCTAATCACTACAGTGTACAACTGAAACTAATATATTATTGTATGCCTATTATAATTGAAAAAATCTCATTGAATTGTATGATGTAAATACGAGCAACAAATTGTCTATTATATTTCAATAAAGCCAGGGGAGTGGGGGGAAAGATATTTGTCTTTGCCAATGAGGGAAAACTGGGTTGTCCAACTCATTTGGCTTCTTGCTTAGCAGATACTTCCACAATTCATCATCTATATACATGTCCAAGCCACACAGTTGTTCTTGTGAACTTAAACAAGACAGTCCCTATTATTTCTGGCCTCATCTAAAGCCCAAACACTGAAAAGAATGGGACTTGAATCCAATACTGGCATAGATTAACTTTCTGGTTAGTCCTCCAGGACTTTTCCTCAACATAGTTTTTTTTTTTTTTATTCAGACTTTACATTCTCTTACTGACCAGAGTAATTGAGTTCAGTTATAAAAATAACTCTGAATCCAGACAGTTTGAAATGTTTTTTTTTTTTGTTCCATTTGATACCTAATCACTAGTTTGACTGAAATTTTTGTGTTTCAATCAGTGTTTTCTGGCATTTCTGAAGCATCTGGAGTTAGAATGTGTGGTTTGAACAATGAGCAAATTTGAATCTAAACAAAGGTTATAGGTTAAGATAGTGGATTTGATAGAGTAATGCTATGCTCTAAAGAGTGACAATTCTCCAAATTCAACAAACCTGTCAATCAACTTGATGTATAGGAAACTTATAAAATAAAAGATAGACCCCAAACTGAAAATAAAGAAACTACCCTAAACTTAATTCTTCCTTTTGTATGTTTCTGGGTCTACTGCATATGAAACAAATACATACACATAAACGAACAAAATTGCTACTGCATGGGAAATCAAAATTCCCTATCAAATATCCTGCTAAGGGGCTACAATAAATACAGTATTTGGCCATCTATTATCACATTGAAAGTCTTCTGGCTGATTCTCAGTAACTGATGTTTAATTAGTATCTAAGGAAATGAGAAATTCCTGTTTAAAAAAATAAATAAAAAGGAAAAAATAAATTGCAATTGGTGTGCACATTTTTTTCTTGGCACTGTGGTCTCTGAATAAATGTGCTATTACCCAGACTTCTTTTCTTCTTGTGTGTGTCTGTTTCTCTTTCCTTTCTTTCACTGAGTACAGTTTAAATAAATATCTACTGGAACCCAGAAATGGGTAGCCCTGCTTTCTACAGACAAAGGAAAAAATTAAGTACTTGTACAGATGTGTACAGTACAGCATGTAGGATCTTTGCCAAAGAGAGCCTATAGACTGGAAGTTGGCCATCCTTAAAAGGAAGTTACTTATTTTTTCTCATTAGAATAGAGAAAATACTCTAAAAATTACTTAGTAGTCAGAGGGTTGACCTCTGACATAGAAGGGAATGGAGTTGTAGAAGAAAGATGCTAATGAATAAATTTTTGATAAATAGATAGATAGATAGATAGATAGATAGATAATGTACTGCCTAGTAAACACTGACTGGACGTTGTGCTAAACATAATATAAACATTATCTCATTTAATTCTGATAAAATTTTAAAAGGGAGATATTAGTAGGCTCATTTTAAACTTAGGAAAGTTAAGCTAAAAGAGTATAAGTCATTTGTTCAATATTACCCCAGTAAGGAAGGATAGAGCTAAAAATCAAACTCAGGATTACAAAGCTCTGCTTATTCTATTACACCATTTTATTGCAGGAATAACTAATTTTAGATTCAATTTTACTTAAATAGAAAAACAAAATAAATACCATTATTAATTCTAACACTCAGTCTGTAGCACATTTTTTAAAATCATTTTTCTTATTAAGAATAAATATGGACACTTCCTGCCAAGACAAGATGATATAAAGCCATTTTCCCTTCTTCCTAAATAAGCAAAATTATAAACCCTGAAGTGTCCAAGAGACAACAAAAGTGTGATTAAAGGAAAATGAACTACATCTGATGTTCACCATGAGAAAAAAGTAACTTAAGCTGGTGTTTCCCTTCCCATGACCAGGTAACAGATGGTAGCCCAGGTAGGTTTGTTCCTTTTCTGGATCAAACTGGAGTTTGATAATATCAGGTAAGCCTGATACTTTCAGAAAAAGATATCAAATAGGAGCCCAGCCCAAAATAAAGAACCAGGGAGGCAGGTTTGCTAGGCCTGAGACTGTCATTACAACTTGCCATAAGGAAATATTGAGACTGGTGGACAGAGAAGGCAGGAGAGATCCAGCTACAGCCAGCAACATGGTCCAAAAAGCCTTTTTGTTTCTCTAACCTTGAGTCTCTCCAGAACTCAGACACCAGGGCTTCCCAGGAAGTTTTTTTGTCCTCTCAGGCCAAGAGTCTTCTCTCAGCCAGAGAGCCTGGGGCATCTCATGAGGGTTCAGACTATAGAAGGATCCCATTACACCCCACTCCCATGAAAAGATGACCCACCCAGAGGTTCAGCCTGGGTAATCACCTTTCATCATCTCAGACAGTACCAACAGAAACCAGTGTGAGTCCCAACAATACCAGCTAAACCAAGCGGGCCAAAATAGCTCAGCAAAGACTATGAAAATTAAACAACCATCCAAATTACAGCCCACAAAAGTATGCAAGGTCCTGCATATTAAATATACACAGGGTGAACTCCTGCTAAAGTAAAAAAGTTCAGTAGGACCCAGAGTATTCTAAAATAATAGACAACAAGCCCATAATACACTCAAAAATCACCTATCATACCAAGAACCAGGAAAGCACAAACTGAATGAGAAAAGACCATCAACTTACACCAATGCCAAGATAAATCAGATATTAAATCTGGTTTACAATGATTTTAAAGAAGGTGTGATAAAACACTTTCAAAAGCAATTACAACTTATCTTGAAGCAAATCAACAAAATAGAAAATCTCAGGAAAAAATTAATGCTACTAGTTGTTAAGTATGTACTACTGTAAAGAATCACTTGCTTTAGTTTCATAACTTCATTCGATCCTTAAGAAAACCTCTAAGATTAATTTTATAATCCCAAGAAAACTGAAGTTTACCATAACCCCTAACTTTCCCTATTTTATTACATCTGATCAGCCTCACTCATTTACATAACCTGCCTGATCTTATTGTAGGCATTTGAATTTGCCATCTCTAATGGGAATAAGTGAAGAAGGCACTATAAGTAGGATAAAGAGTGTGAGCAAAGACACAGGAGTGGAAATGATTATAGGACATTTAAAGACAGTGAAGAGACCAGCCTGTCTAAAGCAAAGAGCCTGTGTTGAGGACTAACTGGAGAAAATGGTAAAGGAGTAAAGAAGAATCATATTATTAAGGACCTTAATAAACAATTGAAAAGTAGGCACAAGAAGGTATTGTGGATTCTTGAGGCAACATGATGAAAAGGATTTTTAGCAAACAGTTGGAAAGAAAGGGAAAGGATGAAGGGAGGGTGGAAGGGAGGGAGGAAGAGAGAAGAATGAAAAGGAGGAGGAGGAGAATGAGGAGGAGGAGAAGAAGGAGGAGGTGGAGGAGGAGGAAAAAACTAGAATATTAAATGCCTGCTACAGATTTTTTTTTGTCTCTATTGAAGTATAATACAATTAGATGCTTGTATTTATATTGCATGATTCAATGAGTTTTTTTTTTCAATTATAGTTGGCATACAATTTTATATCAGTTTCAGTTGTATAGCATAGTGATCAGAGATCCAAATAACTTGCAAGGTGCTCACTCTACAAAATCTAGTACTCCTCTTCCCCCTTACTTATTTATTACAACATTATTACCCATCTTCTCCATGCTACATTCTACATTTCCATGTATATTCTGCAACTATCCATTTGTGCCTCTTAATCCCTTTGCCTTTTTCTGTCCACCTCAATCTCTCTCCCATATAGTATTCCTCTAAATATTCTCTGTATCTATGAGTTTATTTCCATTTTTGTTGTTGTTGCTGTTGGTTTTGTTCTTTAGATTCCACATGTATATGAAATCATGTGATATTTGTCTTTCTCTATCTGACCCATTTAATTCAGCTCAATACCCTCTAGGTCCATCAAGGCAATATTTCTTCCAATCCCTTCTTTTTAGTCTTGTGTGTCTTTTAATATGAAGTAAGTCTTGTAGGCAGTGTATGTAGGGGTCTGGTTTGCTTATCCATTCAGCCACTCTATCTTTGGTTGGAGCACTTAATTCTTTTCTACTTGAAGTACTTATTGATAGGAATATAGTTATTACCATTTTTATAACTGTTTTTGATACATATTTTTTCTTCTTAAAGGAGTCCCTCCAACATTTCCTGTAATACTGGCTTGGTGTTGATAAATTCCTTTAGCTTATTTTTGTATAGGAAAATCTTTATCTGTCCTTCACCTCTAAATGATAGCTTTGCTATATAATGTATTTTTAGTTGTAGATCCTGGGTTTTCATCATGTCAAATATTTTGTGCCAAGCCCTTCTGTCCTATATATGTTTCTTTTGAGAAATCAGCTGCCAGTCTTATGGGCGCTTTCTTGTAGATAACTAACTGCTTTTCTCTTGCTGCTTTTAAGATGTTCTCTTTGTATTTACTCTGGCATTTTAATTATGATGTGTCTTGGTGTGGGCCTCTTTGGGTTCCTGGTTTTTGGCACTCTCTGAGCTTCCTGAGATTTTATGTCTGTTTCCTTCATCAGATTAGGGAAGTTTCCCATCATTATTTTTTCAAATATCTCTTCATCGTCTTTTTTTTTTTCTGGTACCCCTATGACACAGATATTTTTACCTTTAATAGAGTCCTATAGGCTCCTTAAATTATTATTATAGTCTTGGCTTCCTTTTTCTTCCATTCTAATTGAGTGTCCTTGGCATTCCTATCCTCTATATAGGTAATTTGATCCTTTTTAAATTCACTTTGTTTATTCCATTTAATATACTTCCCATCTCAGATAATGTGTTCTTCATTTCTGACTGGTTCCCTTTTATAATTTCTATTTACATTTTTATGTTTTTCTCTCTTTGTCGAAGTTCTCACTGAATTCATTTACACTTCCCATAAGTTCATTGAACATCTTTAAAACCAGTGTTTTGAAATTTGCATCTGTTAGATTGCTTGACTCTATTAATTCTGGATCTATGTTCTGTTCTCTCATATGGTTTCTGCTTCTTTGTCTTCCCTTTATGGCTGCCTTTATGTGTCTGTTTCTGTGTACTAAGCAAAGTTGCTGAGTCTCCTGGTCTAATTAGTGTGGATTTGTGTAGTAAGTGTCCATTGGCACAGTCCTGGGAAGCATTCAGCTGCAGGCCAAATTTAGCCCAAGACTGTGCCCCTTTGGGGCTACCTGTTAAGATTCAGCAAGCAATCCACAAATACTGTGGTTATAGTTGCCTCAAAAGGCCACACCAGAAACTGAGGCCAGCTGCCACCAGTGTGAGTCTAGACTCTGCTCAGCTAGGAGCACCTAACTCACCGAGGATACACCTGGATGTGGCTTGGGTGGGGTCGCAAGTTTGGCAAAGCAGAGTTTCAGAGAATCCTCTGGGTGAAGCAACATCTGTTATCCAGTTTGATGACATCTCAACTATGGTGGCACTAAGTCCGCACACTGGCACAGGGAGGGCTCAACAGAGAAACAATGGATTCTGTAGCACTTCTGTACAGAGTGAGTTTTGCCTCTGTGCAGAGCAAGTTTTACCTTGGCCCTCACTCCGACAAGTCGGTGTCCCCCTGTAATTCCCTGGTGCCCCCTGCACAGTCAAACCAGCACTGGTGCTCAGAGGAAGCAGGTCAATCACTGAAAAAGTCCACTCACAGACATGGCCCCTTTAAGAGGCATATGCATCTGCCATGGCCTGTTTCCCACTCAGCCACTCAGACTTGTCAGCCTTGTGTCCTTGCCTCATCCTACCTTCTGCCATTGCAGGGTGATTTCTTAGATTTCTCCCCAGTTCTTCTAGATCTCAAGCAATTTTTTCTTGCTGTTTGCTCCTTGTTTCCGTCACAACTTTGATTTGGTTGCCAGAGGAATGAACAGAGCTCTATCATCTATGCCATTTTTTTACCCATCTTATGGATTCTTAATTCTCTTTTATCACCAATTTCCTACATGCACAGTGTATTTGGGCCAGTTTTTTAAAGTACTATGACCTCTCTCATCTTTGGGCCTCTGTACATGCTATCTCCATTGCTTAGAATCCTTGTCCACAAGTAACCAACTTCACAACTTATAATTTCCTTTTTCTGGCTACCTCCTATTCACCTTTTGAGAGTCAACTCAGGAATAATGTCAACTCTTCCAGGAAGCCATTCTTGAAACCCTCTCTCACCAGCCAGTTTCCATCTTCATTGATACCTCTTGTGTTAAGTACTCTATTTTCTGATGCCCTATTAGGCGTACCTCTTTGTTAGCACTTTATCTTGTATTTATTCATGTGTCAGTTTCTTTTCAAGGATTCTGAGCTCTTTGAAAGCAGGGATCGGATTGTTTTAATCTGTGTAGCCTAAGCATCTAGCACAACGTCAATACTTTTGTGTTAAATGAATGAATAAATGAGTTAAATGAATGATAGAAGGCCAAGTATTTCAACTGATGCTTAACATGTTATCTTATTTAACTTTCATCCCCAAACACTTTACTAGTGAAACCTAAGTTAACAGAGGCAACAATCTTGAGAGATAAGAACATTCCAGGCAATAAAGCAAAACCAGGGATAGTGTTATAGAACATGCTGCATTTGAGGAACTTCCAGAAATTTGATGTGATTAAAGTAAGAGCTGAGGAGTAATAAGACATAAGGCTGGAGGAATAGGGCTTAGATCATAAAGGAACTTGCATACCTTTTAAAGAAATTTTTCCTGAGGGAAATGGGTTTTAAGCAGAGGAATGACAGGATGCATCAGGTATGACCAAAAGCACATAGTGTCTACCCATGTAAGGGTATATAATTGCTTCTTGAAGGTAAGGAACCAAGGGTGAAAAGTGGAGTAGTACTAAAAAAAAAAGTTCAGGGGAAAATAGCAGCTCCTCCTTACTTAGATGACACAGAAGGCACAGAGAGAACAAGTAGTTTCGATCCCATAAAATTCAGAACAGAGTCTAAGCATTGCTCTAGGTTGCCCAATGTGGGGCTCCTCTTATCATATTCTGTAGGTTTACCTCCTGTCCTTATGTGATAGCTGATGCTAGGCAATGCTGATAGGCAGTGACCTTTCATGTACACTTGGGAGAGAATGAGCCATTGAGGGGAGATAATGAATTTGAGATTCAGTACATGGAAAGTTCATATTCAGTGCTCAGTCCTATACAGTAGTATTAATTTCTGCTAGTGTGAATTGTTTGGTCATATATTAGGAGGAGTAAATGAACTAATCAGGGAAAAGGAAGTGCTAGGGTTTCATTAACAATAGGAGTTTTGAGCTAATTAATTTTGAGACTAGCTTGACACTGAAATCAAACTGGGTGATTGGTAATCAATCAATCTATCTATGTATCTATGTATCTATGTATCTATGTATCTATGTATCTATGTATCTATGTATCTATGTATCTATCTATCTATCTATCTATCTATCTATCTATGCATACATACATATATATATGTATACACATATCTATATGTATATATATGTACACACACACACACACACACACACACATATTTTTCAGTCCTGGCAAACTGCTTCCTATTGCACCTTTAAGAATCAAATATTGCCTCTCTTTTTTTTTTAACAATTCTGATTTTGATCAGGGGAAAGATTTGAAAACACTGGCATTGTCTATTATACCGATGTAGTTTTTCTAGTAAATTGAGTTTAAACTATGTGGTGAATGAATGAGAATTAAAGAAGAAATAATTCTCCCCTCTGGCACATTGGAGAGACAAGTCTTAAACAATTGACTGGGTCCATAAATAAAAACAATAATGAAAAAAAATGATGATAACAAAACAACAACAATAATGACTATCACTAATCAATACACCGTTATATAGCACATAATAAGCTAAATATTGTATATGTAGTGTCTCCGTGGTTCCTCAATGCTAACCTGTAGCAAAATGAGAAAAAAAGGATAATATTTGGTTTTCATGAATTGAATTTTGACTGCTTCTACTCAGGGTATAGAAAGCTGCAAGGGAACATCACCCCCATTTAAACAATTTGAAAAATCTGGATAATCTACAAATCATAATAGTTTTATTGAAATATAATTTGCATATAACATTATATTAGTTTCAGGCATACAATATAATGATTAGACATTTGCATATATTGCAGGATGATCACCAAAATAAATTTAGTTAACATTCATCAACACCCACAGTTACCAATTTTCTTTTCTTATGATGAGAACTTTTAAGTCTCATATTTTAGCAACTTTCAAATATACAATATTGTATTATTAACTATAGTCCCTATGTTATACATTATATGCCATGCATTATATTTTGACTCTCTTTACCCATTTTACCCACTGTCACCCTTTACCTCTGGCAACTACCAATCTGTTCTTTGTACCTATGAGTTTATTATTATTATTTATCACATAAATGAAATTGTATGGTATGTCTTTTTCCTTATTTCACTTTGCATAATGCCCTCAAGTTTTATCCATGCTTTTGCAAATGGTAAGATTTTCATTTTTATATTTCATTGTGTAATATATGACATTTTCTTCATCCATTTATTCATTGATGGAATTTAGGTTGTTTCCATATCTTGGATGTTGTAAATAATGCTGCAGTGAACAAGGATGTGCATATATCTTTTCAAGTCAGTAATTTCAATTTCTTCAGATAAATATCCAGAATTGGAATTGCTACATCATATTGAGGTATAATTGACATAACATATTTCATATGTACAGTGTAAAAATTCGATATTTGTATATATTGCAAAATTATCACCACAATTGTCCAGTTAACATCTGTCAACATACATAGTTAAAAAATTTTTTCTTGTGATAACTATCAAAATCTATTCTTCTAGCTACTTTCAAATACGGTATATAGTATTTTTAACTACAGTCACCATGCTGTACCTTACATCTCCATGACTTATTTATTTTACAACAAGAAATATGTACCTTCTGAACCTCATCACCCATTTGGCCATCCCTAACACCCACCTCAGACAACCGCCAGTATATTCTTTATATACATGAGCTCAGTTTTGATTTTGTTTTTGTTTTATTTTTTAGATTCCACATATAAGTGAAATCATGTGGTATTTATTTTTTCTGACTTGTTTCACTTAGCATAATGCTTTCAATAACATACCACATTTTCCTTATCCATTTATCCATAGATGGGCACAAAAGTTGCTTCCTTGTGTTGACTAGTCTAAATTATGCTGTTGTGAACTTATGGGGTTTCAGATATCTTTCTGAGTTAGTGTTTTAATTTCCTTTAGCCATATATCCAAATGCAGAAATGTTGTACCATGAAGTAGTTATATTTTTAAATTTTTGAGAAGTCTCCATATTGTTTTCCATAATGGCTATGCCAATTTACATTCCCACCAACAGTACACAAGGGTTTCCTTTTCTACACCTCCTCAGCAACACTTATTATTTCTTGTCTTTTTAATTATATCTGTTTGTGAGGTAATATGGTTTTGATTTACATTTCCCTGACTATAAGTAATGTTGAGAACCTGTTCATTTACCTGTTAGCCATCTGTATATGCTCTATGGAAAAAAAATGTCTATTCTGATCCTCTGACCATTTTTTTAATCATATTGTAATTTTCTATTGAGTTGTATAAGTTATTTATATATTTTGGCTATTAACTTCTTATCAGATATATAATTTCTATTTGGTAGCTTGACTTTTCAATGTGTTGTTTCACTTGTTGTGCAGAGCTTTTTTGTTTGTTGTAGTTCGAAATGTTTATTTTGCTTTTGTTATTTTTGATTTTGGTATAAAAAAACATTTGTAGGAACTATATTAAGGAATTACCACCTATGATTTCTTCAAAGAGTTTTATTGTTTTAGGATTGTGATCAACTCTTTAATCTTTTTGAGTTAATTTTTGTGTATGCTATAAGATAGTGATCCAGTTTCATTTCTGAATGTGGCTGTCCATTATTTGCCACAGATTTATTGAATAGATGGTACTTTCCCTATTGTACACTCTTGGTTCCTTGGTTATAAATTAATTGACCATATATATGTATAGTTTTATTTCTGGACTCTCCATTCTCTTCCATTGATGTATGTGTCACTTTTGATGCAAATACCATACTGTTTTGATTACTGTAGCTTTGTAATATAGTTTGAAATCAGGAAATGTGATGCCTCTAGCTTTGTTTATCTTTCTCAAGATTGCTTTATCTATTCAAGGTCTTTTGTAGTTCTATACAAATTTTAGGATCATTCATTCTATTTCTCTGAAAAATGCCACTGGAAATTTAATAGGGATTGCATTGAATTTGTAGATTGCTTTGTGTAATATAGTAATTTTAACATTATTAATTCTTCCAATCCATGAACATGGAATATCTTTTCATTTATTTTGTCTACTTCAATTTCTTTCATCAGTGCCTTACAGTTTCCAGTGTACTGGTTTTTCACCTTCTTATTTTTATTCCTTGGTTGGTAAGTTAATTCTTAGGAATTTTATTCTTTTTCATGTAATTGTAAATGGAATTGTTTTCTTAAATTTCTGTTTCTGATAGTTTATTATTATTGTGTAGAAATACAACTGATTTCTATATTGATTTTGTATTCCGCAACTTTACTGAATTTGTTTATTAGTTTTAGGGTTTTTTGGTGAGTTTTCTATGTGCAATATTATGTCATCTGCAAAAAGAGTTTTGCTTCTTTTCCAATATGCATGCCTTTTATTTGTTTTTATTGTCTGATTGCTCTGGTTAGTACTTCCAATACAATGTTGGATAAAAGTGGTGAGAGTGGGCATCCTTTTCTTATTCCTGATCTTAGAGAAAAAGCTTTCAGCTTTTCTGCATTGAGTGGGATGATAGGTTTGGGCTTGCCATATATGACTTTTATTATCTTGAGGTAAGTTCCCTCTATGCAGATTTTCTTCAGATTTTTTTATCATAAATAGTTACTGAATTTTGTCAAATGTTCTTTCTCCATCTATCGAGATAATTATATTATTTTAGCTTTCATTTTATTAATGTGTTGTATCACAATGATTAATTTGTGAATATTGAACAATACTTCCATCATTTGAATAAATCCCACTTGGTAATGGTGTATGATGCTTTTAATGTATTGTTGAATTTGGATTGTTAATATTTCTTTGAGGAGTTTTGCACCTATGTTCATCAGGAATAGTGGCCTATAATTTATATATATATATATATATATATATATATATATATATATATATATATATATATATATATATTATTTTTCAGTTACACTTGACATTCAATATCATATTAGTTTCAAGTGTACAACAGATTATACATTTATGAAACTTGTGAAGTGATCACTCTAATAAGTCTAGTTCCCACCTACCACCATACATAGTTGTTACAATAGTATTGAGCATATCTCCTATTCTGTACCTTACATTCCTGTGATTATTTTTATTTTCCCATGGAATTTTTGTCTGGTTTTGGTATCAGGGTAATGGTGGCATTATAGGTAAGTTTGGAAGAGTTCCCTCCTCTTCTATTTTTTGGAAGATTTTGAGAAGAATTGGTATTAATGTTTCTTTAAATGTTTAGTAGAATTCACCAATAAAACCATCTGGTTCTGGACTTCCTTTTATTTTTATATTTTTGGAGAGGGGGTGTTGATTACTGATTCAATATCTTTATTAGTAATCTATCTGCTTGGATTCTTTATTTCTTCATGATTTGGTCTTGGTGGTTTGTGTATTACTAAGAATTTATCTATTTCATCTGGAATGTTCAGTTCGTTGGCGTATAATTGTTCATAGTAGTTTCTTGGTATCCTTTGTATTTCTGTGGAGTCACCTGTAATGTCTCCTCTTTCATTTCTGATTTTATTTATTTGAGTTCCCTTTTTCTTAGTGAGTCTAGTGAATGGTTTGCCAATTCTATTCATGCTTTTTTTAAAACAGCTTTTAATTTTATTAATCTTTTCTATTTTCTTTGGAGTCCTATTTCATTAATTTCCATTCTAATTTTTATTTCCTTCTACTAAATTTGAACTTTGTTCTTCTTTTTTAGTTCCTTAAGGTGTAAAGTTAGTTGTTTATCTGAGATTTTTCTTGTTTGTTGATATAGGTATTTATCACTAAGGACTTCATTCTTAGACCTTCTTTTGCTGCATTCCATAAATTTCGATGTGTTGTATTTCCATTTTCATTTGTCTCAAGATATAATTTTTAAATTTCTTCTTTGATCCATTGTTTGCTCAGTAGCATGTGGTTTAATCTTGACATATTTGTAAATTTTCTAGTTTTCTTCTTGTAAATTATTTTTAGATTTATGCCATTGTGGTCATGGAAGATACTTGATATCGTTTTGGTATTTTTAAATTTCTAAATACTTTTGTCATGGCCTAATATAGTCTATTCTGAAGAATTTTCCATGTGAACTTGAGAAGAATGTATATTTTGTTTTATTCAGATAAAATGCTATGTGTATGACTGTCAAGTTTATTTGTTCTAACATCATTTATGGGTGGTGTTTTTTTTATTGATTTTCTATTTCAATGATTGATTAATTGATGAAAGTGAAATATTTAAGTCCTCTACTTATAATAGTACTGCTGTCTATGTCTCCCTTTAATCTGTGAATATTTGCTTTATATATTTAGGTGCTCCTATATTAGGTGCATAAATATTTAAAATGTTATATCCTCTTGTTGGATTGACTCTTTCATCATTATGGAATGAATTTCTTTTTCTCATTACATTCTTTGTATTAAAGTATATTTTGTCTGATGGAAGTATAGATATATCAACTTTCTGTTGGTTTCCATTTGCATGGAATATTTTTTTTCCATCCTTTTACTTTCAGTCTCTGTTTGTCCTTACATCTGAAGTGTGTCTTTTATAAACAACATATAGACTGGTCTGGTTTTTGTGTTTTTTTTTTTTAAAAATATATTCAGCTATTTTATGTCTTTTGATTGGATAATTTAGTCCATTTAAATTTAAAGCAAATATTAATAGGTATGTACTTATTGCTATTTTTACTCATTGTTTTCTGGCTCTTTTGTTATTCATTTGTTCCTTTCTTCTCTTGCTCTCTTTTGTGGTTTAATAATTTTCTGTAGTGATATGCTTATATTCATTTCTCTTTTTCTTTTCTGTGTATACTATATGTTTTTGCTTTGTGATTACCATCAGACTTACATAAAACACCTTATATTGATAACAATATATTTTAAGATTATAACAACTTAAGTTTCAATGTATTCAAAGTCTCTACATTTTTACTCTCACATTATGTTTTTGATGTCATAATTTACATCTTTTTATCTCATGTATTTCTTAAAAGATTATTGTAGTTATATTTTGTCACTTTTGTCTTTTAACCTTCATAAGCTTTGTAAGTGATTAACCTACTTCCTTTTAAACATTAGATTTTTTTGACTTTTACTATATATTTATTTTTACCAGTGAGATTTATACTTTCATATGTTTTTGTTATTAATTAGCACCTTTGTATCAGCTTAAAGAAGTATCTGTAACATTTCTTACAAGGACAACATAATGATGATAAACTATTATAGCTTTTGTTTCTCAGAATCTCTATCTCTCCTTCAATCATGAAGGACAACTTACCAGGTAGGATATTATCAGAAGGCAGGTTTTTAATTTCAGCACTTTCAATATTTCATGCCACAGACTTCTAGCTGTCAAAGTGTTTACTGAAAAGTCTGCTTAATATCTTATGAGAGTTCCATGTAAGAAAGAAATTATTTTTCTTTTGCTACTTTTAAGATTCTCTCTTAGTCTTTAACTTAACATATTTTAATTATAGTATTACTTGGAATGAGTTCTCCTTTAGTTCATTCTTTTGGAAATCTCTGGGCTTCTTGGATCTAGATGTCTGTTTCCTTTCTCAGATTAGGGATGTTTTCAAGAATTATTTCTTCAAAGAAGTTTTCTGTCACTTTCTTTCTATCTTCTCTTCTTGGGATTCCTATAATATGAATGACCGTCCACTTGATGCTGTCACACAAGTCCTTTGAGCTATCTTCACATTTTATTTCTTTGTATTTCTTTTTATTTTTAAGTTTATTGGGGTAACATTGGTTAATACAATTATATAATTTTCAGGTGTACATTATAACTTGACACCTAGATATTCTATTGTATGATTACCACCTAGAGCCCAGTTTCCTTCAGCTAATATATATTTGATCTCCTTTACCCACTTCACCCTTCCTAAACCCCTTTATATTTTACCCCCTTTACGCCATCAATGTCTCCCTCCTCCCCAACCCTCTACCCTCTGGTAACTACTAGTCCACTGTCCATGTCCCTGAGTCTCTGTTTATTTGTCCTGCTCATATGTTGCTTTTAGGTTTATATCACACATATAAGCGATATCATGTGATTTTCAACCTTTTCAATATGGCTATTTCGCTTAGCATGATTATCTCCAAGTCCATCAAGGTTGTCGCAAATGGCAGTATTTCATTTCTTCTTATGGCTGAGTAATATTCCATTGTATATATGTACCACCACTTCTTTAGTCATAGGACACTTTAGTTGCTTCTATGTCCTGGCCACCGTGAATAGTGTTGCTTTGAACATTGGTGTGCAAATATCTTTTTAGATATGGGTTTTCAAGATTTGGGGGTATATACCCAGTGGAGGGATTGCTGGATCATATGGTAGATCAATTCTTAGTTTTTTGAGGAAACTCCATACCATTTTCCATAGTGGCTGTACCAATTTGCAGTCCTACCAGCAGTGTATGAGGGTTCCTTTTTCTCCACATCCTGTCCAATATTTGTTATTACTTGTTCTGTTAATTATAGCCATTCTAACAGGTGTAAGATGTTATCTCATTGTGTTTTTGACTTTCATTTCCTTAATAGCTAGCAATGTTGAGCATCTTTTCATATATTTGTTGGCCACTTGTATGTCCTCTAGGGAGAAGTGTCTGTTCAGGTCCTCTGCCTATTTTTTGACTGGATCATTTGTTTTTCTGTTGTTATTGAGTGGTATAAGTTGTTTGTGTATTTTAGATATTAGGCCCTTATCAGAGGCATTGCTTGCAAGTATATTTTCCCATTTGGATGGTTGTCTCTTTACATTGTTGATGATTTCTTTTGGTGAGCATAAGCGTTTTGGTTTGATGTAGTCTCATTCATTTTTTTAGCTTTTACTTCTCTTGCCTTTGAGGTCAAATTCATAAACTTCTCTTTAAATCCAAGGTCCTTGAGTTTAATTACTATGTTTTCTTCTATGCATTTTATTGATTCCAGTCTTACATTCAGGACCTTCATCCATTTTGAATTAATTTTGGCGTGTAGTGATAGACAACAGTCTAGTTTCTTCCTTTTGCAGGTGGCCTTCCAATTTTCCCAGCACCATTTATTGAAGAGGCATTTCTTTCTCCACTGTATGGTTTTGACTTCTTTCTCGAAAATCATTTGCTCATATAAATATGAGTTTATTTCTGGACTCTCAATTCTATTCCACTGTTCTGTATATCGGTTTTGCTGGTAATACCAGGCTGTTTTGATTACTGCCACTTTGTAGTATAATTGGAAGTTGGGCAGAATGATGCCTCCAACCTCATTTTTATTTCTCAGCATGGCTTTTGCAATTCAAGCTCTTTTGTGCTTCCATACAAATTTGATGATTTTTTTGTTCTATTTCTTTAAAGAATACCAATGGGATTTTAATGGGGAGTGCATTAAATTTGTATAATGCTTTAGGTAGTAAGATCATTTTAAATATGTTGATTTTCCCAATCTAAGGACATGGAATATCATTCCATTTCTTTGTGTCTTCTTCAATTTCTTTTAATAGGGTCTTATAGTTTTCATTATATAAGTCCTTTACATGTTTCCTTAGATTTTATTCCTAGATATTTTATTCTTTTTGTTACCATAGTACAAATAATTATTTTTTTGCACTTTTTTCATCATTATTAGAGTATAGGAGCGCTATGGATTTTTGAACATTGATTTTGTGGCCAGAAACATTGCTGTATTTATTTATTATTTCTAGTACTGTTATTCTGAGTCTTTAGAGCTTTCTATATAGAGAATCATGTCATCCAAAAATGCAACAGTTTGACTTCGTTTTTTATTTGGAAGCCTTTAATAGCTTTCTCTTGTCTGATTGCACTTGTTAGGACCTCCAATGTTATATTAAACAACAGTGGCAATAGTGGACATCCTTATCTTTTTCCTGATCTTAGAGTGAAGGTTTCTAGTTTTTCACCATTAGGTGTAATGTTGGCTGAGGGTTTGTCATATATGGCCTTTATTATGTTAAGGTACTCTCCTTCTATATCGATTTTGTTAAGTGTTTTAATCATGAATAAATGCTTTACCTTGTCGAAGGCTTTTTCTGCATCTATTGATATGATCATATGATTCACACTTTTTAATTTGTTTATGTGGTGTATCACATTAATGTATTTGCTTATGTTGAACCATCTCTGTGCCCCTGGGATGAAGCTCACTTGATCGCAGTGTACAATCTTTTTAATGTGTTGCTTTATTCAGTTCACTAGTATCTGATTTAGGATTTCTGCATCTGTGTTCATAAGAGATATTGGTCTGCAGTTTTCATTTTTTGTGTGTTATCCTTACCAGGTTTTGGTATCAGAGTAATATTGGCCTCATAAAACTTGTAGGAAAATATTGCCTCTTCTTCAATTTTTTGGAAGAGTTTGAGACTAATAGGTATTAAATCTTCTTTGAATGTTTGATAGAATTTACTGGTGAAGCTATCTGGTCCTGGACTTTTACTTTTTGGTAGGTTTTTGATTAATTTTTCAATTTCCATACTGCTGATCAGTCTATTTAGTATTTCCAGATCTTCTTGATTCAGTCTAGGAAGACTGCATTTTTCTAAGTATTGGTTCATTTCTTTTAGGTTATTAAATTTCTTATTATATACTTTTCATAGTATCTTCCATGAGCTTTTGTATTTCTGTGATGTCGGTCGTAATTTCCCCTTTTTCATTCCTGATTTTGTTTATTTGTGTCTTTTCTCTTTTCTATTTAAAGAATCTAGCCAGGGGTTTGTCAATTTTATTAAGTGTCTCTAAGAAAGAACCAGCTCTTTGTTTTATTTATTTTTTCTATTTTTTTTGTTTTCAATTACATTTATTTTTGCTCTAATTTTAATGATTTCTTCTGCTTACTTTAGGCCTCATTTGTTCTTTCTTTTCTAGTTTTTAAGATGAAGCATTAAGTTGTTTATTTTGGCTCATTCTTGTTTTTGGAGATAGGTCTGTAATGATATGAACATTCCTCTTAAGACCACTTTTGCCATGTCTCTAAAATTTTGATATGTTGTACTATCATTATCATTTGTTTCTATATATCTCTTGATCTCTCTTTTTTTTCTTCTCTGACCCAGTTGTTCTTCAATAGCATGTTGCTAATCTCCATGTATTTGTGGTACTTCCTGATTTATTTTTGCAGTTGATCTCCAGTTTCAAAGCATTACGATCAGAGAATATGTTTGGTATGATTTCAACCCTCTTATATTTGTTGAGGCTATTTCTGTGTCCCAGTATGTGGTCATTTCTTGAGAATATTCCATATGCACTAGAGAAGAATGAATAACCAGCTGTTTTGGGATAGAAGGCTCTGTAAATGTCAATTGTGTCCAGTTTGTCTAATGTGTCATTTAAGGATGTTATTTCCTTATTGATTTTTTATTTGGATGATCTATCCATATCTGACAGTGAGGTATTTAGGTCCCTTACTATGATAGTGTTTTGGTCTGTTTCTCAAACCTTTAGTTCTGTTAATAATTGCTTTACATATGTTGGGGATCCCTGATTGGGAGCATAGATATTAATAAGTGTTATGTTTTCTTGGTGCATGATTCCCTTTATCATTTTGAAGTGTCCTTCCATATCTTTCTTTATCTTTTTTATTTTGAAGTCTATTTTGTCTGATATTAGTACCGCTACTCCTGCTTTTCTCTAAATGCCATTTGCTTGAAATATCATTTTCCACTCTTTCACTTTAAGTCTATATTTGTTTTTGGAGCTGAGATGTGTCTCCTTGAGGCAGAATATGGTCTGGTTTTGAATTTTGATCCTTTCTGCAACTCTGTGCCTTTTTATTGGTGAGATCAGACCATTTACATTTAAGCTGATTATTGAAATATGAGGTCTTCTTATAGCCATTTTGTCTCTTGAATTCTGGTAGCTAGGTGTTTCCATTGCTTCCTTGTTCTTGTGTTTCTGTTTTCTTTATTTTGGTTGGCTTTTGTGGGTTTTCCCTCTGGTTCTTCTTGTTTTATGTTAAATACTTCAGTTCTGAATCTTAGGTGTGTGGTTAGCATTAAGTATATGAAAAGGATAGTTATACATACTCAGTGTTCCATTTTCTTCTGTGTATGCCTTATCTCCTTTTCCCTTTGTGAATTTGTATCTTTGAATCCTCCCCTTTTCAGTCATTGTTGTCTCAATTTGTCCCTATGTATTTTGAACATTTGTTACTATCTTGCTATAGCAATTCTCTTCTTATTATTTAAGCTTATATTGCCATGTTTTTAGTAAGGTTGCACTCCTCTGTTTCTATTTGCCTGATAGTCACTTTACTCTTAATTATGTATTTTTTTGTTTTGTTATTTTGTTTTAGATGAGCTGACACCTTTCAGTATTTCCTATAGTGCAGGCCTCATAGTAGAGAATGCCCTCAATTTTTGTATGTCTGGAAAGATCTTAATGTCTCCTTCATGTAGAAAGGAGAGCTTAGCTGGATACATTATTCTAGGCTGGTAATTCCTTTCACTTAATAGTTTGAATATTTGTTTCCACTCCTTTCTTGCTTGTAGGGTTTGTGCTGAGAAGTCCAAGGATAATCTAACAGATTTTCCTTCATAGGTTACCATCTTCTTTTCCCTGGCTGCCCTGAGAATTCTGTCTTTGTCGTTGATTTTTTGATAACTTTAGTAAAATGTGTCTTGGAGAAGGCCTTCTTGAGTTGAGGTAATTGGGTGTTCTGTTGACTTCTTGAATTCTAAGCTCCAGCTCATTCCTTAGATTTGTGAAATTCTCATCCACTATTTGCCAAAAAATGCTTTCTCATCCCTGGTTTTTCCTCACCTTCTATAATGCCCATTATTATTATGTTTTCTCTCCTGATGGTGTCAGCTAGTTCTTGTATTTCTCTTTCATTTTTTTTTTTATTCTTTGATTCCTCTCTTCTTCCTTCTGATTTATTTCTAGATTTCTGTCTTTGATATCACTGATTCTTTCCTCCATTTGGTTGACTCTATTTCTCAAGCTTGCTATTTTATTTTTCGACCCTCACAGTGTGTTTTTTATCTCCAGAAGTTCCATTCTCCTTGCTCTGCTCATCTAGTTGTTTTTTCATTTCCTGAAATTGTTGATATGACTTGTTTTGGAATTCACTGAGTTTTCCAGAAGTATCATCCTGAATTCTCTGTCATTTAAGTCACCTATTTCTATGTTTGTAAGCTTAGTTTCTGGAGATTTTTCTCTTTCTTTCTAACATGCCTTTTTACCTTGGTTGTTCATGGTGTTTAATGGACTCTTTTTTCGCCTTGGCATTAATGGAAGTGTATTCTGTTGTTTTTCCAGAAAGATTTATTATACAAAGGTGTCTCTTTAGCCTGCTACAAAGAAGGCACTTTTCTTTAGGTTTCCAGTAAGTGGCATCTAAGCCTCTCGGATTCCTGCTTTATATAAAGCCTAAATGTCTTTTTTATTTTCTTGTAGATATTTAATCACACTTGCTATGCTAAGTTTCAGTCCCTATCAGTGTTAGCAAGAGTTTTGATAGCATTTGCTTAAATTCCCCTTGGACTCCATGGTGTCTGGTCTCAGAGGGTAAGGGGATAGGGGCCCACTGGGTTGGGGACTGGGTGCTGTGGCTCAGTCTCAGCTTTGCAACTATGGCCAGTAAAAATCAAACTGTTATTTGTCTGTGGTCCCGACCCGCTTCTCTGCTCTCTGCCCTGATGACTGGGCCCTGGTGCTGGCTGCTAGAAGTTCTGGCACTTCTAGGCAGGCTGATCATGGAAGTTTCAGCACCTTCTCCCCTCCCCCTCCTCCTGCAGGGAGCTCCAGAGGCTGTGAGAGGTAGCTTCAATCTCATCAGCTTTTGCTCAGATTCCCCTGGGGACCCACAGTGTTCAGTTTTGGAGAGTATGGGGGCAAGGGCCCTCTGAGTTGGGAGTTGGGGGCTGCGGCTGGGCCTCAGTTTTGCAATCTGGGGGCTGGTGAAAGTCAACTGTTGTTTCTCTGCAGTCCTGTCCCGCTTCTATTTCTGCCCTGATGACTGACTGGGCCCTGCTGCCGGCTGCAATAAGTTCCAGCATTTACAGACAGGCTGATGAAGGCAGTCGCCGCACCTTCACCTTTTCCCCTCCACCTGCAAGGAGCTCTGGCAGTTATAAGAGGAAGCTTCTTTATTTCTCTGAGTCCGCCACCCAACACCCGGTATTCTGACCTGTGGTAGCTCTTATGCACAGATCCCACGCTCAGACATGCTAGTGTGCAGTTTGGGTGTTTTTTGTTGAGTTTTAGATGTTCAACTCATTGTTGTTTTAAGGGGAGAGATCTGAGGACATGTCTCACTCCACCATGTTTCTTCGCTGTCTCCTCTTTTTATTTTTTTCAATGTTTTAGTTGTGTGGGTATCGCTGCTCTGTCTATGAGTTCATTGTTATTTTTTTCTGCTCTACCTAGTTTGATGTTGAATCCTTCTGTTGTGTTTTTTAGTTCAGTTGCTGTATTCTTCAAGTCTGTGATTTTTATATGATACTTTGTTATATTTTCTATCTCTTTATTGAAATTTTCATTTTGCTCATTCATTCTTTTCTCAAACTTGGTGAGCATCTCTATGACCATTATTTTGAAGTCTTATCCACATTTCATTAAGTTATTTTTCTGAGGTTTTTATCTTGTCCTTTTTTGGAACATATTCCTTTGTTTCTTTATTTTCCTTGATTGCTTGTGTTGGTTTATATGCATTAGGTAAAATATCTACCTCTCCCAGTCTTGAAGTTGTGAGCTTGTGTAGGAGATAAATTTTATAGTTTAATTCTGCCTAAGTTCTTGTTTGTGTCTCAAACCTTTATGATTGTACAAACATATTATTTTATTTATAGTGACTCCCAGTAGTTGAGGGTGGGCCATAACCAGTCAGTGTTCCAAAAGGGAAGAACTCAATCAACACCTAGATGCAGGCTGATTGGAAGTCAGACCCTCATGAAGCAGCTTATAAAGTATGCTAATATATCTGTTTCTGGAAAAGATCGAAAAACAAACAGGTGTTTCTGTCTGTTCTCTCTGTACTGAGCCCTGGGATAATAACCCCTTAAGAACTGCCTTTCTTTGCTAGCATCCTGTTAAACTTATGAATATGAGCCTCACTTATGACCAAAACCAGGTTATCAAAAGATGTCTCTGGGTAACAGATACAGAAACACACAAACTAGGACACTACACATGTACACAAGCTCCTTACTTGGAGACACTAACAATCTGCGGATGTGCAGACAGAGAGCATAAAGGTGACTTTTGCTGTTCTCCTCAGTCTCTGGAGATGATGGTACTTGAACCTTAGATATAGGTTTAATTAGAAGCTTGTCCCTTCAGGTCTCAACAATAAAGATTAATAGGCCTCTTTCACAGATATTGGTGACCTAACGCAAGGCAAAAGCAGAGCTCAAAGATGTTGTCCACTGGCTTCCATATTGAAAGAGCACCTAGTAAGCCTCAGGATATGATCCAAACCAAGACAAGCAAAAAGGCATGTTTCCCAGAAAGACTAAAGGTGTTTTTCAGTTTGCTGTCTGCCTTGTGCTCTGGAGATGGTAGCAAGACAAGGATTTTCTCTCAATTTGTTAAAGTTTCATGGGACCCAAAAAATAAGCCCCATTGTCAAGCAAAGTCATGTGATCAAGGGGTATCCCTGGACAATAGCTATAGAAATCAGGACACCAGATGTAACAAATGAAGTACCAAGTACATATATAAGTTCTATAAAGAAGACACTGTTGCTCTGGTGTGCATGAGAGAGAGAGAGAGAGAGAGAGAGAGAGAGAGAGGGAGAAGGAGAGAGAGAGCACAAAGATATGGTCCACCTTCCAAAGTCTCTGGAGAAAATCACAATCAGCCTTAAATGTGTTTTTGTTAAAAGCTTGACCTTCAGCCACAATTATGAAGATAAGCTAAATAGGTCTCTTTCATAGAGAGACTTGGTACCTCAATCTGTTGCATCTCTCCTATGCCTTGGGGGTAGCATCCAGTTAAGAACTCTTTTTCTGTTTCTTACAATTCTGTGAGACTTTAGAGTATAAGCTCTCCTAGTCCCCAGAGCTAGGTAATCTAGAGGTGTTCCCTGGTTGGCAGCTGCAAAAATTGGGGTGCCTGACCACTGCAGAGTTTATTTTCTGGGGGATACTGTGGACCTTATGTGAGGAGAGGAATAGCACAATGATGGCAATCACCAATCCCTGTATTTGCAGAGTATTTTAGTGAACTCTAGATGTGTGTGATGCCTGCAATTCACTCATATGCTTTAAGATGAGCAAATGACTCCTCTTAAAGAAAGTCTCAAAGGTTTTCAGTTGGCTGCCTCTGTGCTGGAACATGGGGTAAATCTGCATCCATAAGCTCTCTCATAGACACAAGCCCTATTGGCTTTCAAAGGCAGATGTTTTGGGGACTGATCTCTCAGGTTTAGCTCTTAGAAGTTGGGGTGCCAGATGGGGAGTTCTAGTTCTTTGTTCCTCAGAGAAAAGCTCAGGATTTTGAGTTCTCCCCTAATTGTGGGTCATTGCTTCATGTGTAGGGTTTTTGGCGAGATTTTTGTTTCAGCCTCACTTTCCTATTTCAATGTGGACTTTTTTTCTCATTTGCCTTATGTGTAGGAGGTGCTGAGTTAGATTTAGTTTTTTTCCCCCCAGAGGAAATTATTGTATTTGTAGCTGTAGATTCAGTATATCTGTGGAAGGAGGTGAGATCAGGATCGTCCTATGTCACCATCCTGACTGAGACTTTGAAATAGCAATTTTTTTGAATGCCATTAAAGAGTTGAAGTCACAAGTCAGCCAAGGGAGTTGACTGCCAAGTGATAACAAGCCCCTTCAAGGAGAGATGGAAAACATGAAGTGTTCCACCTTTTATAGAACGTAAGAGGAAAAAGTAATTATCATAGAAGTGGGAAATAATCAGTTAAAAGTTTCCTAATTCTTAAAGACCTAATCTGAGATTATTTATAAATTTAGAATAAATGAGAGCTCCTAGATACAAAGATAAAAATCTTTCACAAACTCTTCTTCATGGGCATTCATGAAGAAATCATGAGAAAGTTTGGGGATTGGGCAAGAGGAGAGAAAGATAAAGAGATGCAGAAGGTTATTGAAAATCACTTATGATAGGAATAAAACACATATTTTCTTAGACCCTTTTCTCATACAAAGCACAAGCCTTAAACTTCTAGAGGAAATGTAGAAGCAAAACTCACTTATTTTGGGGGGAGTGACTATAAACCCTTTTTTCCATCCCAGGAACTAGGCAAAGATCCATTGCTTCAGGGCAGAGGGGAGGAAGGGTAGAAGCAAAGCCATTCTGAATCTTGAGGAAAGACAGAAAAAACATATCAAGTTCAGGATACTGCATCAATTCAAAACAGATATCTGCTACCACAGAGAAAGACAGAAAATTCTTTCTTACCCAATATCTATCACAGACACAAGGCATAATTGACTGTCATGGGGGATAATATGGGATTCTGAGAAAGAATCAACCTAAAGTTCAGAAACATAAGCCTTGCTCAAGAAAGACTAGACCAGGAGAATTAATAACCCTTAGTTAGTCTATCATGAAGAAAGTTCCGAATAACCAGAAAACAAAGTCTGCTACTTGGAGAGGAGCAAGAAAATGGAGAAAGACTTCCATCTTAGTACAGGCATGCAGGGAGTAAGAAAGGTGGGGATTGAGCAGGAACAATGTGAAAAGCTTTCTGGTACCAAAAGAGATACTAACTGCAAAATTATGATAACCCACTGCTGGAGTAAGTTGAAATAATTTGAAGCTTATTGTGCATTGGAAGTAGCCATAAAACACAAATCCAGATTTACTACTCATTAAATTGTCTCAAACTCCAAAATCAATGGTCTACCATAAGAAGTGGACCTATTTCTGGGTGCTAATGCTATTTATTTCAATATCTACTACAGGTATATCTCAGAGATATTGCGGGTTCAGGTTAAAACCATCACAGTAAAGCTAGTATTACAATAAAGCAAATCTCACAGTTTTTTTTCTTTCAAAGTGCATATAAAATTTGTGTTTACACTATACTATAGTCTATTAAGAGTGCAATAGCATTATATCTAAAAAGCAACGTCTACTTTAATTAAAGTAATTTATTGCTAAAAATGCTAACCATCATCTGAGTTTTCAGTGAGTCATAATATATTTACTGGTGGAGCGTCTTGTCTCGATATTGATAGCTGCTGACTTATCAGAGTGGTGGTTGGTGCAGGTTTTAGTGGTTGTGGCAATTTTTTAAAATAAGACAACAATGAAATTTGTTGCATCAGTAGACTTTCTTTCATGAACAAACTCTGTATCATGTGATGCTGTTTAATAACATTTTACCCACAGCGGAACTTTCCAAAACTGAAGTCAACCCCCTCAAAACATGCCACTGCTTTATCAATTAAGTTTATGTAATATTATAAATCCTTCATTTTCATCTCAACAGTCTTCACAGTGCCTTCACCATGAGTAGATTCTGTCTCAAGAAACCCGTTCTTTTGCTTACACATAAGAAGGAATTCCTCATCCATGAAGTTTTATCATGAGATTGCAGCAATTCAGTCATGTTTTCAGGCTCCATTTTAAATTCTAGTTCTCTTTCTATTTCCTACACTGAAGGTTTGAACTCTTCAAAGTTACCTATGAAGGTTGTAGTCACCTTTTTCCAAATTACTGTTAATGTTGATATTTGGACCTCTTCATGAATGTTCTTAATAAAATCTAGATCAGGTACCTTTCCAGAAGGTTTTCTACTGACTTTGCACAGACCTATCAGAGGAATCACTATCTATGGTAGCTATAACCTTATAAAATGTATTCCTTAATAAGACTTGAAAGTTGAACTTACTTATTGATTCATGAGCTGCAGGCATAAAAACAATGTTAACCTTTTATATCCTCATTAGAGCTTTTGAGTGACCAGGTGCATTGTCAATGAGAAGTAATATTTTGAAAGAAGTCTTTTCTTTTTTTCTGAGCAGTAGTTCTCAACAATGGGCTTAAAATGTTCAGTAAACTGTGTTTTAAACAAATATGCTCTCATCTAGGCATTGTTGTTCAATTTATAGAGCAAAGGCAGAAAAGATTTAGCATAATTCTCAAGGGCCCTAGGAATTTTGAAATGGTAAATGAGCATTGGCTTCAACTCAAAGTCATCAGCTGAATTAGCCTCTAACAAAAGAGTCGACCTGTCCTTTGAAGTTTTGAAGCTAGGCGTTGACTTCTCTTTTCTAGCCATGAAAATCCTAGATGGCATTTTCTTCCAATATAAGGCTGTTTAATCTACATTGAAAACCTGTTGTTTAGTGTAGTCATCTTCATTTGTTATTTTAGCTAGATCTTCTAGTTGACTTGCTGTATCTTCTACATTAGTATTTGCTGCTTCACCTTGCATTTTATGTTATGGAGATGGCTTCTTTCTTCAAACTTCATGAGCCAACCTTTGCTAGTTTCAAACTTTTCTTCTGCAGCTTTCTCAATTCTCTCATATTTCATAGAATTGAAGAAAATTAGGACCAGCCTTGCTCTGGATTCAGTTTTAACTTAAGGGAATGTTGTGGCTGGTTTGATCTTCCACCCAGGCCACAACAAATTTCTTTGGATCAACAATAAAGCTGTTTAACTTTCCTATCATTTGTGTGTTCACTAGAGTAGCAGTTTTAAGTTCCTTCAAGAATTTTTCCCTTGCATTAATAAGTTAGCTAATTATTTGGCACAAGAGGCCTAACATTTGGCCTATCTTGACTTTTGACATGCCTTCTTCTCTAAGATTAATTATTTTTAGCTTTTGATTTAAAGTGAAAAATGTGCAACGCTTTCTTTTACTCAAACATTTAAAGGCCCTTTTAAGGTTATTTTGCCAAAATATTTTTGTATCTCATGTAACAGAGAGGCTCTAGGAAAGGGAGAGAGATAAGGAAAAAGGCAGTTGATGGAGCAGTGGAACACTCAAAATATTTATTAACTTTACTATCTTATATGGGCATGGTTCATAGCATCTCAAGACAAATATCACTGATCACTATAAAATATAATAATAGTAAAAAGTTTGAAATATTGAGAGAATTACTAAATTGTGACAGAGACATGAAGTGAGCAAAGGCTCTTAGAAAAATGGCAAGTTGATGTCCGAAGCATGGCGAAGTGAGAGATGTCTCCAGAACTCTCCATTTGAAATAACAATAAGCTGAATATCTAAAACTCAACAAAAAACACACAACCTGCACACAAGCACATCTGAGTGAGGGATCTGTCAATAAGAGCTACCACAGGTCAGAATCACAGGAGTCTGGAGGTATACTGAGAGAAAAAAAAGCTGTCTCTCACAGCCAGAGCTCCCTGTAGGAGGAGGAGGAGAGGAAAAGGTGTGGTGGGTTCCCTGAACAGTCCTACCTGAGAGAGCTGTGAGCTCCACGCAATAGCAGTGTCCAGGGACAAGGGCAGAAATCAGAGAACTGGGAACAACAAAAAAGCAACAGCTGATTATTACCATCCATGGTTGAAAAACGCAAACTGAGCCACAGCCACCTTTCTCCAAACCAAAGGGCACCTCCCCTGATATCCTTCAAGATCAAATACCACAGAGCCCTTCAGGAATCTGAGCAAATGCTACCGAAACTGTTAGTAATACTGACAGGGACTGAGAATTAGGGTAGCAAGCATGATAGAATATGTATAAGAAAAAAATACATTATTAAGGCTATATAAAGCAGGGATTCAAGAAGTTTAGACAACCCCTACTAAAATCAAAAGAAAAAGAGCTTCTTTGCAATAGGCCAAAGAGACACCTTTATATAAAAAGTCTTGTTTCACCAATAAAAAGGCAAAGAGATACAGATTGTATCAAAAAAAAAAAAAGAAAAAGAAAAAGAAAAGAAAAAAACATGTGCTGCCTGCCAAGACACATCTCCGTTCCAAAGACAAATATAAACTCAAAGCGAAAGGGTGGAAAATGATGTTTCAAGCAAATGGCATTCAGAGAAAAAAAGGGCCACTATCACCTCTGTCATTCAATATAATATTGGAGGCCCTAGCAAGTGCAATCAGACAAGAGAAAGATATAAATGGCATCTAAATAGGGAATGAAGAAGTCAAACTGTCATTGTTTGCAGAAGACATGATTCTCTATATAGAAAACCCTAAAGACTCCATAAGAACACTACCAGAAAAAATAAGCAAATACAGCAAAGTTTCTAGATACAAAATCAATGTTGAAAAATTCATAGCATTTCTATACTCAAATAATAAAGTTCAGAAAAAGAAGTGGGGAAAATAATTTATTGTGCAATTGCACTAAAAAGAATAAAATGCCTAGGAATAAATCTAACAAAACATGTGAAGGACCTACATAATAAGAACTACAAAACTCTATTAAAAGAAATTGAAGAAGATACAAAGAAATGGAAATATAATCCATATTCTTGGTTTGGAAGAATCAACATAGTTAAAATGACCATATTACATAAAGCATTATACAGATTGAATGCAATCCCATTAAAATCTCATGGGTATTTTTTAAAGAAATAGAACAAAAAATCATCAGAATTGTACAGAAGCACAAAAGATCCAAAATTGTCAAAGCCATCTGAGAAAAAGAACAAGGCTAGAAGAATCACTCTGCCTGACTTCAAATTATACTACCCAGTGACATTAATCAAAATGGCATGATATTGGCTGGAAAACAAACACACGAACCAATGAAACAGAAGTGAGAGTACAGAAGTAAACCCCTATTTATATGGGCAAAAAATTTTTGACAGAAGAGCCAAAAACTTGCAGTGGAAAAAAGAAATCCTCTTCAATAAATGGTGCTGGGAAAACTGGAAAGTCACCTGCAAAAGAATGAAACCAGACTGTTGTCTGTCACCACACACCAAAATTAACTCAAAATAGAATAAGGGCTTGAATATGAGATCTGAAACAATAAAATGCATAGAAGAAAACATAGGAACTAAGCTCAAGGACCTTGTTCTTAAAGAAGATTTTATGAATTTGACCTCAAAAGCAAGGAAAGTGAAAGCTAAAATAAAAGAATGGGACTACATCAAACTAAATAGCTTCAGTATAGCAAAAGTAATCATCAACTTGATAAAGAGACAACCATCACAATGGGAAAATATATTTACAAGCAGTACCTCTGATAAGAGCCTAATATCCAAAATATACAAAGAACTCATACAACTCAATAGAAACAAAAAAGCAAATGATCCAATCAAAAAATGGGCAGAGGACCTGAACAGATATATCTCCCTAGAAGATATACAAATAGCCTACAAATATTTGAAAAGATGCTCTATATTACTAGCTTTATGGGAAATGAAAATCAAAACCACAATGAGATTACATCTCACACCTGTTAGAATAGCTATAATCAACAGGACAAGTAATAACAAATGTTGGAGAGGATGCAGAGAAAAAGGAACCCTCACACAGTGCTGGTGAGACTACAAACTGGTGCAGCCACTATGGAAAACAGTATGGAGTTTCCTTAAAAAAAACGAGAATTGATCTACCATATGATCCAGCAATCTCTCTACTGGTTATTTACCCGAAAGGCTTTAAAACTCATATCTAAAAAGATATTTTCACACCGATGTTCATAGCAGTATTATTCACAGTGGGCAGGTCATGGAAACAACTGAAGTGTCCTATGATAGATGATTGACTAAAGAAGCTGTGGTACATATATACAATGGAATATTACTCAGCCATAAGAAGAGATAAAATACTGCCATTTGGGACAACATGGATGGACATCGATATAATCATCCTAAGCAAAATAAGCCAGACAGAAAAAGTTGAAAATCACATGATATCACTTATATGTGGGATATAAACCTAAAAGCAACAAATGAACAGGATAAACAAACAGAGGCTCATAGACATGGACAATGGAATCGTAGTTACCAGAGGGTAGGGAATGCGGGAGGCAGATGGAGGTAGACAGTGTAAAGGGGGTCAAACATAGGTGGATAGGGAGAGGGTGAAGTGAGTAATGGGGATCGAATATGTGGCAGCTGGCGGAAACTGGATTTTGTGGGGTAAACACACAATAAAATATACAAATGTCAAATTATAATATGCATCTGAAAATTATATAATTGTATTAACCAATGTAACCCCAACAAACTTAATTTTAAAAAATATATAAATACGAGTAATGCAACTAGCAGGTAGATAGAAGCAGAAGAGTGCAACCCTTATAAAAAATAAGCCATTATAAGCTTAAACAATAAGAATAGATTTGCTAGAGCAAAATCGTAATGAACATTCAGCATGCATAGGGGCAATTTGAGAGAACAATGACTGAAAAGAGGAGGATTCAAAGATCTAAATTCACAAAAGAGAATGGAGATAAGATACATGCAGAAGAAAATGGATGACTGTGTGTGTATATATAACTATACTTTACATATTCGTAATGGTAACTGCACACTGAAGATTCATATCTGAAGTATATAACATAAATCAAGAAGGGCCAGAGGGAAACCCCACAAAAGCCAATCAAAATAAAGAAAACAGAAACACAAGGACAAGGAAGCAATGGAAACACCGAGCTACCAGAAGGCAAAAGATAAAATGATTATAAGAAGACCTCATATTTCAATAATCACCCTAAATGTAAATGGATTGAACTCATTAATAAAAAGGCAGAATGCTGCAGAATGGATCAAAAAACAAAACCCAAACATATACAGCCTCCAGGAGACACATCTCGGTTCCAAAGACAAATATAGACTCAAAGTGAAAGAGTGGACAATGATATTTCAAGCAAATGGCATTCAGAGAAAAGTGGGAGTAGCGGTACTAATATCAGATGAAATAGATTTCACAATAAAAAATGTAAAGAATGATAGTGAGGGGCACTTCATAATGATAAAGGGAATCATGCACCAAGAAGACATAACACTCATTAATATCTATGCTTCCAATCAGGGAGCCCCAAAATATGTAAAGCATTTATTAACAGAACTAAATGTTTGGGAAACAGACCAAAACACTATCATAGTAGGGGACCTAAATACTCCACTGTCGGATATGGACAGATCATCCAAATAGAAAATCAATAAAAAAACAACCTCTTTAAATAATACATTAGAACACCTGGACATAATTGACATTTGCAGAGCCCTTCTCAAGGACTGAGCACATACTGGGAACAGAAAGAGTCTCAACAAATATGAGGGTTGAAATCATATCACCCATATTCTCTGATCATAATGCTTTGAAGCTAGAAATCAACTGTAGAAAGAAAGGGGGAAGAACCACAGATCTTTGAAGATTAATCAGTATGCTACTGAAGAATGACTAGGTCAGAGAAGAAATAAGAGAGTTCAAGAGATATATAGAAATGAATGATAATGACAGTAGAGTATATCAAAACTTTTGACACATGGCAAAGTCATAATAAGAGGAAAGTTCATATCATTATAGGCTTATCTCAAAAACAAGAACGAGCCCAAATAAACAACCTAATGCTTCATCTTCAAAAACTAGAAAAGGAAGAACAAATGAAGCCTAAAGTCAGCAGAAGGAAAGAAATCATCAAAATTAGAGCAGGAATTCATGAAATTGAAAACAAAACAAAAAAAAAAACAAAAACAGAAAAAAAATGCAACAAAGAGCTGGTTCTTTGAGAAGATTAATAAAATTGACCAACCCCTGGCTAGACATACTAAAGAAAAAAAAGAAAGAACACAAATAAACAAAATCAGAGATGAAAGAAGGGAAATTAAAATGACACCACAGAAATACAAAGATCATACAAGAATACTATGAAAAAGGATATAACAACAAATTTATAACCTAGAAGACATGGTCCAGTATTTATAAAGGCACAACATTCATAGATGAAATAAAAAAGAACTGAAAAATATAAATAGACAAGTCAGCAGTATGGAAATTTAAACCATCATCAAAAACCTACCAAAATTAAAAGTCTTGGACCAGATGTCTTCACTAGTGAGTTCTACCAAACATTCAAAGAAAATTTAACAACTATTCTCAACCTTTTTCAAAATATTGAATAGCAAGCAATACTTCCCAACTGATTTTATGAGGGCAGTATTACCCTGACACCAAAACCTGGTAAAGATAATACAAAAAAAGAAAACTACAGACCAATATCTCTCATGAACACAGATGCAAAATCCCTAAATATAATACTAGCGAACAAAAATACAGCAACATATTAAAAAGATTATACACCATGATCAAGTAGGCTTCATCCCAGGGGTCCAGGGATGGGATAAGATACACAAATCAATTAAAGTGATATACCACATAAACATATTAAAAAATGTGAATCATATGATCATATCAATAGATGCAGAAAAAGCTTTTGGCAAGATACAGCATCCATTTGTGATTAAAACACTTAAGAAAATTTGTATAGAAGGACAGCACCTTAACATAATAAAGGCCATATATGACAAACCCTCAGCCAACATTATTCCTAATGGTGAAAAACTAGAAACCTTCACTCTAAGATCAGGAAAAAGGTAAGGATGTCCACTATTGCCACTGTTATTTAATATAACATTGGAAGTTCTAGAGAGTGCAATCAGGCAAGAGAAAGCTATTAAAGGCTTCCAAATAAAAAATGAAGAATTCAAACTGTCACTATTTTTGGATGACATGATTCTCTATATAAAACCCTAAAGACTCAGAACAATGGTACTAGAAATAATAAGTAAATACAACAAAGTTTCTGGCTACAAAATCAATGTTCAAAAATCCATAGCTCTCCTATACTCTAATAATGATGTGTCAGAAAAAAGTGGAAAAAATAATTCCCTGTGCAATGGTAACAAAGAGAATAAAATACGTAGGAATAAAATCTAAAGAAACATGTGAAGAACCTATATTATGAAAACTATAAGACCCTATTAAAAGAAATTGAAGAAGATACAAAGAAATGGAAAGATATTCCGTGTTTTGGATTGGAAGAACCACATATTTAAAATGATTTTACTACCTAAAGCATTATAAAAATTTAATGCAATCCCCATTAAAATCCCATTGGTATTCTTTAAAGAAGTAGAACAAAATTTTTCAGATTTGTATGGTAACATAAAAGACCCCCAAACACCAAACTATCCTGATAAAAAAGAGCAAGGCTGGAGACATCACTGTGCCCATCTTCAAATTATACTTCAAAGCGAAAATAAGCAAAACAGCATGGCCAAACAGACACATAGATGAGTGAACAGAATCGAGTCTAGAAGTAAACCCATATTTATATGATAAAATGATTTTCGATAAGAAAGCCAAAAAAATACAATGGAGAATGGATAGCATCTTCAATAAACGGTGTTGGAAAAACTGGAAAGATATCTGCATAAGAATGAAACCAGAGTATTGTCTATCACTACACAGCAAAATTAACTCAAAATGGATTAAGGACATGAATATAAGACCTGAAACAATAAATTGCATAGAAGAAAACATAGTAACTAAACTCAAGGACCTTGGATTTAAAGAAAATTTTATGAATTTAACCTCAAAGGCAAGGGAAGTAAATGCTAAAAAAATGAATGGGACTACATCAAACTAAAAAACTTCTGCACAGCAAAAGAAACCAACAACAGGTAAAGAGACAACCATACCAATGGGAAAATATATTTGCAAGCAATGCCTCTGATAAGGGCCTAATATCCAAAATATACAAAGAACTCATACAATTCAATAGAAACAAAAAAAGCAAATGATCCAATCAATAAATGGGCAGAGGACCTGAACAGACACTTCTCTCTAGAGGACATACAAATGGCCTATAAATACATGAATAGATGCTCAACATTGCTAGGTATAGGGAAATGCAAATCAAAACCACAATGAGATTACATCTCACACCTGTTAGAATAGCTATAATCAATAGGACAAGTAATAACAATAGTTGGAGATGATGTGGAGAAAAATAAACCCTCATACACTGCTGGTGGGACTGAAAATTGGTATAGCCCCTATGGAAAACAGTATGGAGGTTCCTCAAAAACCCGAGATTTGATCTACTGTATGGTCCAGCAATCCCTCTACTGGGTATTTACCCCAAAGTCTTTAAAACTCATGTCCAAAAAGATATTTGCACACCGATGTTCATAGCAGCATTAACAGTGGCCAGGACATGGACGCAACCAAAATGTCCTACAATAGATGATTGGCTAAAGAAGTTGTGGTACATGTATACAATGAGATATTACTCAGTAGTAAGAAGAGATGAAATACTGCCATTTGAGACAACATGGATGGATGTTGAGATAATCATCCTAAGTGAAATAAGCCAGAAAGAAAATGTTGAATATCACATATCACTTATATGTGGGATATAAACCTGAAATCAACAAACTAAGAGGATTAACAAACAGAGACTCAGGAACATGGACAATAGACTAGTGGTTACCAGAGTGTAGTGGAGTGGGAAAGGGCAGGGGTAGATCGGGTAAAAGGTGTCAAATGTGTGGTGACAGAAAGATATCTAACTATGGGAGGTAAACACAGTGTAAATATATATATGCGCCTTACTGGTGAAATGTACAGTTGAAACTTACTGGATTTCATTAACCCATGTCACCATAAAAAATAATTAATTAATTAAAAAATTACATGAGATAAGTAACTATGAATATTTATTATTTGCAATCTGTTAAATATATAAAATTTGCAATCTAGTGGTAAGTGTGAACAGTATGCATTAACAAGTTACAAATTTTAGTAGAGATAAAATATTTATTAAAAAAGTCAAATTGAAATGCTAAAAATAAAACAAAAATCTTATAATGTCAAAGTTTTATTCTTTCAATAGCCTTATTATCATATTGAACACATCTGAAGAAAGAATCTGTAAACTTGAAGACAGGAAAATGAAAATTAAAATGAAATAGAAAAGAGAATAAATTTATTTACTATTTAAAATCTGATGTTATTTCCAAGTATTTTTGTTGTCAACAATTTTATAAAATGATGATGATAATAGATGGTAGTTGGTTAATTTGACAAAATAATATCAAAGTCTCAGAAATCTAAATACGATTCTCTTCTTTTAAAAATCTGGATAATTTTACTGAATCTTCTCAACAACCCAGTCAGTTAGGTATAATTCCCTACATTTTATTAAAGAGAACTTTAAGGTTTAAAAAGATTATGCTGCTATCCACAAATGTTACACAGCTAATAAATAGTAGATGAGGGACATGAATCCAGGTAAATGCCAAAGCTTTTATTGGTACTTGACCAAAATATTATTCAGCCTCTTGGCTTTCTTTGGCTTTCTGCTACCCTTTTAGGAGAAAGGAGTTACTTTCTGTTATTGTGTGATGTCTCTGGCCACTAGGAGACAATTTGGGAACCTTTATATCTATTTCCACTCTTTACTCCTTACTCTCTAAAATATAAGTTCTATGAAGGTAGATTTTTTTTCTTCTTATTTTCTATTGAATTATCAGCAACTAGAATGCAGCTTGAATATAAAAAATGCTCAATAAATATTTATGCTGGAAAGAGTCTATGAACACTCACCTGAGCACAATATATAATTTTAATTATAATCAAAGAATATAGCTACCCAACCAAACTTTACTTATAGTCAATAGTAATTGTGGCAACCCCTTTGATTCTATGGTTCATACCTGGATGCTCCTCAAACTGCCTATTTTAATTTCCAGTTTAGAACTCCAGGCATGATTGCTCTTGAGAAATTAATTTTATGTTTTAGATGGAGAAAGATCACATGAGTGTGTGCCTTGGCATGTTTGCTGTTTTGGCCCAATTATTGGGGCTCTAGCACCTATTGGACAAGAATGCTAATCATTGTTATTATTGGAGTAGCAGTCTTGGAAATCTCCTCTTCCATGCCAAGATTGGAATGAAGTTATGATTCTGACTTTTAAAGTTGGAATTTGATAGGTGATTTCACATTGAAATAATGTTTTATATTTGTTTTAATTAAAACTTAATGGAACAAATATTTACTAGGCATATACTCTATCCTTCCAACTGTGGTGGGCCCTGAGGATGACTGGTAATTAAGAAAGTTTTTTCTCTCAAGGAAATCACAAACTCATGGGATATGAAAACCAAAAAAAGATGGTGAGAACTTCCCTGATCAATCAACTCTGCTTTGAGGGTCAAGAAAGTCAAGAAAGTTTTACAGAAGAGGTAATGTTAAAGCTGAGTCTGGAAGGGTGAGTAGGAATTTTACTGGCAAACGAGTAGAAAAGTGTATTAAAGACAGAGAAAACTGCATCTGGAAAGCATACATATGTACAATGTATGTAAAAAACAACATGATATAATCAGAAAAATGAAGGAGCATAAGGCTGTGGAGGTGGGCAGGAGTCAGCTCATAAATTACCTGGTATGCCATTTCAAGAAAAGAAAATTTGTACTTTTATCAATAGGAAGTCATTGAAGGTACCCGGACAGAGAAATTCAGATAATTAGGGCAACAGAATAAAATGTTGAGGACCTCAACTAGATGAAGCTATGGAACAGGAAAGGGGAAGTGGAAAGGATATGCTAAAAGCTATAAGATTTAGTGGTAACTTCTTAGACAGTAATGGTGAGAGAGAGAGAAATTCAGATTGCCATTTATTGGACTGAGAAATACAGAAGGAATGCAATTTTGGTGTCATTGGAAGAGAGTTGGAATGGAGAGAGAGTGGAAGTAGGGCAAGAAAGAATTCAGTATTGTACTTGCTAAGGTTGAGTTGCCTGTAGGTGGAGAACCACAAGAGGTAGTTAGGAATATGGGTTTGAAGCTCAAGGAAGAAATCTGAGCTTGAAATAAATATTTGGTAATCATCAGCATAGAGATGGTGGCTGAAGCTATCTATGTGATGAGATTACCTGGAGATAATATGTAGATTAAGAAGGCAGTGGATTGAGGGGCTAGTTTAGGACCCTAATCACCACTAAGATCCTTGTTTCTATAGAACAGTGTTCTCCAGAGTCCAAACAACCAGCTTACATATGGTTTCCCCTCCGACTCTGGGAATAAAAACAAGTAAAACAAAACTCCCAATGTTTGCAATAGAAATTTAGAGTTTATAAATACTTTCATACCCATTATCACATTTATTGATTATAACATCCCTGTGGGGATAGGCAAGGGCAGGGATGTTTCTACCTCTATTAGTGATGGATTTGTATATCTAAAACATAGTAACAAACTTTTGGAATGCAGCTATTTCTGAGGTTTAGGAGAACCTATAATAACCACACTTTATATTATAATACATACAATTTTTTTTTGAAATTATCTCCTTTGGCTATTCCAACTAACTTGAGAAGAAGATAAGATAGAAATTGTTACACTGACTTTTAAAGATGATGAAATTGAGGTCCAGGAAGTTTAGACAACTTGCTGAAGATGGCAAGAAAAAAGGCTTTATTAAGTCCTCAATTGACTGCTTTTCCCCCACCAAACTACTTCAAACAGCATTCTACCATGAGAATACTTTGTTGACGTTTTTTCAAGTACATTTTAAAATCCCTTTTGGCAAACGTATTAAGGAACTTAGAAAGTACCAAGTTTTAACATATCTTTTTATGTTAATATAAAAAATATTACAAATGCATTTTTAGACAAGGAAAAGATAGAAATAAGTGACAGCTCTACAATAATTCAAAAACAAACACCAGATATGTGTAAACCTTAAAGAGTAGAGAAGTATACATCAAGTGACTATTTCAGCTCACCCCACTGCATGGTGTGAGAAATAATGTTGGAGATTAGATTAGTTGAGGAGTTAAAAATGAAATGAAGTAAGAGAGGCCAGAGAGACAGCCTCAAATAACATATGGACTGCATTTTTAAAGTTGATTGTATTTTTAAGTTAGGTGCTCAAAACATAGAAAACAATCTTTTAAAACAATACTTTACACTCCTTTTAAAGATTTCAGTTTAGACCATGAAAGCTTGATTACTCCCCTTCCTATGTCAGGTTAACATTGCTCATCTGACCTTGGGCAGGAGTAAGAGCACACTTAAACATACAAGGAAATATTCGTTTACCCCATTTAGGTGGGAGCACCAGCCTTAGGCAAACTTTTGCATTGTGTAAATTTGCCCTTTGGTTCTCTCTCTCTCTCTCTCTCTCTCTCTCTCTCTCTCTCTCTCTCTCTCTCCTTTTTTAATTAAATTAATTGGGGTGACATAAATTACTACACTTATATAGGTTTCAAGTACAATTCAATAATACATCATCTTTATATTGCATTGTGTGCTTACCATTTAAAATCACCATATATTTGACTACCTTTACTCTTTTCTACTCTCCTCCCCTCTTTCCCTCTGGTAACTACTAAACTGTATCTATGAGTTTCTCTTTGTTTGTCTTGCTTGCTTGTTGCATTGTTTTATATACCACATATGAGTGGAATAATATGGTTCTCAACTTTTCTGTCTGACTTATTTCACTTAGCATGATTATTTGCATTCATCCATGTTGTCTCAAATGGCCGTATTTCATCTTTTCTTATGGCTGAGTTGAGTGAAAATGAGAATAAAAAACAATAGAAAAAATTAATGCAACAAATAGCTGGTTCTTTGAAAAGATCAATAAAATTTACAAACCCCTGGCTAGACTCACTAAAGAAAGAAGAGAAGAGACACAATGTCAGAAATGAAAGAGGTTACAATGGACACCACAAAAATATAAATGATCATGAAGAATACTATGAACAATTATATGCCACCAAATTTAACTACCTAGAAGAAATGAACAAATTCTTAGAAATATACAGCCTTCCTAGACTGAATCATAAAGACCTGGAAAATCTAAATAGAATGATCAGTAGTAGGAAATTGAAACAATCATCAAAAACCTTTTAAAAAGTAAAAGTCCAGGATTTGATGATTTTGCTATTGAATTCTACCAAACATTAGAAGATGATTTAATATGTGTCCTTCTCAAACTTTTCCAAAAAATTGGGTGAAGAAGAGGCACTACTTCCTTTTTATGAGGCCAAAATTACCCTGATGTCAAAACTTAATAAAGATAACACACAAAAAGAACACTGTAGACTAATATCACTGATGTATTACAGATACCAAAATCTTAAACAAAATACTAGCAAATCAAATACCAAACATTGAAAAGATTATACATCACAATCAAGTGGGGTACATTCCAGGGGCACAGGGATGGTTCAAGATATGCAAATAAAATAATGTGATACACCACATAAACAAAATAAAGGATATAAAACATATAATCATATCAATAAATGCAGAAAAAGTATTTGACAAGATATAACATCCATTTATGATCAAAATACTCAATGAAACAGATATGGAAGGAAAGTACCTCAACATAATAAAGACCATACACAGTATTCTCTCCTTTTGAAATTCTCTTTCATGATTCTTTGCCTCATTCCTCAGGCATCCAGTATCTTTATGCTACTGTCCACAGGATGGGGTATGGGATGTGGAGAAACAAATAGATCTTCTGTCCAGACTTAAAGTTTTTGTATTCCAAAATTCTACCTACTCCTTTCTTGAATTTTAAAATTTCACCCACACTTCACAAAGTTTTTTGCCCTCAGAGTGGCAGAACTCAATGAAGAGTTTTGGAGGAAAGTAATGTGATTTAATTAATTCAGAAAAGTGAGTAAGTATGAATAGTTCCTGAACTTTCCCAGAAGTAACTGCAAGAGGATGCTTTGTTAAATCATATGGTTTTTTCAATTGATAGGCTTTCTGACAGTGTAGCAAAAAGAAATTAAAACAACAACAATAGAACAGTCAGTGAAATGTTGAAGGGATGAAGAAGTACAAATTAGTAGTTACAAAACAGTCATGGAGATGTAGATTTTTATTCTAAATTAAAAAAAAATAATTTACGAAGTGATCTCCTTGATTAGTCTAGTACCCACCTGGTACTATACATCAGTATTACAATATTAATGACTATATTCCCTATGCTGTGATTTGTATTGCCATGACTACTTACACTTGAAACTAATATAATATTGAATATTAACTGTAATTGAAAAAGGAAAAAAATTAAATAATCGAAGAATGATGGCAGGGATGGACTTCCCAGTGAGGTGACAAGAGGTTAGGTTGACTTCACTCAGGGTTTTTTAAAAAAATATTAATCTAATTCAGGGTCCTTTGTAAGCAGGATATACAAATCAAGGACTGCTGCAGAGTCTTGGGGACAGTTGGTTTCCTGGTAACTGAACTGGAAGTTTAGGGCTTGTTGAATGTCCTCGTAGGTTCTTTTAGAGGTGGGGGTATTCCTTTTGTTGAAGAGCTTATTTTATTCAAGAACAGCAGTTAGCTTCTTCTCCAAGGTGACCTTAGAATCTTTCACATTGTCAGTGACAACTCTTCCCTAGTCTAGGAATTTCCATACTCTGAATATACTCAGAAGGAAAGAGGCAGTGTGTGTGTGTGTGTGTGTGTGTGTGTGTGTGTGTGTGTGTGTGTGTGTTTGAGAGACAGAGAGAGAGTGAGAGAGAGAGAGAGAGAGAGAGAGAGAGAGAGAATGGGATGTGAGAGGGGGTTAATATGACTTTTACTAGTTAAATTACTTTATGTTTCAGTACATAAGGCCATTTTTATTCTCTAATTTGAGACAGAAGAGTCCAGTCAGATTCTTACTTCCCCATCACAATGTCAGAGGGGTTTCTGACCAAGGTTAATCTGTAAAAAGTAATTCCAGCTCTCCAACTATTGTAGAGGATGAGAGGCCTGCTGCTTGGGGAGGATGGATGCAGTCTGATAGAGAGGATCAAATTACAGCTAATTAGTCATCTAAGTCTATAATTTATTTAGGAATGGAGATCATGGCATTTAAGTTTAATAAAGGCAGTGTTTAACATCATCTCACCCTCTATGTTCCCAGGAATCTTGCCCATTTGTATTAGAAGAGCAGTTATGTAGAATAGTAGATGTAGCACTGAACTGGGTATCAAAAGAACCTAGTTTCTCATTCTAGTTTTGTCATTGACTAATACAAATAGTAATAAAAATAACTAGTGTTTATTCAACACTTTAAAACATAGTTTCTTTTCACCTGCATACATGATCTTTTTAGAGTTACTGGAGTCCTCAGCTAGTCACTTCTCTTATTTGGGCTTCAGTTTCCTTTTTAAAAGGAAATGAGTAGATGGATTTGGTTACTCTAAGGGGATTTTTAAAGCTAATGCTGTAAAATAATTAAAATTCTCTTATCTGAATGTAATTCTGTTAGGGAATATGTGAGAGTTAAAAAAATTATAATACATGGCCCAGGACCTGCATAATTATATAATCTAGTTATTTATGCTTCCTAGCATGGATCCACAGAAAATGTAAAAGAATTTTGCATTTTAACAGAACTCTAGAAAATGTACATGACTTCTGCACATAAAGAAATTAATCTGGAATGTTTCTGCATATTGAGGGAGTTGAGGCAAGAGTTTCTTGGATAAGGAGAATGGATATTTCAGGGAAGACAGCCTACTCAGGGTTCCTCAAATCAAAATGTATAGCCACTCACTGTTCTTGTCCCTATACAAAGACCAACTCTGAATGACAGTATATATATATATATGTGTGTGTGTGTGTGTGTGTGTGTGTGTGTATGTAATATATGTATCACACCCATTTATCCCATTTATTTATTCATTAATTCATTCATTCTTATTCAGTATATATTTATTGAGCTTCCACTACAGACCAGTATTGTGCATAGTCCAGGAATAGAGATGAAAAGGAAATAGGCTCCTTTTCAAGAAACTTAAAAGTCAGTCTTGGTCTTGCTTACTTCTTGTTAAAATATCAGTAAATTAAGGGTTTTATTAACATCTGAGAAATAGAATTGTTGACTACTCTGTCAAGTTGTTAAGGTAACTCCAACCTATAAGTCTATTTGCTTTACTGAAGGTACTCAAATCTAATAGCCTATATTTAGCTCAGTTGTTCTGAATGTCAATTAAATGCCCAGAAAAGAAAAAAAATGAGTAAAGCCAAGATGAGAAAGTAAATCATATATAGTAGGATTCTTATTATTATAGGCTTCATATTTTCCTAAATATAACTTTTTAAGTGAATTTTATTTTTCAAATACAGTTGGCATACAATATTATATTATTTTCAGCTGCACAACATGGTGATTAGGCATTTATATAACTTACAAAGTAATTACCCCAATAAATTTAGTACCCATCAGACACCATACATAGTTATTACATTACTTACTATATTCTTTATGCTATACTGTACATCCATGACTTTGTAACTACCAATTTGTACTTCATAATCCCTTTCTCTGCTTCATCCACCCCCATAATCTGGCAACCGTAAAAATGTTCTCAGTATCTATGACTTTGTTTCTGCTTTGTTTATTGTGTTCTTTAGATTCCACATATAAGTGAAGTCGTGTGGAATTTGTCTTTGTCTGACTTACCCCACTCAGCACAATACCCTAGGTCCATTCATGTTGTTGCAGATGGTAAGATGACATTCTTTTTTTATGGCTGAGTAATAGTCCATGTATATATGTACCACCTACTCTTTATCCATTCATCCATTAATGGACATTCAGGTTGTCTTCTTATCATGGCTATTGTAAATAATGCTGCAATGAACGTATGGATTTACATGTCCTTTCAAAGTAGTTTTTTGAGAATCTTTGGTTAAATACCCAGAAGCAGGGTTACTGGGTCCTCCTTTGTTTCTTATTATAGCCTTTGTTTTAAAGTTTATTTTGTCTGATATAAGTGTTCCTACCCCAGCTTTTTCTGTTTGTTTGTTTCCATTTCTATAAAATATTATTTTTTTATCCCTTTACTTTGGGCCTGTGTGTCTTCCTATCTGAAATGAGTATCTTTTAGGCAGCATATTTAAGGATTTGTTTATTCTGCCATTCATTTACACTATTTTTTCCCCAGCTTTATTAAAATATAATAGACAATTAGTTGCTCATATTTACATTGTGCAATTTAATGAGTTTTTTTTCAATTATAGTTGGCATACAGTAATATACCAATTTCAGTTGTACAGTCTAGTGATGAGAGATCCACATAACTCACAGAGCAATCACTGCCTTAAGTCTAGTACCCCTCTTCCCCCTTACATATTTATTACAATATTATTAACTATCTTCCTCATGCTACACTCTACATCTCCATGTCTATTCTGCAACTATCCTTTTGCACTTCTTAATTCTTCACCTTTTTTTCTATCCCCCCAACCCCTTCACTTCTAGTAGCCCTCAAAATATTCTCTATATCTATGAGTTTATTATGGCTTTTGTTGTTGTAGTTGCTTATTTTGTTCTTTAGATTTCACATGTACTTGAAATGAAGCAATATTTGTCTTGCTATCTAACCAATTTTATTCCACACTATAACTTCTAGGTCCATCAAGGCAATATCTATTTCCATTCATTTCTTTTTAGTCTGTGTATGTCTTTTAATCTGAAGGGAATCTCTTGTAGGCAGCATATGCTGGGAGCTTGTATTCTTGTCCATTCAGCCACTCCAAGTTTTGGTTGTAGCACTTAATTCTTTTCCATTTGAGATACTTGTTGATAAGAATATAGTTATTACCATTCTTTATTCATGTTTTTGATACATGTATTTTTCTTCTTGAAAAAGTCTCTCCAACATTTCCTGTAATAATGATTGGTGTTGATAAATTCCTTTAGCTTTTTTTCTTTTTTTTTGTCTGGGAAGCTCTCTGTCTGTCCTTTGACTCTAAACAACAGATTTGCTGGATAAAGTATTCTTGGTTGTAGATCCTGGGTTTTCATCATGTTGAATATTTTATGCCAAGAGCATCTGTACAGCATGGTTTCTAATGAGAAATCAGCTGCCAGAATTATAGGTGCTCCCTTGTAGGTAACTAACTGCTTTTCTCTTGCTGCTTTTAAGATTCTCTCTTTGTATTTCACCTTTGGCATTTTAATTATGATATGTTTTGGTGAGGACCTCTTTGAGTTCCTGTTTCTTGGGACTCTCTCAGCTTCTTGGGGTTGTATGTCTATTTTCTTCACCAGGTGAGGGAAGTTTTCCATCATTATTTATTCAAATAGCTATTCAACTTCTTGTTTTCTTTCAAGGACCCCCTGTAACATGGATATTTTTACATTTAATAGTGTCCCATAGGTTCCTTAAATTATTATTATAGTCTTGGCTTCTTTTTTCTTGCCATTGTGATTGAGTGTCCTTGGATTCCTCATCCTCTATATCGGTGGCTCAATCCTCTTTATCCACTGTTGATTCCCTCTAATATACTCTTCATCTGAGTTAATGTGTTCTTCATTTCTGACTGGTTTCCTTTTATAATGTCCATTTCCATTTTTATGGTTTTTTTTAAAATTTCTTTTTTAAAGTCCTCACTGAATTCATCTATACTTACCCTAAGTTCATTGAGCATCTTCATAACCAGTGTTTTGAACTCTGTATCAGTTAGATTGCTTGACTCTATTATTCCTGGATCTCTGTTCTGTTCTCTCATATGGCTTCTGCTTCTGTGTCTTCCATTTTTGGCTGCCTTTCTGTGTCTGTTTCTATGTATTTAGCAAAGCTTCTAAGTCTCCTGGTCTTATTAGTGTGGCTTTGTGTAGTAGGTAGGTGTCCAGTGGTACAGTCCTGAGAGAAGTTCAGCTGCAGGCCCTGTATAGCCCCAGCCTGTGCCCCTCCAGAGCCACTTGTTAGGATTCAGCAAGCAATTCACAGATGCTATGCTAATGGTTACTTCAAGAAACTACACCAGAAACCAAGGCCAGCTGCCACTAGTGTGAGTCTTGGCTCTGCTCAGCAAGGAGCACCTAACTAGCTGAGGATACAGCTGGATGTGGCTTGGGTAGGGCCATGAGTTGGGGAAGGTGGAGTTTCAGGGAATCTTCTGGGCAGAGTAACATCTGTTATCCAGTTTGATGATGTCTCAAATATGGTGGTGCTGCGTCATCACGCTGGGAGAAGAGAGGGCTCAACAGAGGAACAATAGATACTGTTGGCAGTTCTGTCCAGGAGAGAACCTCACCTCTAGCCCTCACTCCAATAACTTATTGTCTCTCTTTAAATCCCTGGTGCCTTCCGTGCAGCCAACCCAGTGATGGTACTCAGAGCAAGCAGGTCCGTCACCATGAAAGTCCGCTCATGGACACAGCCCCTTTAAGAGGTGTGTGCAGCTTCTGGCTGCTGCTGCCACCTCATCCTCTGTCCCACTCAGCTGCTGAGTACCGGGCAGCCTCGTGTTCTTTTCCCATCCTACCTCCTCCCGTTGCAGGGTGATTTCTTATTTCTCTCCCTATTTGTAGTGCTTCTGTTCTTCCCTTATTGTTTGCTCTGTGTTTCTGTCACAATTTTGATTTGGCCGCAAGAGGGATGAACAAAGCCTCTATCTACGTGTTTTTTTCCTTCTCCCAGTTACCCTGACTTTTGATTGAAGCATTTAATTCATTTACATTTTAAAGAAGTTATTGATAGATATGTAGTTATTGCCATGTTAGTATTTATAGTTTTGATACTTTTCTTCTCCTTTTTCTTCTTCTTCTTCTTCTCTTCTTCTTCCTCCTCCTCCTCCTTCTCCTCCTTTTTTTCTTCTTCTTCAAGAAGTTCTAATATTTCTTGTATTACCGGTTTGCTGTTGACTAACTTCTTCAGCTTTTTGGGTGGGGGGAAGGAAGCTCTTTACCTGCCTTTGATTCCAAATGATTGCTTTGCTGGATAGAGTAATCTTGTAGGTCCTTGCTTTTCATCATTTTGAATATTTCCCGCCAATCTCTTCTGGCCTCTGAAGTTTCTGTTGAGAAATCAGCTGATGGTATTATGGGACTTCCCTTGTAGGTAATGAATTGCTTTTCTCTTACTGCTTTTAAGATTCTCATTTTGTCTTTAACCTTAGCATTTTAATATTGATGTGTTCTGACACGGGCCTCTTTGGGTTCATCTTGTTTGAGGCTCTTTGAACTTCCTAGGCTTGTATGTATATTTCTCTCACCAAGTTAGGGAAGTTTTCCATCATTTTTTCTTAAAATAGGATTTCAATTTCTTCCCCTCTCTCTCTTTTCTTCTGATATACCTGTGATGCGACTGTTGGTACATTTAATGTTGTTCCAGAGACCCCTTGAACTACCCTCATTTTGAGGGGGGTGGATTCTTTTGTCTTTTTGCTGTTATGATTGGGTGGTTTCTGTTACCTTATCTTCTAAATCACTGATTCGATTTATTATTGTTAATTCTTCATAAGGCATTCTTCATTTCAGTTATTGTATTCTTCATGTATGACTAGTTCTTTTTTATGTTTTCTTTCTCTTTGTTAAAGTTCTCACTGAGGTCATCTACTCTTCCTCTAAGTTCATTGAGCATCCTTATAACCAATCTTTTAATCTCTGCCTCTGATAGATAGCTTGTCTCCATTTTGTTTAGATCTTTTTCTGGAGCTTTTTTTTCTGTTCTTTAATTTGGGACATGATTCATTGTCTCCACATTTTGTCTGCCTCCCTGTGTTTGTTTCTATGTATTGAGATACTATGTGTCCTGGTCTTAGTAGAGTGACCTTATGTAGTAAGTGCACTGTGGGACCCAGCGACAGTTTCCCTGGTCACCTGATCCAGGTGTTCCAAGTACGTTTCTTGTACGAATTGTGTGTGCCCTCTTTGTAGTTCAGCCTTGGTTGTTGTTTGTATGTCAGCAGGAGAGACTGACTCTCGAGCTGATTGGTTGTGAGGACAGGCCATGGGAGGCTGACCCTACAGAGCAGGATTTTCTTTAGAACATAATTAATGCCTGCCCAGTCTGCCCTTTGTGTGTGTTGTCTTTGGATGCAGCCACGGGTAGTGCTGCAGCTGGGTTTGAAGCTGACCATCTGAGTATGCTGGTCCTGGGGGTTTCCTAGGTGGGTGTTGGTGGAGGCCAAGTTCAGCTGCAGACTGTGTTTTTCCTGGGCTCACCTGGCATGAGCTATGAAGCAATGTGCAGATCACTGCCGCCTACACTGGCCTTAGATGTCCTTAGGCCAAGGCACAAACTGAGGCCAGCTGCCACTAGTGCTTGGCTTGGGGCTGCTCAGTGAGAGGTCCAAGGCATGCTGAGGCTAGATGCTGTTTGTTTGGGTTTTATGAACCTTTGAGAGATTTTAGGAAAGTCTGCAGCATAAGCCAAGACAGGCCTTTTGTATGGAAAAACCACCAAAAGTGGCTTTAGTGGGCAATAATTTGGGTAGGACGCAGCCTCAGGGAATTGCCTGGGCAGGGTGACTAGTGTTAGCCAGGTTGATGGAGACTCAGATATGAAGGCCACCTGCATTTGCACACTGGGAGTGAGTATGGCTCAATGAAGAAACAATGAATTCTACCAGCACTTCTGTCTAGGATAAAGCCCTCACCCTGAAGCCAGACAACTTAATTTCTCCCCATATGTCCCTGGAGCTTTCTGAATGGGTACCTCAAGTACCTCTACCCTGGATCTCAGAGTGAGTGAATCCATCAGTAAGTCTATGTGCAGGCCCTTTAAGAGGAATAATAGCCACTCTCCCTTTCATTCAGCCACAATTTTTTCTGGTTTTCAAAGTCAGAAGTGGTGGGGTCTTCTCTTCCTGGCACTGGAAGCCTGGGCTTGGGTGCTTAGTATGGGGCTGGGATTTCTTCTTCCTCCTGGGGCAGCTGAGATAGCCCTTTCAATTTTTAATCACCACATGTAGATGTGGGACCACCATGTTCCTTGTCTCTGTTCCTCTCATCAGTCTCAGGGTAACTTCTTTTGTATATCTTTAGTAGTAGGACTTATGTTCAGCTAGACTTCAGTTAATTCTATAAATGGTTTTACTATAGTTTAGTTATGTGTATGTATGTGTGTGTGTGTGTATGTGTGTGTGTATATATATACATATATATATGTGTATATATATATGTGTGTGTGTGTGTGTGTGTGTGTGT
>CM053505.1:40383467-40503961 GCA_028627145.1 Eidolon dupreanum
TCCTCCCTCACACCCTATCCTGTGGTAACCACTAGTCTATAGTCTATGTTCATGAGTCTATGTTTGTTTGTCCTATTCATTGGCTGATTTTAGGTTTATATCCCACATGTAAGTGATATCATGTGATCTTCGACTTTTTCTGTCTGGCTTATTTCACTTAGCATGATTATCTTGACATCCATCCATGTTGTCTCAAATGACAGTATTTCATCTCTTCTTATGGCTGAGTAATATTCCATTGTATATATGTACCACAGCTTCTTTAGCAAATCATCTATCATAGGATGCTTTGGTTGCTTCCATGTCCTGGCTACTGTAAATAAAGCTGCTATGAACATCAGTGTGCAAATATCTTTTCGGATAGCGGTTTTCAAGACTTTGGGGTAAACACCCAGTAGAGGGATTGCTGGATTATATAGTAGATCAATTCTTAGTTTTTTGAGGAACCTCCGTACTGTTTTCCATAGTGGTTGTACCAATTTGCAGTCCCACCAGCAGTGTATGAGAATTAATTTTTCTCCGCATCCTCTCCAACATTTGTTATTACTTGTTCTGTTGATTATAGATATTCTAACAGGTGTGAGATGGTATCTCTTGTGGTTTTGATTTGCATTTTCCTAGTAGCTAGCGATGATGAGCATTTTTTCAAATATTTATTGGCCATATCTGCTATGGAGAAGTGTCTGTTCAGGTCCTCTGCCCATTTTTTTGATTGGATCATTTGATTTTTGTTGCTATTGAGTTGTATGAGTTCTTTGTATATTTTGGATATTAGGCCCTTATTGGAGGCATTGCTTGCATATATACTTTCTTACTTAGATGATTCTCTCTTTACCTTGTTGGTGTTTTCTTTTGGTGAACAGAAGTTTTTTTAGTTTGATGTAGTCCCATTCTTTTATTTTAGCTTTTACTTCCCTTGCTTTTGAGGTGAAATTCATAAAATCCTCTTTAAGTCCAAGGTCCTTGAATTTAATTCCTATGTTTTCTTCTATGTATTTTATTGTTTCAGGTCTTATATTCAAGTCCTTAATCCACTTTGAGTTAAATTTGGTGTGTAGTAGTAGACAACAGTCTAGTTTCATTCTTTTGCAGGTGGCTTTCCAGTTTTCCCAGCACCAATGATTGAAGAGGCTTTCCTTTTTCCACTGTATGTTTTTGGCATTTTTGTTGAAAATTATTTGACCATATAAATATGAGTTGACTTTTGGACTCTATTCTATTCCACTGGTTTGTGTACTTGTTGGGCTGCCAATACTATGCCGTTTTGATTACTGTTGCTTTGTGGTATAATTTGAAGTCAGGCAGGGTGATGCTTCCAGCCTCCTTCTTTTTTCTCAGGATGGCTTTGGAAATTTGGGGTCTATTGTACTTCCATACATATCTGATGATATTTTAATCCATGTTTTTAAAAAAATGCCAATGGGATTTTGATGGGGATTGCATTAAATCTGTATAATGCTTTAGGTAGTAAAATCATTTCAAATATGTGGTTCTTCCAATCCAAAACACGGAATATCTTTCCATTTCTTTGTATCTTTGATTTTTTTAAAATAGGGTCTTATAGTTTTAATTATATAGGTCCTTCACATGTTTCATTAAATTTTATTCTTAGGAATTTTATTCTTTTTGTTACCATTGCACATCTTAAAAAACTAGAAAAGGAATTATTTTTTCCACTTTTTTTCTGACACATCATTATTAGAGTATAGGAGTGCTATGGATTTTTGAACATTGATTTTGTAGCCAGAAACTTTGCTGTATTTACTTATTATTTCTAGTACCATTGTTCTGAGTCTTTAGGATTTTATATAGAGAATCATGTCATCCAAAAATAGTGACAGTTTGATTTCTTCGTTTTTTATTTGGAAGCCTTTAATAGCTTTCTCTTGTCTGATTGCACTCGCTAGGACCTCCAATGTTATATTAAATAATAGTGACAATAGTGGACATCTTTACCTTTTTCCTGATCTTAGAATGAAGGTTTCTAGTTTTTTACCATTAGGAATAATGTTGGCTGAGGGTTTGTCATATATGGCCTTTATTATGTTAAGGTGCTGTCCTTCTATACAAATTTTCTTAAGTGTTTTAATCACAAATGGATGCTGTATCTTGCCAAAAGCTTTTCCTGCATCTATTGATATGATCATATGATTCACACTTTTTAATTTGTTTATGTGGTATATCACATTAATTGATTTGTGTATCTTGTCCCATCCCTGGACCCTTGGGATGAAGCCTACTTGATCGTGGTTTATAATCTTTTTAATATGTTGCTGTATTTGGCTAGCTAGTATTATATTTAGGGATTTTGCATCTGTATTCATGACAGTATTGGTCTGTTGTTTTCATTTATTGCATTATCATTCTCAGGTTTTGGTATCAGGGTAATATTGGCCTCATAAAATGAGTTAGGAAGTATTGCATCCTCTTCAATTTTTTGAAAGAGTTTGAGGAGAATAGGTATTAAATCTTTGAATGTTTGGTAGAATTCACTAGTAAAGACATCTGGTCCAGGACTTTTAATTTTGGTAGGCTGTTGATGATGATTTTAATTTCCATACTGCTGATCTGTCTATTTATATTTTCCAGTTCCTTTTGATTTAATCTAGGAAGGTTGTACCTTTCTAAGTACTGGGCTATTACTTCTAGGTTATAAATTTGGTGTTATATCTTTTTTCATAGTATTCTTGTACAATCCTTTGTATTCCTGCAATATCAGTCATAATTTCCCTTCTTTCAACCCTGATTTTGTTTATTTGCATCCTTTCTCTTTTTCCTTTAGTGAGTCTAGCCAGAGGTTGCTCAATTTTATTAACCTTCTCAAAGAATCAGCTCCTTGTTTTATTTATTTATTTATTTTTTGTTTTCAATTTTATTTATTTTTGCTCTAATTTTGATGATTTCTTTTTCTTCTGCTGACTTTAGGGTTCATTTGTTCTTTCTTTTCTAGTTATTTAAGATGAAGTGTTAGGTTGTTTATTTGGACTTGTTCTTGTTTTTAGAGATAGACATGTAGTGATATGAATTTTCCTCTTATGACCGCTTTTGCTGTGTCCCAAAGTTTTGATATGTTTTACTATCGTTATCATTCATTTCCATGTATCTCTTGATTTCTCTTCTTTTCCTTCTTTGAGCCAGTTCTTCTTCAGTAGCATGTTGTTTAATCTCAATGTGTTTGTGGTACTTCTTGCTTTCCTTTTGATCTCTAGTTTTAAAGCATTATGATCAGAGAATATGATTGGTATGATTTCACCCCTCTTATATTGAGACTTTCTCTGTCTCTCAGTATGTGATCGATTCTTGAGGATATTTCACGTGTACTAGAGAAGAATGTATAAGCAACTGTTTTGGGATGGAAGGCTTGGTAAATGTTAATTATGTCAATTTGGTCTAATGTGTCTTTTAAGGATGTAATTTCCTTACTGATTTTCTGTTTGGATGATCTTTCCATATGTGACAGTGGGGTATTTAGGTCCCCTCCTGTTACATAGTAGGTCCCCTACTATGACAGTGTTTTGGTCTGTTTCTCCCTTTAGTTCTGTTAGTAATTGCTTTACACATTTTGGGGCTCCCTGATTGGGAGTATAGATATTAATAAGTGTTATGTCTTCTTCATCCATGATTCCCTTTATCATTACGAAGTGTCTTTCCTTATCTTTCTTTACCTTTTTTAGTTTGAAGTCTAGTTCATCCAATATAGTACCACTACTCCTGCTTTTCTCTGATGCCATTTGCTTGAAATATCATTTCCACCCTTTCACTTTGTGTCTATATTTTCTTTGGAGCTGAGATGTGTCTCCTAGAGGCAACAACATATGGTTGGGTTTTGGTTTTTGATCCATTCTGCAACTCTGTTTCTTTTTATTGGTGAGTTCAATCCATTAACATTTAGGATGATTATTGAAATATGAAGTCTTCTTATAACCATTTTATCTTTTGCATTCTGGTAGCTCAGTGTTTCCATTGCTTCCTTGTCCTTGTGTTTTTGTTTTCTTTATTTTGTTTGGCTTTTGTGAGTTTTCCCTCTGGTTCTTCTTGTTTTATGTTATATACTTTAGTTCTGAATCTTCTCTGGATGGTTACCATTATGAATATGTAAAGATAGTCATACACACATATATGTATATACATACATACATACATATATGTATAGTTGTCCATTTTCTTCTATACGCTCCTTATATCCATTCTCCTTTGTGAATTTGGATCTTTGAATTCTCTCCTTTTCAGTCATTGTTGTCTCAAGTTGTTCCTATGTATGCTGAATGTTCTTTACTATCTTGCTATAGAAATTCTCTTGTTAATTAAGCCTATAATGCCCTGTTCTTCATAAGGGTTGCACTTCTCTGTTTCTATTTACCTGATAGTCACTTTACTCCTAATTATGTATTTTTTTTGTCATTTTGTTTTCAGTGAGCTGAGCCCTTTCAGTATTACCTGTAGTGTAGGGCTCGTAGAGGAGGATTTCCTCAATTTTTATATGTTTGGAAAGGTCTTAATTTCTCCTTCATATCTAAAGCAGAGCTTAGCTGGGTACATTATTCTAGGCTGGTAGTTCCTTTCACTTAATTATTTAAACATTTGATTCCATTCCTTTCTGTATTGTAAGGTTTGCACTGAGAAGTTGGGGATAATCTAATGGGTTCACCTTTATAAGTTACCATTTTTTTCTTCCTTGCTTCCCTAAGAATTCTGTCTTTGTCATTGATTTGATAATTTTAATAGAATGTGTCTTGGTGATGGTCTTTTTGGGTTGAGATAATTGGGTGTTCTGTTGACTTCTTAGTTTCCAAGCTGCAGCTCATTTCTTAGATTTGGATATTCTCTTCAACTCTTTGTCTGAAAATGCTTTCTAGTCATTTCTCCTTTTCCTTTCCTTTGATAATACCCATTATTCTTATGTTTCCCCTTTATTGGTTTGAGCTAGTTCTTATATTTCTCTTTCATTTTTTTCATCCTGCCTGTTCTCTCTTCTTTTTTCTGATTCATTTAAAGATTTCTGTCTTCAATATCACTGATCCTTCCCTCCATTTGATCAACTCTGTTTCCTAAGCTTGCTATTTCATTTTTCAACTCTTGTAGTGTTTTTTTTCTATCTCCAGAAGTTCTATTTTGTTCTTTTTCAGGGTTTTAATCTCCTTGCTCTGCTCATCTAGTTTTTCTGATTCCTAAAATTGTAGATATGACTCATTTCGGAACTCACTGAATTTTTTTCAGAAGTCTCATCTTGTATTCTCTGTCATTTAAGTTGCATATTTTTATGTCTGTAAGTTTATTTTCTGAAGATTTTTTTCTTTCTTTCTGAGATGCCTTGTCACCTTGGTTTTTCATGGTGTTTAATGGACTATTTCTTCACCTGGACATTAGTGGAAATGTATTCTGCTTTTTATCCAGAAAGATTTATTATATAAAGATTTCTTTTTAGCCTGCTGCAAAGAAGGTACTTTTCTTTTGCTTTCCAGTATGTGGTGTCTAAGCTTCTTGGATCCCTCCTTTATATAAAGCTTTAATGATGTCTTTTTATTTTCTTGTCGATATTTAATCACGCTCGCTACCCTCAGGTTCAGTCACTGTCAGTGTTAGCAAAAATGTTGGTAGTGTTTGCTCAGATTCCCCTGGGGCTCAGCGGTGATCAGTCTCAGAGGATATGGTAGTAAGGATCCTCTGGGTTGGGAGTTTCAGGCTGCAGCTCAGCCTCGATTTTGCAGCGGCAGCCAATAAAAATTAACTTTTGTTTCTCTGTTGTTCATTTCTCTGCTTTCTACCCTGATGACTGCCCTGCTGCTGGCCGTGTGGAGCTCACAGTACTCCCGGGTAGGGCTGTTCAGGGAACTCACCACACCTCCCCGTGCAGCATTCCGCCCCCCCCCCAAAAAAAAGGGAGCTTTGGTGGCTTGAGAGGCAGCTTCTTTATTTCTCCCAGTCCACCACCCCATACCCAGGGTTCTGACCTGTGATAACTCTTATGCGCAAATCCCACACTCAGATGTGCTGGTGTGCTATTTGGGTGTTTTTATTGAGTTTTAGCTGTTCAGCTTAATAAGATTTCTCAGGGGAGAAATTCGGGGATGTCTCTCATTCTACCATGTTTTCCTCAATTTTAGTTTACTTATATTTTTAATTTGATCATAAGAGGAAGCAAGCACAGCATTTACTTATGCTGCCATCTTGGCCAGAAATTTCTCTCTTAAATTTAACTTTATGTGGACAAAAGCTGATCCAACATTCAAAACTGTAAAGTGGTATTAGTTCTCAATTCCAGCACTTAGTAAGTAATATATGTGTATATCTATTCATATTCTTTCTTAACTCAATAGTTGTCTTTTTAATCATGTCTTTACATAAGGGAGAAAGGGTACTAGTAATTCCTTTCATTTATCTAGTTCTTTATAGTACCCAAAGCCCTTTCATATTTGTTATTAATGAGATTTTCATGACAGCCCTGTTGAGTTCAGTATGGCAGGGATTTTTACTGATATTTTATGAGGAGGAAACTAACATTCAGAGAAATTATGTAACTTGTTCACAGTAAGTAAATGACTTTGCCTGTCTCCTAGGTTAACCAATTATCTTGGTTTACCTGTGACTGAGGGAATTTCCAGAACTCAGGAATTTCAGCTTTAAAACTAGAATGTTTCAAGGCAAACTAGTCTGCATTGGTTGCCCTAGTACTCTTCACCAAATAGACCTGAATTTAAATACGAGCTCTGATCTGCAACTTGTGAGGAATTTACTTTTAGGTGTGTTGTTCAACATAAGCAAAGCCTCTTGTTTTTATTACATTAAGTAATAAAATTAGGGTAACACCACCTTCTTCACATTATTATAATTTATTGAGATGATGGCTGTGAAAGCAAATAACATAGAACTTGACCTAGAGTATATAGACACTCCATAAATATTGGTTTCCTTTCTCTTACCTCTGGGCTTCTTCTCTTCACTCCGAATTATGCCATCTCAAGCAAGCCTGCTCACCTTAGACTTTATTTCCTAGCACTTAGAAAAGTCATGGGGTTCTCTCCTGACTATAAGAGCCTGTTGTGAGAAATCTTCGAAATTGAGGAATTATTCATGCCTTGGTGCTGGGTGGACTACATATAGGCTGTTGGTGAGAGGTATGCTACTTTTCTTCAGCTTCAGAATACATTGATTGTCTCTACTCTGGTCTTTTTCTATGGATAGAAATATGTTTGTAAGTATACAAATGAATATTCCAAGTTTGTCCACTGCTGCTTTTCAGAGCCTCAGGGATAAATAAGGCATCTGCAAACATGAGAGAAAAAGCTGAAACAAAGAGTGTGGGAACACAGTGAGCAATTATGCCCTTTCCCTCCTATTTCCCAATATGAACCAGCTTGCAGTTCTAGCTTGCCCCATCTTTTTATTGTTCCTCTAGCTGAGCTCTGGAGGTCTCTCTAAATTCTTTTCTTTCCTCCTCAAGTGCTCTTTCATTCCTTGTATAGTTTTCTCTCTTCAACCCAACCCAATCCAAGCTTCAATATTTAAGTCAGATTCTGCCTTTCCAAGGAGGTTTAATATATATTCCAGTCTTACTTGTTTCTATCTCTACTCAATAAGCCATCAAGCACATCATCAGAATTCTAGTGATGTTTACTAATAGTTTTCCTTTGTTAGTGCTATATTCCCAATGCAAGTATTACCACCAGGTATGATTTTTACCCTCTTTGTCTTCCTCAGCACCTGACATCAGGCTAATTTCACAGTAGAGACCTTTGAGTCTCTACTCAAAGGTTGATTGACTGAAATTTATTTGTGCCACTTCATAAATCTCTTCTTTAGGCCTAGTCACAAGGTATTATAATCATGCATTGTACATTTTACCTGTTGAGGAGCCCTGTGCTGAGTGAATTAGTGTCTTTTGCTTATATTCTTGCCCAGGTTTAGTCTTCCCAGTTATTAGGTTGCCTTCAGGGCAAGATCTATGCATATGCTTTGTATGGCCTGAGTGGTTCTAAAAAGTTTCCTGATCTTCTCAAACTTGCTTCTTATTATATAAAGCCACCATGCCTTTCTTAGTGACAGAAAGGTTTAGAGCAATCATATAACAATCACACAACACATTATTGCTGTGGGAAATTCTGTAACAATATTATGTGGGAGACATATATGAAGAACCATATATGCAAACAAAAAATAATAACTGTTATAAGAGAAATTTGTGGGGCAGGGGAGAGATGAGAAAGAGATAGAGAGAGTGCACTTCCAGTTTGTGGAGGATGAGTAGAAATAGAACTAGAGAAGACTTTATGTAGATGGTGAAAATAGAGCAGAATTTCAGCCTGAAGAAACAGGGCTGCGGGGCGGGGGAAGGGTAGGAGTGAGACTTGAGGCGGAAGAAACAGCCTAAGTAAAGTCATGTAGGATCAAAAGTTTGAAGAATGTATATGGAAATTAATAAATACTTCAGTTTGAAATGGGTAGTTTATAGGATGAGAGGGAGCAGTGGGAGGGAAGATTGAAAATTGTTTTGGGACCACACTGTAAAGGTCTCTGATTGCCAGGCTAAAGTCAATGGGCATAGAAGGCCACTGAATACTTTGAGCAGGGTAGTGGTTAGAAATATTACTTTCATTATGTCATACTAAACTATGGGAATGATGAGCCACTGAGTCTGACCTTTATAAAATAGAGAAGATTAGTTTGTGCACAAATTATAATCTAATCCTATTATTCCATTTTGGAGTGGCCTAATGAAAATCCTGCTCTGGAAGAAACATTGACAATGTATTCCCATACCTACTCAAGCATATCATTTATTTCCATAAAATTATTGCCACATAAATGCATATTTATTGTGTCTTTTTGTCTAGAGTTGAGTGGAAGGAGGTGACTCAGGTAAAAAAAATCTGACTTAGGAAATGAAGGAGAAGAACAACAATCAACTAGCAATCAGGAAATTTAAGAAAACCGCATAAAAACATGTCAACTTCTTTTCAAATAGTGTGGTTTTGAAATGTCCTCTCAAGTATTCCTCCAGGAATTTTCCACAATGGTGCAGATCTGAGAAGGGTAATTAACACACCTACATTTTACTTAGAAAATGTGCCAAGTATTTCTTACTGACTGAGCCATATGGTTCTAATTGAGTCTTCGTGGACTGGCTTGGGATTCTCTTTGACATGTGCAATGAATTACTATACAGAGAAATCTTATAAAGAGTGTTCTTTTATATAATTTTTTAGAAGTTAGATAGCTCTTTTATCCTGGGCATGAGCAACCAGTGTTCCATTTGAGCCAAAAATGAGTGGATAGTCCTCGTTATTGTAAATTTGGGGTACAGTAAGGGCTTTTGCTTCTCTAGTGTACACCTGCCTCACTGTGGCTGTCTACTTGTCATAATATTCTGGGTGTCCAGGCCCAGCCTTTTCCTTTTGATAGTTGATTATTTTTTTTTCTGGAAAGACTGAGACCATTTGTTATAGGCTTCTTCATGACCATTCAATAAAAACATTATTTAAATATAATCTCAGCATTTTGTATTTTTTTTCTATCTCTATTCCTCCTCCTCTTCCAGAATAATCTATTGAGCTGCATCTTTAATCTCAACCCCTATTTGATTCCATCCATCTTCTTAACACATACTCCTTGGCCTCTGCCCTCTGAACATACACAATTAACTACCTCTCATCCTGAAAAGTTTTCACTTTTCTTGCTTCTCTCTCTTCTCTTGCTAGCTCCCCTTATTCTTTCATTACCAAATGTTCATTGTCTCTATTTGCACACTCCCCCAAATACTTATTGCCTCCATCCTCTTGCTGTCCACATAGTAATCATTGTTAATGTTTACTGTGTTTATGTACTTTAACTCATTTAATTTTCATAATCATTTAATAGGGTGGTTACTTATTATTATTATCCTCCAAGTTTTACAAATGAAGAAACATAGTCATGAAGAAGTCAAGAAAATTGTCCAAATCACATAGATAGTAAATGGTAGAGCCAGCCTGGATTCAAACCCAGGTTTTCTGGCTACAGAGTTGATGCTCTTTACCACTGTAACACTTTGGGAGATCAGTGACCTTTTAGTATAATTGAATAGTGTTTTTGAAGATCAGTGACCTGTTAGTACAATTGAATAGTGTTATTCAGTGTTTTTGCATCTGTTCTTGGAGTTCTTGACATCAATATGACTTGGTTCCTATGATTGAATACTATCTTGGGTTTCATTTTCCTTCTATTATTCTTTCTTGATCTTCTGTGTTGGTTCCTCTTACTTCTATTTGTCTACATTCAGTTTGAAGCCCTGTTTCCCATTCTAATAATTCTGTATTATTAATGACACATTTACTTTTATATTTGATTATCACCTATGTGGACAAATCCCAAATTGCTTCCTCCTGACTTATTTAGACTCAGTAAGTCTCATTGCTTCAAAGAATGTTAAGGGTCATTTGTAACCAACTGCTGTGAACTAGAGAGATTCTATATCATCATGGATTGATATTTTAGAGTAGGGCTAATCACTTCATGACTTTTCTGGTTTTGGTAACGGTACCTCCACTAATCAAAGCCCCAAACGTTGGTGTTATTTTCTGACTTACTCTCTTTTTGGATCCCCTATACATTTAATTTTTCAGTAAATAAACACACGTATTTATTGAGTTTCTACTATGTTACTGGCTCTGTTCTAAGCACTGGGGATGTAACATATAACTGTTAACAGATTTCTTATCTTCATAAAGCATAAAATACATTTTACTTCTCTTGCTTCACTCTCCTAACACCCTTTTCCAAGCTTCAGTGACTTCAAGGTTATTTTATAGCTTCAAAGATGATGGCAATTGGTGCTGCCATTTATGTAGGTTCAAGGAAGCAGAAATAAAGTCATTAGGTGTAAGTTACAGTGAAGACAGGCCTTTTGCCATGTAATGTAGATTGATTTTTCGACAGATATCTATTCCAGGAGAATATTTTTTAACCAGTTATCATGTTGTCATTGCAAGTATGAAAACACTGACTAGATTCATTCATTCATTCATTCATTCATTCATTCATTCATGTAACAGGTATTTGCTATGTACTTACCATTTCCAAGCTCTGTGTTAGACTGTGGATATACACCGGTGAAAAAATAAAAAATGTCCTTGTGTTCATGAAGCTTATTTTCTAGAAAATGTAACTGTTTTGATCAGAGTGGTGGTAAATATGATTCTAGCACTTGTTGAAAGGCTGGACTAGATAATTCTGAACTCACTTCTAACTCTAAGAATTTATAATTCTGAAGTCTCCTGGCCCCTAGCTACTTCTTAGCATGCATCCCCTGAATTAACACCAGAAAATATTTCCTAAATAGGACTTCATAATATTACTTCCTGATTGACTGACTTCAATAGCTTCTTACTAATTAAAAGAAAAATATAACACTATGGCATAGCTATCAAGGTTCTCATTGATCTCATCCCATTTTTCCCCTACAACTTATTTCCTTATTTCCTCCTACCATCTCAGCTTTAGCAAGGTAGCCCATTTTGGCCTGTAAAACACACTTTGGCAGGACCACAACACATTTTTAGGTCCACTCCTTTTTAATCCATTCAATTCATTCATTCATTTAACAAATATAGTTGAGCATTTACTGCATGCCAAGTACTATTTTAGTTCTGAAACAGCGAGCAAAATTGACAAAACTCATGTCTCTCAAAGAATTTATATTATAGAGGGTACATTTACATTACATGGCTTCTTGCACCCACATTCTGTCTCATATGAAAGTCATCTCTTTGAAATTAGAGCCCCCAACCAGCTATAGGATAATTTGATAGTATTGGACGACTAAGTGGAGATACACTAAGAGGAAACAAAAATTGTTTAAAATCTGAAATAACTCTGAATGAAAATGTATTTCTTCTATTGTCTGAACCTGTCTTAAGATATAAAAATGAAGAGGGTCAATAGGCTGTTTTATGTGGTTTATTATCATCAGCCTCTGAAAATAGACCAGGAAAAGGTAATTTTTAATATATCAACAAGGCTACTATTCTCCTTTGATGGCACCTGAAATAGATAACACATGCTTTTTCCAGATGCTTAGATCATGAGCAAACAATGATGCTGATGGCCTGGGCCATTCTTGCCGCAAGTTATAATATTAGTTATGTTCTATTTTAAGCAGCACCTTCTTCCTCATTTCTTTCTGGTTTGCTTGCTCTTGCTTGTAAAAGCAAACTCAGACTGTAGTTAGTCTGAAGCTTTTGACTTCAAGTACCATGTAACTAATTTTACATGAATTACAAGACAACGAAATACAAACTTCTCAGGATCCTTGTGGCAGCTGCCTACCCCAGGCTCCTCACTGGCCTTTGCAATACATTTTTCTCCTCCAGGACGTAGTTAGACTTAATGTATATTTCTAAGTCACTGTCTGTCTGCTGAGAATAAAGAATCATTGTACTGAAATGCAATAGAATATCTGTACTAAACTATGAGCTAAGAGACTGGGGTTTTGTCCTAGTGCTGTCACTAACTAGATGTATAGTTTAGACAAGCTAAGTTCTCTATCTGTAAAGTAATGAGCTTGGATTAGATAATTCTTCAAACTCTGTTCCAGCTTGACATTCCGGGATTCTATTGAAATAGATCAGTGATAAAGTCCTCCTTTTCCTGGTATCACTGTGTATCAGTTATCCATGGTGATAAAAACCCCACAAACTGTAAAAATTATCTGTTGTAATTTTTAGGAATTAAGAGTTTATTTTTTTTGAAGATGTACTGGCTCTTCTGGGTTAGAATTGAGAGTATGGAGTTAATGAAGTCAAGGTCATAAGGGTCATTTACCATATTGGCCAATTAGTTTTGTTGGTTTCCTGGCTTCAGCCTATATCTTAATAGCCTTCTCCCTCTCTTCAATAATTTCACCAATATAAATTTCAAGGCAAGACTCAGCATGAAGTTCTATGACCTAGTACTGCTTATCTTCAAGACCAAGAAATGAGTTCAAATGACATTTGGGAAACAGTATCTTTGTGCAGATGAGGATAGCATAATCGGTAGAGGACACCATGATTTTTGTAGGTGACTGTCTTATATCTGCCAGATCAAGTACATGACAAAAACAGTCAGCTAAAGACTAGGCAAAAATTTATTCAAATGTTTCTGCTTTGTCAGGTGGAGGTAGTACCTCTGACAACTATTAGTCACATTATGACCTGGTAAACTACAGATGACAGAACTGTTTGTAATGAAAGCCATCTGGGTTTTGTTTCTGGGTTTGGGCTCAAACCTTAACATTCCCAGGCATTTGGAATGAGTCTACCAGATGCTTGGAACTCTTTTTAGACTTTCATGTAAAATAGTAAATGGGAGTAAGGAATGAAATCTTCATTACTCTGTGCTACAATACATTTGGTTGACTAAGAGGGGAAACCTTGAACATTGTGGATATTGCATAGTCACCAGTGACAGTAGAGTACTCACCAGTGATTCTCATATATGACTAGTGTGGCTGGCTGAGGTCATCATAGAGCCTCATTGTGGCCATGGTTTATTTCTTAGCTTTAAAAAAAAATGCCCTGGCTGGGCTACTCTATACAGTTAAACCTTAAGCCTTAGTAGTGATGGCTCAAGCCGTAGAACTTTCCAACAGAGGCTTATCTAAAGCATGGGCAGGGAAAAGGAAGAAATGGGGAAGCAAATAAGGGAGTCACCATAAAAAGAGTAGGTATCTCCAGGAAGAATTCAAACCAAGGCTGGGCATATCATAGAGGAAATGCCTGTTCAAGGTAAGACACTAAGATAGATGAACATAAATCCATGGAATAAAAAAATTAGAAGTCAAGCAGATCTGGTTTTAATCTTGCTCCTCTCACTTACTGGCTATGTGACCTTGGGCAAGTCACTGAACCACATTGAGGCTCTGTGTTCTCATCTGTAAAATGGGGATGATAATAGTACTTACCTCACAAATGTTATCCATTGTTTCAACTCTAAATGTTTAAGATTTTATGCAATTATTGCTCTAAACCTGTTCCCTCCATTTCCAGGCTTATAATAGGGATCACACTCCACACGTACTATATATAAACATTTAACATAGAAGGCACAAGAACTGACTCTTATTTGTGATTAAGTATAAATGGCAGCTATTCTTCTTTCTTAAGACTAGGTTTCAGTGGGGTCAGAAGTGAGGTTAAGGCACATATCTAAGGAGCAGTTATTATATAAAAGTACTGTGCTAGGTTCTTTATATATATTAGCTCATCACTCCCACTCCCAAGCTTTACTAAGGAATATTATGCTTTTTTTTTTTTTTACAGATTAGAAAGTAAAGGCTTAGGCAACTAATTTGTCTAAAGCTTATCAGCTAGAGAATGTCTGAACTGGGATTCAAATCTAGAAATTTGTCGCTTCCAACCATGAGCACTTTCCTTTTTTTCTTTCCTTTTTTTTTTTTTTTTGTTGTTTGTATAAATTCTTTGTATCCTGAAACTCTGTGAAGTAGGCTGGTAGAGATTATTATCTTCATTTTACTGCTTCCATTTTTGGAGGAGGAAAAATAGAACCCAGAGAAGTTTAATGACTTGCTACAGTAAATTTTAAAACTAAACCAGAACTTTGGATGCTTCTTCCTTTTGTTCATCTACCTATAACTAATTGACTCTCCTTCCCAGCATATTGGTAATGTTGGCAAATCTTCAAGCATAGAGCATATAAGTCTACTTTCCAAGGTACACGCTCTGGCAGATGTTGGGGTAAACACTAAGTAAAGGGTAAAAAAGCGATATTAAACTCATGAAAATTGTCTTGAGAATTTTTATCTTAAGACATTGAGCTGTGAATATTCATTTTTTTGAGACATGCACTCCTATGAGAATGTGATGGAAGCAGTGTACTCTTCCCCACAAATATACATACACACATTAAACAAATAATTTTAGAGGTTTTATAGATATTCTGAGACCATCCAATCTATAAACTCTCAGAAAAAAAGATAAATTACCAGGACCACAGAGATGTGTTGTTCAACATACCTTTTTCACCCAGGAAGCTAACTCTGAGTCACCCTTCCTTCACTGATTTTCCTTTCCACCCATCATATAAAAAATTAGCATTTTCTCCTATAGAGTGTAGCACTAATGGACTGTATTCTGTATTGTGCTGAATGTGCTCTCAGTTCTCATTATTCGCAACATGTAGACATTTCTTAGCTCCATTATTTGATTATGAATGCCTCAAGGGTGAAGCACCCATCAAAGCCATATATGTATTCCCTGACATCACCCTATTGCAGCCTAGCTTAGCACAATACATTTGTTGAGTGATACATGTATATATTTGGACTAAGCATACCTCTCAGATCTCTTTTAATAGGAAAACATAACTCCCTCTGTATAAAATTAGTTCTCACTTTTCCTCAGCTTGACATACGAATTCTTACTTCTGTATACAGAAGTAAGAAATGGCCCAACATGAATGGACAACTAGCAACTTTGTATTGCTGTAGTACAAAGTAGTAAAGAGAAAGCTTAATTTATAACATCACCCCCCTGCAAAAAAAGACTCTAAGGCTGAGGAGCTTTTAAGAAAAAAAAATGAAAAAGGTCTTGTTAATTTCTGGTAGATTTCTCTACAAGAGGTAAAGTATTGGTTAGTAGTTGGATAATTGAGCCTAAATCCTGCCCACTACATGCGTATAATGTTGATCTCTGAAGGTCAGTTTTGCAAATTGTAAAGCAAGAAACACATCTTACTTGAGGTGACAACTAATCTAATAGTTCTCTAACTTTGAAAAAAGTTTTCCCTTTAAGAATAGAATATGGTTACCAGAGGGCAGGGGGTGGGGGGAAAGGGGAGGTAAACTGGGGAAAAAATTAAATAATTTCTTCAATTAAAAATAAAATAAATTTAAAAATCATAATAAATAAATAAATACTTAAAAAAAGAATAGAATTAAGCTACATTTGAGTCCAACCAGATGGTGTTATATTGGTAGAATTTATTAAAAAGATTAAGTTAACTTGGATCTGAAATACAAGATGCATAGAATTGATAGGACAGAGTTACTGACTTTATTTAGTGGCAAGTTTGAGCATAACTGAAATTTTTAGCTTGAGTTACCAGCTGTATTTATTAAGATATGCCATGCAGAAAGAGGGCCAGGTTTCTCAATAAATAACACTGTTTCAGACTTTCTGAATTTGAAAATGCCTATGAAACAGTCAGATACAAGATATATGGGGATGGAACTCAAGGGGGAAGGTAATGCATATTTGGAAATGATCAGCAGAGAGGATTTAGCAGAGCCCATAACTATAAACAAGATAATAGTGATGATGATGGTGATGATAGCAATGACAAAAATAATATTCTTTGAGTACCTACTATATGTCAGGTACTATGATAAGTACTTTACATTCATTATGTAATTTATTTCTCATAACACCCCTATGAGAGGAAGCAATTTGTCCAGGGTAACAAATGAGGGAACTTAGATTTAAATTCAGACTTCTTGATTCCAGAACCCAAGATCACAGAAAATGGGACACTAAAGAGTGCTGATGTTTTAGAGGTGGGTAGAAGAAAAAACCCTAAAGAAGACCGAGAGAAAGTAGACAGAGAGGTAGAAACAAAATTTGAAAAAAGAGTCTTATGGAAATGAAGAAAAAACAGAGCTTAACAATGACCTGACAGAACAATTTTGGTAGAGTGATGGGATAGTATCCCTAAATACAGTGGGCTACCAATGTAAGGGGAGTAGAAAAGTGGAGGCAATGAAAATAAATTTGGATGTAAAAGGAGGAAAAAAGAACACTAGACATTGGAGGACATTAGCAGTATAGAATAATGGTTATTAGTATAGACTATGGACCCTGAAATTGTAGATTTGAAACCCAGCTTTGCCATTTACTAGCCATGTGATCATGAGCAAGGTATGTGACCTCTCTGTGCCTCCCTTTTCTCATCTGCAAAGTAATTATAGTAGTGAATTACCTTATAAGGTGGTTGTGAGGGTTAAATGAGTTAGGTTATTTAAATCACTTAAAGAGGTGCCTGGCACACTGTAAGTACTTTATGTGTTTTACAGCTTGTTAACATTACACTAACAGAGAGAAAATTAATGGCTACAGAAACATGAGTATATTTATAGGCCAAATTGTAGGAGACAGGAAAAAATAAAAGATTGAGAAGAGAGGATGGATTTGGGATGCTGATGGAGTAAGGTCTAATTTTCAGTGGAGGATTGAAAGGAAGGACTGAAAAGCACAACTGGGAGATTAACTGTGAATAGTGTAATAATCCATTTTCAGTGCAAACAATAAAGTAAAAGCATTTATAGAGCATATAGATCTGAGACCCAGCTGCATAGGCCAGTTCCCAGAACAGGTTAACTGCATCCTGCTTAACACTGTCAAATAGATAGATTGCAAAGGCAGCCAGGCCATGAGAAACTTCCGCTTAGACAAACAGCCTTTGTACCTGTGGGAATCGGGGAGGGGGGACCTGTGAAAAATCGGGAAGGGGGGACCTGTGGGTAATCGGGAAGGGAGAGGGCAACCGGGGAGGATAAGGGGGTATATAAGGGTAACAAAAACTAGATTCAGGGCTCTTGCCTCTATCACTGCTGCGACAGTGGAGGTTTGAGCCCGGATTAGAATCTGTAATAAAGTTTTTTTTTTTTGATTCGGCTATCTGGCTTCTGTGTCAGTGCTCATTGGGAAACTTGCTCTATAACAAATAGGAGAACTGTTTGAGGCTGGGAGAAAAGAGGTGAGGCGGGAATAGTCATAGATCAGCAAACCTATATACGGTGACAAGTTCTTTAATGATAGCTTAAATTTTTTTCTGTGAAGTATGAGGTCAGATTATCTGAAGAAAGCAGGGGCTTTGGAGCCTTGGATGGTATTCGTCGATTTTCATTTTGAAGAAGAAAAGTGGGAACTTCAATAGATAATAAAGAGAAATCCATCTAGTAGTGCATGTACAGATAAAACTGGAGACTACACATTTTTTAAAGGCAAAATTTGTTTTATAAGTCAGCAATCCCCCAACCTTTTTGGCACAAGGGACTGGTGCTCCTATGAGAATCTAAAGTCCGATGATTGGAGGTAGAGTTGAGGAGGTGATCCTAGTACTGATGAGTGGCTGCACATACAGATGAAGCTTTGCTTTCTCTGCCTGCTGTTCTCCTCCTTCTGTGTGAGCCTGGTTCCTAACAGGCCATGGGACAGTACTGGGGGTTGGGGAACCCTGCTATAAGTGAATTTCTCCATCAATGTTTTAGGTAGTCCCCATGTAGGTGTTGAGAAGGGATGGCGGAGCAGAAGGGTAAGGGGATGAGGGTTCAGAGGGTGTAGGCAATAAAGGAGACTGGGCTAGCTGGAGAAGGAAGTGAAACCCTGGGAACGTAATGAGAGAAAGAAAGGGGCTGACAGATTGGAGAGAAGTGGAGTTTGAAGAGTATGGATGAATGACTGACTGGGCTCTGCTTTAAATAGCATGTGACTTTGGACAGATCACCTCCTTAATGGAGCTTTAGCTTCTTCCTTTTTTAAGTGAAGATGCTCCAAGATGCCATCTTTAAGTCCTTTCCCATTCTGTTTTTTTCTTCCCTTGTCCTTGCACTGCCACCTAGTGTATATAAAGAATATAGAAGAGAGACTATAAGGAAGAAATATAAAGCAATCAGTTTAAGAAAATAAAAATTACAAGCAAGTGTTTATGGAAGGATGAGGACAGAGCTGGATTGATTATATCTCAGATTTTCCAATATTTCCTTGACTTTCTCCCCCAGGGATATTTTCCTTCTCATGAATCCTGTGTCCTAATCTTTTCCAGGCAACAATCCTTAAAGAGAGCCTCAGTTTCTGGCTGTAAGAGTAAAATAATTTCATATATTCCCTGCAGCAGAGACTCCAAGAAAAACAAAGCTTTTAAGGTCCAAACGAATGACTACATAATGATGACATTTCAGATGACATTAAAATTGGTGGTTGTGGTGAGGTGGACATATTTTTGATCTGTCAAACCTCTTCAAATCATCTTATTCCCTAGTGGGTGGCATTTACTCTACCTATGCTGAAAAGGGAGGGCAGATGTGAGGTAGAGAAAATGAAACAAGCAAATGAAATTAAAACATGGCATCAAAATGGCATTTTAAACAAATGAAAAAATAAGTTTAAGGAGTGAACACAATATAGTACAGTAAGGAAACTCACAAGATCTCATATTTGGATCCAATGGTATGTTAAGGGAGAAGTTATTTAGCTTAGTTGGTGTGTTGGAGGATTGGTGAGGTGACTTCCAGTTCAAGAATGGTTTATTTTAGGGGCAATACAGGATTTTACAGTAAATCACACCTGTTCAAAACAGAACACCAAAAGCTGTTTGTGTTTTGTTTTTAGCTTGCTACTCAAGTTTATCTGAAAATATGTGAGATGGTATCTCAACATTCTAAAAGCTTTTGTTATCCTATCTCTTTCAGTGAACACAAATATCTCTTATTTACAAAAATAAACAATTGCATATGTCTGATGCTTTTTCCTGTCAACATGCTTTTTCCTACTACTGTCCAGATAGTGGAGTTTATTGCTATAGCTTTCATTACCACTCATACTATTCTTAACCCAGTATCATTTTTGCCCTAATCACTTCTCTGAAGTTTCCCTCATGGCTGTTAAGTTAAATCCAATTATTTTTTCTTTACACTCTTTGACCTTTGTGCTTCATTTTACAAATCTATTACAATTGCCTTTACAAAAATTCTTCTTTATATTTCTTATAAAGCATACATTATTTTTTAATTTATTTTTTTTTTCAATTACAGTTGACATTAAATATTGTTTTATATTAGTTTTAGGTGTACAGCATAGTGGTTAGACATTTATATAATTTACAAAGTGATCCCTCTTGGTTAGTCTAGTACTCACCTGGCACTGTACATAGGTATTACAATATTATTGACTGTATTCCCTAAGCTGTACCTTACCATCTCATTGACTATTTTGTAACCAGCAATGTGTACTTCTTAATTATTTCATCTTTTTCATGCAGCTTCTCAAAATCCCATCCCATCTAGCAACCATCAGTTTGTTCTCTATATCTGAGTCTGCTTCTGTTTTCTTTATTTTGTTTTTTAGATTCCACATATAAGTGAGATAATATATTTGTCTTTTTCTGTTTAACTTATTTCACTTAGCATAATACCTTCCAGGTTCATCCATGTGGATGCAAATAGTAAAATTTCATTCTTTTTTAATGGCTGAGTAATATTCCATTGTATATATGCACCACTTCTTTATCCAATTGTCTATTAATGAGCACTTAGGTTGCTTCCTTATCTTAGCCATTATAAATAATGCTGCAGTTAACAGAAGGGGGGCATATATCTTTTTAAGTTAGTATAGATAATACATTCTTGTTTCTCCTCTTTTTTTATGAACATAACTTCTAATTTTTCTTTCCTAACTTATTCTCCCAACACTATATCTAGACTCTATTTTCATGCTGCTTTTCCACCACTCTCCTACATATGCCTTTATTCTCTTGAATTCTCATAATCCAATAAAGAAAATAATCTAATCAATAAACAACCCAATAAATAACTTAGCTTCAAATAACACATTATTGTTAATTATTTCAAAATTCCCACATCTAGTCTTAAGCATTGGTCCATTAATAACAGCTCATATGTACTTGACTGTTTCTGCTTGAATAGACTTAAAATCAAAGTTGTTAGCTTTTCCCTTAAATTAGCTTCTCTTTCTACCCAAAATAATTGAAAACATATTTCCACACAATAACTTGTATGTGACTACTCATAGTAGCATTATTCATAACAGCCAAAAAGTGGAAACTAAATGTCCACCAATGAATAAAAAGATAAACAAAATGTGATAATTATATATATATTTTAGTCATAAAAAAAACCCAAGTACTCCTACATGCTCCAATATGGACAAACCTCCAAAACATTATATCCAGTGAAAGAAGCTAGTCCCCAAAGACCACATATTGTAAGATTCCATTCTTATGGAATGTCCAGAATAGGCAGATCCATAAAGACAGAAAGTAGATTGGTAGTTGTTAGGGGCTGGGAATAGGGAGAAATGGGAAGTGACTGTGAATGGATACAGGGTTGTTATTTTATTATTATTATAATTTTTGGCAATTATGAACATGTTTTAAAATTGTATAGTGGTGAATGGTTATACAACTTTGTGAATAATACATTCAAAAGAAAACCACTGAATTGTACAATTTAAAAGAGTGAATTTTATGTATATTAATTATATCTCAATACATATGTTATTTAAAAATATTCAGACAGAGATGTTAAGCAGCTCACAGATGATGTAGGACATTGCAGACAGTGGAAATTAATTCAGTTTTCCATGTGCAAGGGATACTTTTAGGCAGACCTGTGATATTATTTGAGTCTGTGTTTTTAAAAGATCACTGCATTGTATGAATTAACTGTAAAGAAGTAAGATGGAAACAGGGAGGCCAGCAGGAAACTACTTTGAGTAGAAAAGACAATGGACTAGAGTAGCAGCATGGGGGCTGGATAGAAAAGGATTTATTATGTTGGGAAGACTGAGATAGGAACAAGGATAGGAAGGAGAGGACGAAGGGAAATCGAGAGTGTGGTGTTCGAGATGCCATTCACACCTTAGATAAAAACAGAACTAAATTAACAGATGAGCTACCCAAACTCTAAGGACCACTAAACAGGTCTGTCCCGGATTTCTAGTTTTTCTTGATTCAGTATTAGTAGTTTATATGTTTCTAAGAGTTTACTCATTTATTCTAGATTGCCCAATTTGTTGGGGGTATAATTGTTCATAATAATCCCTTATGATAGCTTTATTTCTGAGACATCTATATAATCTCTCTTCTTTTTTTCCTCACTTCTTTTTTTAAAATTTTATTTTATTATTCATTTAAAGTATATGATATGTTGGTTATACATTTATATATTTTACAAAACAATCCTCCTAATTACTCTGTCTCTCCTCTGGCTCTCTTCCTAGCTATTACATTAATGCTAACTGCATTCCCTTGGCTGTTCTCCCCATCCCTGTGACCATCTATCAGCTACTGATTTGTACTTCTTTAAACCTTCACCTCATTCTCTCAGCCCCTCCAACTCTCCTCCCCTCTAGCTGTCACCAGGTTGTCCTCTATATCTGTGAGTCTGTTTTTGATTAGTTAGTTCTTTTTGTTCCTTAGGTTTCACATATAAATGAAATTATATGGGATTTATCTTTCTCTGTCTGACTTATTTCACTCAGTATAATAACTTTTAGGTCCACCCATGTCACTGCAAATGGTAGGATTCAGTTTTTAAAGGCTGAGTAATACTCCATTGTATATATGAACCACAACTTTATCCAATCATGTGTTGATGGGCATTCATTCAGGTTGCTTCCATGTCTTGGCTATTTTGTAAATTGTGTTGCCATGAACATAGGGGTGCATAGATCATTATAAATTATTGTTTTAGTTTTCTTTGGATAAACACCCAGCAGTGAAATTGCTGGGTCAAAAGGTATGTCCATTTTTAATTTTTTGAGAAAACTCTAGATTGTTTTCCATAGTTGCTGTACCAGTTTGCATTCCTACCAACAGTGTAGGAGAGTTCCCTTTTCTTCGTATACTCGCCAACACTTGTTTTTGATTTGTTGATGATAGCCATTCTGACAGGTGTGAGGTGATATCTCACTGTAGTTTTAATTTGCATTTCTCTGAGATTAGTGACCTTGAGCATCTTTTCATATGTTTATTGGCCACCTGTATTTCCTCTTTGGAGAAGTATCTGTTCAGGTCTTCTTCCCTTTTTTAAAAAGGATTTTTTTTGGTTGAGTTGCATGAGTTCTTTATATATTTTTGGATATTAACCTCTTCTTAAATGTATCATAAGTGAATATCTTCTCCCCTTCAGTCAGTTGTTTATTTGTTTTGTTGATGGTTTCCTTTGCTGTAAAAAAAAAAAAACTTTTTAGTTTGATGTAGTCCTATTTGTTTATTTTTCTTTTGTTTACCTTGCCTGAAGAGATATATCCAAAAAGAAATTACTGTTAGCAATAACAGAGAGTCTACTGCATATGTGTCCTTCTAGAAGTTTTATGGTTTTGGGTCTTACATTTAAGTCTTTAATCCATTTTGAGTCTCTTCTTGTATGTGATATAAGAAGGTGGTCCAGCTTCTTTCTTCCTTCCTTCCTTCCTTCCTTCCTTCCTTCCTTCCTTCCTTCCTTCCTTCCTTTCCTTTCCTTTCTTTCTTTCTTTCTTTCTTTCTTTCTTTCTTTCTTTCTTTCTTTCTTTCTTTCTTTCTTTCTTTCTTTCTTTCTTTCTTTCTTTCTTTCTTTCTTCTTTTTCTTTTTACATGTATCTGTCCAATTTTCCCAGCTAATGTCTCTTCTTTTGTTTCTCATTTTATTTATTTGAGGTATTTTCTTTTATTCTTAGTCTAAGGGTTATTGATTTTGTCTATCTTTTCAAAAACACAACACTTAGTTTTATTTTTTTTCTATTTTCTAATTTATTTCTGCTCTAATCTCTTTTATTTCCTTTTTTCCATGAAATTTGGTTTTAGTTTGTTAAGTTTTTAATTCCTTGAGTCATAAAGTCAAGTTTTTTATTTGTGATTTTTCTTTTTTGAAAATAATGTGAGGGATTATCATTATAAAATTATCTATTAGTTCTGCTTTTGCTACACCCCATAAGTTTTAGTATGTTGTGTTTTTATTTTCATTTATCTTGAGACATTTTTAGAATTCCCTTTTGTATTTCCCATTTGACCCAGTGGTTGTTCAAGAGTATGTTGTTTAATTTCCATGTATTTGTGAATTTTCACATTTTCTTATTTTCATTGATTTTCAGTTTCATACCACTGTGGTCAGAAAAGATAGTGAAATGATTTCAAGCTCCTTAAAAATTTTTAAGTCCTTAAAAATTTATAATGTAACATGTAATCTATCCTGAAAAATGTGTATAGCACACATATTTTTAATTTTGATGCAGTTTAATTTATCTATTTTTTATTTTGCAATGTGTGCTTTGATGTTATATCTAATGTCATTGCCTAACACAAGGTTGTGAATATATATATATATATATATATATATATATATATATATATATATATTCTTCAAAGTTTTATAGTTTTAGTCTTTCATTTAAATATATGAACTATTTTGAGTTCATTATAGTTTAAGGTAGTGGTCCAACTTTATTCTTTTGCTTGAGGCTATCAAGTTGTTCCACCACCATTGGTTGAAAAGACTATTTTTTCCACCATTGATTGTCTTGTATATTTGGTTAAAAATCAGTTTACTATAAATGTAAGCATTTGTTTCTTGATTTTCTCTTTTGTTTTATTGATACATATATGTTTATTTTTTATGTATTATACCATCTTAATTACTATAGAATTGTTAAGTTTTCAAATTAGAAATGAGTCCTTCAACTTTTTAATTTTTTTAATGACTGTTATGGCTATACTTGGTACCTTATACTTTTATATAAATATTAGGATCTGCTTGTCAATTTCTCCAAAAAAGTAATTTGGGATTAAGATAAAGATTCTATTTATTCTGTAGATTAGTTTGGAGTTTAATGACATGTTAACAATTTTAAGTCTTCTAATTCATGACCATGAGATATATTTCTACTTATTTAGATCTTTCAACAATGTTTCATAATTTTCAGTGTACATGTCTTATTCTTATTTTGTTGAACTTGTTCCTAAACATTTTATTCTTTTGATGCTTGTAGTAATAAAATAAGTTTTTCTTAATTTTATTTTTGGCTCATTCACTTCTTGTGTATTAGAATAAAACTAATTTTTGTATAGTGAGCTTTTGTTCTACAGTCTTATTGTACTCATTTATTAATGAGTTTTTTAGCACATTTCTTAGGATTTTATATGTACTATGTCATATTTATAAAATAGATATATCATTTATCTGTGAACAGAGATAGCTTATTTTTTTCAATCTAGATGAATTTTATTTCTTTTTCTAGCCTAATTTTATTTGATAGACCCTCCAGTACAGTGGTAAATATAAGTGGGAAAAGTGGGCATTTTTGTATTCTTCCTGATCTTAGGAGGAATACATTCATGCTTTCACTATGAATTATGTTGTTGGCTATAGATTTTTCATAAATGCCCTTTATCAGGTTAAGTAAATTTTCTTCTATTAATATTGCGTTGAGTGTTTTTACCATGAAAAAGTGTTGGATTTTTCCAAATGTCTTTGCTGTGTCTATTGACATGATCATATGGGTTTTGATAATTTTTTGATATGATACATAAAATATTTCTTATATTTTTAACTTTTAAAAACATCTTTGTTGAGGTACAATTAATATATAATAAACCATACATATTTATATTGTGCAAATTGATTAATATGTTTTTTAGCTTTATTGAGGTGTAATTGACATATAATATTGTTTAACTTTAAAGGGTAAAAGGTGTTGATTTGTTATGTTTATATATTATAATATGATTACCACCATGGTGTTAGTTAAAACTCTCATCATGTCACATAATAACCACTTTATTTTTGTGCTGAGAACATTTAAGATTTACTCTATTAGCAACTTTCAAGTATATAGTACAGTATTGTAAACTATAACCACCTTTCTGTATGTTTGATACCCACAACTTATACATCTTATGACTAGATGTTTGTACTTTGACCAGAATCTCCCCATTTTCCTTTTTTCCAAGCCCCTGGTCATTACCACTCTAATCTGTTTCTGTGAGTTTGTCTTTTTTAGATTCCACGTGTGATATTATATAATATTTCTCTTTCTCTGTCAGACTTATATCACTTAGCATAATGGCTCATGGTCCAGCCATGTTGTTGCAAATGGCAAAATTTCCTCTCTCATGGCTGGATAACAATAATATTACTGTATGTATAATCTATCTATCTATCTATCTATCTACCTACCTATCATCTATCTTACTATCGATTAATCAATAAGTAGATATAGTTATATAGATATATAGATAAATAGATAAATAGATAAATAGATATGTAGATATAAAGATATATAGATATATAGATAATCTTATTTACTAATTAATCTGTTGACAGATACCTAGGATGTTTCCATATCTTGGCTATTGTGAATAATGCTGCAGTGAATATGGGAGTGTACACATCTCTTTAAACACATGTTTTCATTATTCTTGGGGAGCTATATACCAAAAAGTGGGATTTCTGGATTATATGGTAGTTTTATTTTTAACTTTTGGATGAACATCTGTTCTGTTTTCCATAGTGACTGTACCAATCTACATTCCCACCTAAAGCACATAAAGGTTTCCTTTTCTCCCCATCCTTACCAAAACATGTCATCTCCTGTATTTTTAATGATGGCAATTCTAACAAGCATGGAGTGATATTTCATTGGGGTTTGTATTTGTATTTTCCTGATGATTACTGATGTTGATCGTCTTTTCAATTATCACCATTTGTGTGTTCTCTTTGGAAAAATGTCTATTAGTTTCTCTGACAATTTTTTTTCATTTTTCTTTTTTTATTCATTGTGGTGACATTGATTAATAAAATCCAATAAGTTTAAGTGTACAATTTAACAGTAAGTCACACACACACACACACACACACACACACACACAAATTGCATTGTGTGTTCACTGCCATTAGTTAGATTTCTTTCTGTCACCACATATTTGACCCCTATTACCCCATCTACCTCCTTCCGCTCTCCTCCCATCTACTTTCTGGTAACCACTAGTCCACTGTCTATGTCCATGAGTCTCTGTTTGTCATGTTTGTTTATTGCTTTTACATTTATATCTCACATATAAGTGTATCATGTGGCTTTCAACTTTGTCTAGCTTGTTTCGCGTAGCATGAGTATCTCAAGATCCATCCATGTTGCTGCAAATGACAGAATTTAATCTCTTCTTATAGCTAAGTAATATTCCATTGTATATATGTGTCACATATTCTTTATCAAATCATCTATTATAGGACACTTAGGTTGCTTCCATGACCTATCCTCTGTGAATAATGCTGTTATGAACATTGGTGCACATATATGTGGGATTAATTCAAACATCACCCTTCCATGTACACAGGAGACAAAGAGCACTGCTTGGTCAACAGCCCTAAGGAAGACAGAGAACAAAGCTTTTCCTTGGCTGTGCTTACCCATCAAGAACACTTCCCACTACTCCCATGGGCACTATCTACTTCTTTGGCCATTCTCATGGACATTATCTGCCTTCTCCACTTGAGAACATGGCTGGTTTGGTCCTCCCAAATGCTAGCTAGGCAGTACATCCAGTTCTTATCCATGGGGGAAGACCCTTGTTCCTCTGGATGAGGGAATATCCCTCCCCTCTGCTTGCATATGAAACAATATTGCTTGAGTAGACAGGAAAAAATAGCACAGATGATAGAGGATTTTTTCATCCTTCTTGCATCTAAATCAAAGTTGTGACAAAAACACAGAACAATAAACAAGGACAGTCACCTGGGATCTAGCTGAACAAAAGTACTACAACTAGGGAGATAAATAATTAATAAAACTGCACCTATCAAACGTAGGAGAGAGTGAATATGTGAGGTTTCCCAGTCCCAAGAGGCTGAGTGGGATAGAAGCTATGGCAGTGGCAGTGGCAGCTGGCAGTTGCAGAAACCTCTTAAAGGGGCCATATCTGTGAGCAGACTTTCGTGATGACAGACCTGCTCACTCTGAGCACCAGCATTGTGTGTGCTGCTTGGGGGTCACCAGGGACTACTTATAGGGGGACACTGAGTTGTCATAGTGAGGTCCTAAGGTGAGGCTCCCTCCCAGGCAGAAGTGCCCATGGTATCCATTGTTCCTCTGTTGAGGCCTCTCCGCTCCCAGGGTGCAGATTCATTGCCTCCATGCTGAGACATCATCAAATTGGATAACAGAAGTTGCTCAGCCTAGAGAATTCTCTGAAACTCCACCTCCTCCAACTTGGGGCCCTACCCAAGCTGCATCCAGATGTGTCCTTGCTAAGCAACACCAAGACTCACACTGGTGGCAGCTGGCCTTGGTTTCTTGTGAGGTTTCTTGAGGCAACTATAAGCACAACATCTTTGGATTGCTTGCTGAATCTTAACAGGTGGCCCTGAAGGGGAACAGACTGGAGCTAAAACTGGCTTTCAGATGAACCCCTCTCAGTAATGTGTCACTGGATACCTACTACACAAATCCACACTAATAAGACTGAGAGACTTAGGAGCTTTGCATAGTACATAGAAACAGACATTGAAAGGCAGCCAAAATGGGAAGAAAAAGGAGCAGAAACCATGTGAGCGAACAGAACAGAGATCCAGGAAAAATGGAGTCAAGCAATTTAACAGATGCAGAGTTCAAAACATTGGTAATAAAGATGCTCAATGAACTTTTATAGGAAGTGTAGATGAACTCAGTGAGAACTTTAACAAAGAGATAAAAAAACATAAAAATGGAATTTATGAAAGGGAACCAGTCAGAAATGTAGAATGCATTATCTGAGATGATGAGTATATTAGAGTGGATAAAGAAGAGGATCAAACCACCGATACAGAAGATGGGGAAGCCTAAGGCACTCAATAAGAACAGCAAGGAAAAGGAAGCAAGACTATAACAATAATTTAATAAGCCTATGGGACACAATTAAACATAAAAATATCCATGTCATAGGAAAACAAGAAGTCGAAGAGCTATTTGAAGAAATAATGATGGAAAACTTCCCTTACTTGGTGAAGGAAATAGACATACAACCCCAGGAAGCACAGAGAGTACCCCAAAGCAGGAATCCAAAGAAGTCCACACCAAGACATATCATAATTAAAATGCCTAAGGTGAAAGACAAAGAGAGAATCTCAAAAGCAGCAAGAGGAAAGCAGTTAGTTACCTACAAGGGAGCACACATAAGACTGGCAGCTAATTTCCCAAAGAAACTATGCAGGACAGAAGGACTTGGCACAAAATATTCAACGTGATGAAAACCAAAGATCCACAACCAAGAATACTTTATCCAGCAAAGCTATCATTTCGAGTCGAAGGACAGATAAAGAGCTCCCCAGACCAAAAAAAAAAAAAAAAAAAAAAAAAAGCTAAAGGAATTTATCAACACCAAGTCAGTATTACAGGAAATATTGGAGGGACTGCTTTAAAAAAAGTCTATCAAAAACAGAAATAAAAAATGATAATAACATTCTAACAACAGTACTTCAAATGGAAAATAATTAAATGCTCCAGCCAAAAGATTTAGTGGCTGAATGAATAAGAAAATAAGATCCCTGCATATACTGCCTACAAGAGACCCACTTCAGATTAAAAGACACACACAGACTAAAAGGAAAGGGATGGAAAAAGATATTGCCTTGATGAACCCAGAGGGTATTGTGTTGAATGAAATAAGTCAGATAGAGATAAACAAATGTTGCATGACTTCATGTACATATGGAATCCAAATAATAAAATAAACAACAACATAAACAGAAATAACTCATAGATAGAGAATATTTTGAGGGCTACTTGATGGGAGAAGGTTTGAGGGAATGGCAAAAAAAGGCAATGGGATTTAGAATGGATAGTTAGAAAACAGACATGGAGATATAAAGTGTAGCATAAGGAAAATAGCAAATAATGTAATAAATATGTAAGGGGAAGTGGGGTACTAGATTTAGTGAGGTGATCACTTTGTGAGTTATAGAGATCTCTAATCACTATGCTGTACAAATGAAACTAATATATTATTGTATGCCAACTGTATTGAAAAAAACTTATTGAATTGTACAATGTAAATACAAGCAACTAATTGTCTCATATATTTCAATAAAGCCTGAAAAGAAAAACAATACCTGCTCTTGGTCAGATGACTTTTCATGTAGCTCCAACAGACCAAATGCTGAAGGCTCGCTGTAATGTGGCACTTCTCACACTGTTGATCCTTCTAGTGTTTTTTCTGTTGTTGTTGACATTGTTTGTTTGTTTGTTTTGGAATATTCAAGGCCCAGGCCCAGGTGTCTAGTCTGGAGCTCCTGCATTGCGATTGGTTAAGTTGGCAGGATGTTCTAAAAAACATCTGGTCAGGGTGATCTCAAATGGGAACGTGCCAAGGGCAATCCTAAGTCTGCTGGGGGAATCTCGAGTCCACCCAGAAGAATCCTTGGTCTACCAGGTGGAATCCTAAGTTTGCTGGGGAGAATCCCAAGTTCACTGGTGGGGAAACTGATGCCAGGGTGAATCATGGGGTGGTCCTCTGGGTCCATATAGTTTGAGATTGCAAGGCTTGTAGAATTCTTTGGGACCACCCAGGGAATGAGAGATATCTCCAATATGCTTATGGGCCTCTTACAGATTCTACTGAAAGCAGGGGAGTGTTGTTCCTTAAAAAAGAAGAAGGAGCTGTAGGCATTGGCAGCTGCAATGGGATGGTCCCTCCTGTAGGCAGTATGTGAAGATGAAGAGAGAGTGAAAATTCTAGAATAAGTAAAGTTAGAAAGAGACATGTGAGTCACACAGGCTGATAATAAAAAATATTCTGGAGTAATAGTTATAACAGAGCAGTGAGTAGCTGCAGTACCTAGCCTGCCACTTTGTTCAAGTGTGTGGGGGGGAAAGCTAACGAAGGCTTGCATACATGCAATGATTGCAGTCAGAATGAAACCATAGTAAGTAGGGCTCCACAGCAAAACTGACTTCATCAGAGTCAGATGAAGAAGTGGAGATGTCTCTCCAAGGGGAAGTCACAGGTAGATCTCAGGCTCTCCAAGTTATAGTCCAGAAATTAAGGAATCAACAGGAACACCCAGAGGGGCAGGACCCAAGGAATCTGCCTCTCCCCTTGAAATATCTACATACCTCCGCCCACCCATGTACATCAGTAGAGCTGATAGAACTGGCTGCCAAGTTCCACCAGAAAAGATCAGAGTCAATTACCAGGTAGCTACTCTGCCTATGGGACACTGGGGCAGATGGAATAATACTGTCTGGGGATGAATTGATCCTGATGTCCTCTGTCACTACCCACCCTTCCTTGCACCAACGCATACATGGGGCAATCTAATATGCAGAAAATGCATCACTACTGAATTGGCTCATGGTGGGTTACCGCGTAGGGTGGCTAAATGAGGGAGCCTACTGATGGCCCAGCTATGTTGGACATCTATGTTGGAACTGCAAATGTTTCTCAGAGAGATGGGAAAGCAGCATGCTATTTACATTGAGCCGTTTGGGGGACCTGATATGGTGCCTTTTATTGCCAGGATGCAAGACTGCATCATTGAAATGGTCCCGCCAGCCTATTATGGAACTTTGGTGCCTGTCCTGTCCACCCTAATGGACAATCCAGGCAGCAGCACAGGCTGTTGCTGATTTTGAAGAAATCGAATTGGCTAAACAGAAACAAGGAGTCTGACAGGTTTAGGGAGAAGAAAAAGAGTCCACTGTAAGTATGCAGGAAGAGGGTACAGGGGGCGGCCCAGCAAAGGTGACCATAAAGCAATTGTGGACAGATATGATAAAGATAATGGACCCTAAAATAATTGCTAAACAGCCTAATGCAATGTTGGTGGCCCTCTGGCAGCAGCTTAAATCAGAGCAAAGATTCCAGCCCCTGCCTGACTGACAGGCAATAGTTTACACCTTGGATGGGGCCCCAAATGGAGGACCAGTCTAGCCCTTGGCCCTCTGATTTGTTGCAGAACCAAGACTTTGAAGTAGAGTCATCACAGCCTGTCTGGAGGGCAAACCCTGGGGGCTGCTGTTTGAATAGAAGTATGGCCAAAGTCTGGCTATCACGGGGATTCTTCAGGAGACCAGAGATCTCATGTGGAGATCATCATCTACTGGTTCTTCCACAATGTTCAACACATATTTGCTGTGGTTGATACTGGGGCCAAATGCACCCTGCTCCACAGTAACCCTGAAAAGTTTCAGGGGTCTCTTTCCACAATTTATGGTTATGAAGGACAATCTATGTGGGTGAGACAAGTGGTCCTTTCTTTGGCCATTGGAAGACTCCTCCCGTGGCCATATACATTTTATATCTCCCCAGTGCCTCAATACATCCTGGGGATAGATGTGCTTTCTGGGCTGTGCTGGCAGACAACTGTGGGCAAATTCTGGCTGAGGATTCCGATGGTAAAAGCTGTTCTCTGAGGTCATGAATGCTATCTTCCTATGGTCCTCCTGGTGGCACTTTGAGTGGTAGCTGTGAACACAAGGAAACAGGAGAAACCATCCAAGCTAAGGTGAAAATTTTCCATTCAGTACACAGTCCCTACAATGCCCCTGTGTGGCTGGTGTGTAAGCCGGATGACTCCTGGTCATTGACTATGGACTATACGGAAATAAACAAAGTTGTTCCTCCTCTTTTCTCTGCTTTCCCTAATGTCACCACTATTATGGACACTCTGAGTGTGGAATTGGGAACTTACCACTTTGTGCTGGACTTGGCTAATGCATTTTTCTCTATACACCTTCATCCGGACAGTCAGGATCAATTTGCCTTTACCTAAGAAGGACAATATAGATCTTCATTCACCATCTTACTGATGGGGTATCTCCATAGCCCCACTATCTGCCACAGCTTTGTGGCTAAGGACTTGACTTGGCTGATTGTACTAAACCCTCCACCATACAATTGTACCATTATATTGATGATGACATGTTAACTTCTGATTTTCTTTCAGACCTACAGCAAGCTGCCCCAATGTTGATAACACACCTGCAGAGGAAAAGATAAGCCATCAACAAAAACAAGTTGCAAGGCTCTGGCTTGTCTGTCAGGTTCTTGGGGGTTTTCTGGCAGGGTAAGACAAAAATGATGCCCTTGGCAATGATAAATAAGATTTAAGCTCTCCCTCTACCCATCATAGTTTAACAATTGCAGGAGTTCCTAGGTTTCCTGGTATACTGAAGAGTTCTTATCCCACTCCTAGCACAGCTGGTATACCACTTCTATCATCTGTTCATAAGGGTGCTACCTGGGACTGCCAGGAGAAACAACAGACAGTCTTCATGGCTGCCAAACAAGCAGTAGGGATGATATAAGTACTACGCATCATTGATCACACATGTTCATGTGAATTAGATGTACATGTCACCCCAGATGGATATGCCTAGGGACTCTGGCAACGGCAGTAATGGACACATGTCCCAATTGGGTTTTGGTACCAATTCTGGAAAGGTGTAGAGGGGAAGTATAGCCCCATTGAACAAGTTAATGCTGTGTATCAAACCCTTTTGGACACTGAGACCTTTACCAGACCCTCTGAAGTGGTGGTGAAGACCACCTATCCCATTGTGGGATGGATGAATGATGTAGCTGCCAGACCCAAGAATTCTGTGGCCTGATGCTCTACTCTAGCCAAATGGAGTGTCTACCTACTGCAATGTAGTAAGCTCTCTACTAGCCTATTGAGCCACAAACTACAGCAGGTTCTGGGGCTAGTACTCTACCAAGCCACAGCCACCATGAACTTATTCTGTATATTCCAGAATCCACTATCCAAAAGGAGAAACCCCCTATTCCAGAAGATACCTGGTACACTGATGGCTCCTGCAGGAGGCAGTCACCCACATGGGGAGCTATTGCCTACCAGCTAGTGATGGACAGCATATGGATGGATGAAGAGACTGAGCACAGCAGCCAATGAGCTGAGTTATGTGCTCTGTGGCTTGTAATAGCCAATGAGAAGGGCCCTCTGACCATCAGCACCGATAGGTGGGCTGTGTACAGTGGGTTGACTTTGTGGCACCCCAATGGCAGGCTGATAACTGGCAAGTGGCCCAGTAGCCTGTCTGGGGCCAAGATATGTGGCAGGACATTTATGGCTTTAGTCTACACAAGTCTATTATGTTATTGGACACCAACCTTTGCAATGACCAAGTAATGCAGAAGTGGAGGAATTGACCCTTATATGATGGTTGGAGGAGGCCCACCAGAAGATAAAGCAGCCTGGCTACACCGGAAGATGAAACACTCAGGCCAATGAACCCTTTGGGAAATGATAAAGTCATGTGATTGCTCCCTCTACTATGCTGATGTTGTTGGGGCCTGTTGGTCTTGTCCCATCTGTGCTGAAAGATAGTCTTGCTGGCTGCCCCAAACAGCTGGAAGCCTCTGGAAGGGAGACACTCCCTTGACTCAATGGCAAATAGATTACATTGGACCATTGCCTATGTCAGAAGGAGCCCAGTATGCCATTACTTGTGTGGATAGAACAACAGGGATAATGCAGGCATAACCCTCCAAAAAGTCCAATCAACAAGCCTCCATTTGTGGTCTAAAACAGTTATGTGCTTCTTACAGTACACCAAAAGTGACTGAAAGTGACCAAGGAACTCATTTTGCTGGATACAAAGTATAACAATGAGCAGATGACATGGATATTGATTAGCACTTCCATCTGTCTCACAACCCTATGGGTGCAAAACTCATTGAGTGCTACAACGACCTTCCGAAGCAAACCTTAAAAACCAACTTGGTCAGGTTGGTCTACCTGTCTATTTGATTCTCTTTGGGTTATGAATGAATGACCCCTAGCTCAACTGGGATCACTTCTCAGCCATCTCACAGAGGTCCTGAGCTGCTCCAGGATACCTACAGATCCATACCGTGGATTCCACCATATGCCCAGGGGTGGGCCACCTCAACAACCTGCTCTTGCCAGGCCCCTAAGACATATGCCAGACAAACGACTCTGCATTGGCCTTAGACAGCAAAGATAGGATGCTGATGGTGTTCCTTGGTGGTTCCTTGGGGGGAGAGTCTAGATAAGGACTTGGCCTTACCACCAGAAGTCACTGCCTGTTGGCTCTTATGCCTTATTTGTCATAACCCAGCTACACAAACTACTGTGAAGGGCACGTATATTGCCTCCCTTTGGCAGGTATCGGCTCCCCCACTGCAGGTAACCTCCCTGAATGCCTGGGGTCCAAGACTGGATCAGGCGTGGTATACCCATCCAAGACAGGCCCCCATTACTGTTACCCTTTTAACCCAGGACTGGATGGTGGCATATGTCCTACTGGATGGGCAGGACTTATCTCTCTTAGTACCCCTTAAACGTTTATCATATCAACCTTAGTTTTGCTGAAGGTAACAACTTTCTACAATGGGCTGCCATGATAGCAGTCACAAGCAACCACTCAGCATGTTGGGTTTGCACCAAATTTCCAACAATGTCATCTACTGGCCTTTCCTGGTGGATAGACCCAGCCGATGCCTCCACCTTGCACTGGTTTCATACCTGGGACAGCACAGATGCAACATTACATTCTACACAAAAGCATGAGTACACCCTGGTCTGGGAGTGAGTCAACTGCTTCCGACCCTGGTTGTTACTCTATTGGGACAGTGTAGGATGACTGATGGCTCTCCAAGTAGAGTTTCACTGGTCTGCATCTCTGTGCATTGAGAAGCAGAGTGGGATGGGAAATGCTACACAGCATGTATGGGGTGGTTACCTAAGCCCCTCTGTAAAATCATCATTATACTGACAGCTAGTGACAGATGGGGCAAAGAAAAGGCCTTGCTATCCACAGGAGTCTTCCTGGTCCCTTGGGAGATATTTTGGGCCTGTGGGGTGCAAAGATGGCCATATCTGTCCTACAACTGAACCAGCTGATGTATGTATGGAACATTCCTACATTCCCAGATGAGTGCTTCACACTCTGCCTGACACACTCCACAACTGGGACACCTTTAAGTCTAGGCATTGAGTAAAATGTGATGATTGGTGGTCCTACCCATTTGCACTGTTTGTTCCCCCCGCCAGTACCATCCTTATGCAGGCATCCATTGATGCCCTAGCTAATCGTACTGCCACCACTCTAAATTTTACTTGACAGGCCATCTCCCTTAACAATGATGAGGTATCACGAATGAGGAAGGTGGTACGCCAAAACCATATGGCATTGGATATGCTTGCAGCTCCCCAAGGAGGAACTTGTGCTGTTATCCATATTGAGTGTTGTGTGTATATTCTTGACAGCTCCCATAATATTACTCAAGCCCCTGAGGTAGCCTTACCCAGGGAAACTTCACATCTTGCTACACTGAGAGTGGACTCCCTTACCACCTGGTGGTCCTCTCTAGATTCATGGAGCCGCTACCTGGTAGTGGGGCTGCTTGGCCTATGTATATTATTGCTAATATTAGGATGTAGTCTTTATTGTATTTGTGGTATATAGATGCAATGTGCAAACACTGGCCATCCAGGGACACCTTGTATGTAAGAACTGACATGAAGAATGTGAGGTGGAGGAACTATGTCTAGGTAGAGGCTGGGGTTAATTCAAACATTGGCCCTCCACATATGCATGAGACAAGGAGGACTGCTTGGTAAGCAGCCCTAAGTAGGACAGTGAACAAAGCATTCTCTGGGCTGTGCTTTCCCCCAAGGGCACTTCCCACTGCTCCCATGGGCACTATTTGCCCCTTTGGGCATTCCTATGGACATTATCTGCCCACTCTTCTGGAGGACACCCCAATGCTAGCTAGGCAGCAGTCCAATTCTCATTCACAGGGGAAGGTCCTTGTTCCCCTGGATGAGGTAACCCCTCTTCCCTCTGCTTGCATATAAATGATGCCTAATTGTGGCCGGATGCCTTTTTCTGAAGCTCCATCCAACCAAGTGCTGAAGCCTCACATTACTGTGAGTAATAAATGGCATGCTTCACTCTGTTGGTCCTCTTTGTTGTTGTTGTTGTTGTTGTTGTTGTTGTTGTTTCAGAATATCCAACGCGCAGGTTCAGGTTCCTGGTCTGGAGCCCTGCATTACAGAATATCTTTTCAGATAAATGTTTTCAAGTCTTACTGTCCATGTCCATGAGTCTCTGTTTGTTATGTTTGTTTGTTGCTTTTAGATTTATATACCACATATAAATTATTTTTGTATGGTTTCAACATTTTCTGTTTTAGCTTACTTTACTTAGCATGATTATCTCAAGGTCCATCCCTCTTGTAAATGACAATATTTCATTTCTTCTTATAGCTGAGTAATATTCTATTGTATATATGTACTACATTTTTATACAATCATCTATCATGGGACATTTCAGTTGTTTTTGTGTCCTAGCCTCTGTGAATAATGCCATTATGAACATCAGTGTGCAAATATTTTTTTGGATATATGTCTTCAAGTCTTTGGGGTAAATACCCAATAGTGGGTTGCTGGATCATATGGTAGATCAATTCTTAGTTTTTGTGCAATGTCCATACTATTTTCCATAGTGACTGTAGCAATTTGCAGTCCCACTAGCAGTGTATGAGGGTTCCTTTTCCTCCGGATCCTCTCCAGTACTTGTTATAACTTGTCGTATTGATAGTAGCCATTCTAACAGGTGTGAGGTGGTATCTTATTGTTGTTTTGATTTGTATTTTCCTAATAGCTAGTGAAGTTAAACATCCTTTCATAAATCTGTTGGCCATTCATATGTCTTCTTGGGAGAAGTGTCTGTTTAGATCTTCTGCCCATTTTTTAATTGGATTGTTTGTTTTTTTTTGTCATTAATGAGTTGTATGAGTTCTTTGCATATTTTGGATATTTGGCCTTTATTGTAGGCATTGCTTGCAAATATACTTTTCCATTCGGATGGTTGTCTCTTTGCCTTGTTGATGGTTTCTTTTGCTGTGCAGAAGCTTTTTAGTTTGATATAATCTCATTCATTTATTTTGCTTTTAATTTTCATGCCTTTGAAGTAAAATTAATGAAATCCTTTTCAAGTCTAAGGTCCACAAGTTTGGTTCCTATGTTTCCTTCTATGCCTTTTATTGTTTCAGGTCTTATATTCAGGTCCTTCACCCATTTTGAGTTATTTTTGGTGTGCAGTGATAGGCAAAAGTTTAGTTTCGTTCTTTTGCAGGTAGCTTTCCAGTTTTACAAGCACAATTTATTGAAGAGGCTTTCTTTCTCCATTGTATGTTAGGCTCCTTTGTTGAAAATTATTTGCTCATATAAACAGGGGTTTACTTCTGGACTCTATATTCTGTTCCACTCGTCCGTGTGTTTGTTTTTCTGCCAATACCATGCCATTTTGATTATTGTCACTTTGTAGCATAATTTGAAGTGGGGCAGAGTGATGCCTCCAGCGATGTTCTTTTTTCTCAGGATGGCTTTGGTGATTCAGGGTCTTTCATGCTTCCATACAGATATGATGATTTTTTGTTTTTTTTTTTTTTCCTTAAAAAGTGCCAATGAGATTTTGATGGGGATTGCATTAAATCTGTATAATGCTTTAGATAATAAGGTCATTTTAACTGTTGATTCTTCCAATTGAAGAACATGAATATCTTTCTAATTCTATGTGGCTTCTTCAATTTCTTTTAATAGGGTCTTATAGATTTCATTATATAGGTCCTTCATATGCTTTGTTAGGTTTATTCCTTGGTATTTTATTTGTTTTGTCGCAGTTGCAAAAGAAATTGTTCTATTTTTTTTATTTTTTTCTAACAATTCACTATTAGAGTGATTTTTTAAAATTTATTTTTTATTAGTTTCTAGTATACAGTACATTGGTTAGACATTTATATAGTTTATAAAATGATCTCCATAATTGCTCCTTCACTCCTTTGGTTTTCCACCTAGCCAATATATTAATGCTAACTACATTCCCTATGCTGTGCTCCCCATCCCCATGACCATTTGTCAGCTACTAATTTGTACTTCTTTAACCCTTCGCACCGTTCTCCCAGGACCCCCCCAACCACTCATCTCCTCTGTCCATCACCAAATTGTCCTCTATATTTGTGAGTCAGTTTTTGATTAGTTTGTTCTTTTTGAGGAATGCTGTTGATTTTTGAACATTGATTTTGTATCCAGAAACTTTAATATATTTACTTATTATTTCTAGTAGTGTTCTTGTGGAGTGTGTAGGGTTTTCTATATAGAAAATCATGTCATCAACCAATAGTGACTGTTTGGCTTTTTCATTTCCTATTTAGATGCCTTTTATTTCTTTCTCTTGCCTGATTACATGTGCTAGGACTTCCAATGTTATACTGAATAACAATGGTGATAGTGGACAGACTTGTCTTGTTCCTAATCTTAGCGGAAAGGCTTTTAGTTTTTCATCATTAAGCATAATGTTGGCTGAGAGTTTGTCATATATGTCCTTTACTATGTTAAGGTACTTTTCTTCTATACCAATTTTGTTAAATGTTTTGATAAATAAATGGATGTGGTATCTTGTCAAAGGCTTTTTCTGCATCTATTAATATGATCATATAATTCTTATTTTGTTTACATGGTATATCAAATTAATTGATTTGCATATGTTAAACCATCCCTGTGTCCTTGGGGTGAAGCCCACTTGATCATGGTGTATAATCTTTTCAATGTCTTGTTGTATTTTGTTCACTAGGGTCTTATTTAAGATTTTTGCATCTGCGTTCATGAGAGATATTGGTCTGTAGTGTGTGTGTGTGTGTGTGTGTGTGTGTGTGTGTGTGTGTGTGTGTGTGATCTATCCCAGGTTTTGGTGTCAGGGTAATATTGAGCTCATAAAATGAGTTAGGAAGTATTGCCTTCTCTTGACTTTTTGGAAGACTTTGAGGAGAATAGGTATTAAATCTTTGAATGTTTGGTAGAAATTACTGGTGATATCATCTGGCACTGGATTTTACTTTTTGGTAGGTTTTTGATGATCGTTTCAATTTCCATACTGCCAGTTGGTCTATTTAGACTTTTGAGTTCTTGATGTAGTCTAGGAAAACTGTATATTTCTAAGGATGTGACCCTTTCTTCTAGGTTATTAAATTTTGTGTTATATATCATTTCAGGTATTATTGTATGATCCTTTGTATTTCTATTGTATCTGTTGTAACTTCTCTTTCATTCTTGATTTTCTTTATTTGTGTCTTTTCTCTTTTTTCTTTAGTGAATCTAGCCAGGGTTTTGTTAATTTTATTAAACTTCTCAAAGAACTGGCTCTTTGTTGCATTTATTTTTCGATTGTCTTTTTGTTCTCAATTTCATTTAACTCACTTTAATTTTATTTCTTTCATTCTGCTGATTTTAGACTTCATTTTTTCTTCTTTTTCTAGTTTTTTAAGATGAAGGGTTAGATTTTTTATTTGGGCTCATACTTGTTTTTTGAGATAGGCCTGTAATGATATGAACTATCTTCTTGTGACTGCTTTTGGTATGGCCCCAAATTTTTGACATGCTGTACTATCATTGTCACTCATTTTTATGTATCCCTTGACCCTCCTTTTAATTTCTTCTATGATCCAGTCATTCTTCCATAGCATGTTATTTAATCTCCACATTTTTGTGCTTGTTCCTGCTTTCTTTTTATAGTTGATCCCCAACTTCATGCATTATAATCAGAAAATATAGTTGGTACAATTTCAAATCTCTTATATTTGTTAAGGCTATATCTGTGTCCCCGTATGTGGTCAGTCCTTGACAATGTACCATGTGCAGTATAGAAGAATGTATAAGCAGCTGTTCTGAAATAAAAGACTCTGTAGATGTCGATTATATCCAGTTGGTCTAATGTGTCACTTAATGATGTATTTCCTTATTGATGTTCTGTTGGACAATCTGTCCATCTTTAACAGTGTGGTATTAGGTCTCCTACTATGATAGTGTTTTAGTCTTATTCTCTCTTTTGTTCTATTAGTAATTGCTTTATATATTTCAGGGCTCCCTGATTGGGAGCATAGATATTGATAAGTATTATGTCTTCTTGGTGTATGATTCTCTTCATCATTATGAAGTGTCCCTCAGTATCTTTCTTTACCTATTTTATTTTGAAGTCTATTTCATTCAATATTAGTACTGTCATTCCCGCTTTTCTGTGAATTCCACTTACTTGAACTATCATTTCCCACGTTGAGTCTACATTTGTCTTTCAACTGAGATATGCCTACTAGAGGTAGCATATGGTTGGGTTTTGTTTTTTGATCCAATCTGCACCTCTGTACCTTTTTCTTAGTGAATTCAGTCCATATACATTTATGGTGATTATTGAAATATAAGGTTTTCCTATAGCCATCTTATCTTTTGCTTTATGGTTTGCTTTCGTTTGTTTTTCCTAGTCCTTGTGTTTCTGTATGTTTTTTTTACTTGGTTGAGTTTTGTGGATTTTTTCTCTGGTCCTTCTTGTTCTATGTTATGTATTTAAATTTTGGATCTTTGGTTTGTGGGTACCATTAAGAATATCTAAAGGATAGTTATGTTTATATAGTAGTCCAATTTCTTCCCTGTATGCCTTATCTCCATTCCTCTTTGTGATTTTGGGTCTTTGATTCCTCCCATTTTCTGTTGTTGTCTCAAATTGTTTCTTTGTATGCTGAAGTTCATTTCTATCTTGCAATAGCTATTCTCTTCTTATTGTTTAAGTTTATAATCCCGTGTTCTTGATAAGGGTTGCACTACTCTGCTTCTGTCTGCCTGGTGTGCTAACCCTTTTAAATATTTTCTGTAATTCAGGCCTCATAGTGGAGAATTCTCTCAACTTTTGTATGTCTGCAAAAGTCTTCATTTCTCCTTCATATCTAAAGGAGAGCTTTGCTGGATACATTATTCTTGGTTGGTAATTCTTTTCATTTAATAGCTTGAATGTTTGGTTCTACTTCTTTCTTACTTGTAAGATTTGTGCTTAGAAGAAGAAAGATAGCCTAATGAGTTGTCCCTCATAGGTTACCATCTTCTTTTCCCTGGCTACTTCAGAGAATTTTTTCTTTGTCATTAATTTTTGATTTAGGAAGTTCTTGTCAACTATTTGTCTGAATATACTGTCTGATCCCTTCTCCTATTCTCCTTCTGGAATACACGTTATTCTTATGTTGTCTGTCTTGATGGTGTCAGCTAGTTCTTGTACTTTTATTTCATTTGTTTTCATTTTCCTGTCTTTTTCTTTTTCCTTCTGAATTATTTCTAGATTTCTGTCTTTGATATAACTGATTTTTTCCTTCATTTGATTAACTCTATTTCTTAAGCTTACTATTTCCCTCTTCATCTCTTCCAGTGTTTTCTTCATCTACAGTTCATTTTTGATTTGTTTATTTCCTTTTTGTTAAAACACTCAGTCTGCTGGTCTACTTTTGTTCTTACTTTCTGGAATTGTTGATCTGAGTTCTTTTGCACCTCATTGATTTATTTTCAGAAGTACAGTCCTGAATTCTCTATCATTTAAATAGCATATTTTTATGTCTTTAAGGTTATTTTCTGGAGATTTTTCTCTTTCTTTCTGATCTTCCTTGTCACCTTGGTTGTTCATGGTGTATGATGGACTATTTCTCTGCCTGGGCATTAATGAGGAGTGGATATGGCTTTTTTTTTTTTTTTTTTTTTTCAGAATGAAGCTTTATTATATGGAGGTTTGTCTTTGACTGGTTGCTAAGAAGGTTTTTTTGTAGTTTTTTATTTTTGTTTTTCAGTTGGTGGCATCTAAGCCTCTTGGATATCTGCTTTGAGACTAATAATGCCTTTTTTTTTCTGATATTCAGGTCATGATAGCTACCCTCATTTTCAGCCCGTTGATGGTAACGATAGTGGCTTTTTGTTTTGGTAGCATTTGCCAAAACTCTCCTGGGGCTCCGTGGTACTAGGTCTGGTAGGATATGGGATGGAGGGAAGGTGCGCTTGGGTTGGCGGGTGAGGGTTGCTGCTAGTCTCCGTGTTTCAGCCTTATGCTTCACAATTGCAGCTGCTAAGACCCAGCTGTTGTCCCTCCGTACTTATTTCCCACTCTGCTTTCTGTCCTGATCCCTGGGCTCCGTTTTGTGGAACTCACAGATTCTTCAGGTAGGGCTGTTCAGGGAACCAGCTGCAATTTCTTCTCTCTTTCTCTCCTCCTACAGAGAGCTATGGCTGCGAGAGGCAGCTTCTTATTCCTCCCAATCTACCCCCAAGACTTTTGTGGTTCTGACCTTTGGAAGTTCTTATGTGCTGATCACTCAGACATGCTTGTGTGCAGGTTGGGTGTTATTTTTTGAGTTTTAGATGTTCAACTTATTGTCATTTCAAAGGAAGAGATCTGGAGACATCTCTCACTCTGCTGTGCTTCTGCCATTACTCCTCTCTGCCAATTTTAAAATTAGATTTTTTTTTATTGCTATTGAGTCATTTGTGTTGTTTTTTTTTTATTTTGGATATTAACCCCTTATCAGAAAAGTGATTTGAAAACATTTTCTCTCATTCCATCATTTGCCTTTTTATTTTTTTGATTGTTTCCTTTGCTGTCCAAAATATGTATAGTTTGATATAGTCCAATTCACTTATTTTGCTTTTGTTGACTTTACTTCCAGTGTCAAATCCAAAAAAATCATTGCCGTGACTGATGTAAGGAGCCCACCTTGTCTGTTTTCTTCTAAGAGTTTTATGAGTTCAGTTTTTTCAATTCTAATGCAATTTGACTTGATTTTTATGTATGGTGTAAGAAAGGATCCAGTTTATTACATTGTACGTGGCTATCCAGTTTTGCTGGTACCAATTATTGATAAGACTATTCTTTCTTCATTATACATCTTTCTCCTGTATACTGAACTAAGTAACCATATACACATAGGTTCAATTCTGGGCTGTTTATTCTGTGCCATTGATCTATGTGTCTGTTTTTATGCCAATACCATACTATTTTGATTATTATAGCTTTGTGATATTGCTTGAAAACAGAACATAAGATGCTTCCAGTTTTGTTCTTCTTGCTCAAGATTTATTTTGCTATTAGGGGTCTTTTGTGATTATATATGAATTTTAGGATTCTTTTTCTATGTTTGATAAAATACCATTGGAATTTTCATAAGAATTGCATTAAATTTTTAGATCACTTTGGGTAGTATGGCCATTTTAATTATATTAATTATTCCAAACAATAAAAATACAATATTTTTCTATTAATGTCCTCTTCAATTTCTTTCAGCAATGTCTTCCAGTTTCGGTTTACAGAAATTTCATTATACTTGGTTAAACCTTTACCTAGGTATTTTGTTCTTGCTAATGCAATTGCAAATGACATTGTTTACCTAATTTCTTTTTCTGATACATCTTTGTTATTGTATAGAAATTCAACTTATTTTTGTATATTGACTTTGTATCTTATACTTTGCTTCATCTGTTTATTAGTTCTAACAGTTTTTTGTTGAAGTCTTTAGCAGTGTTGCATATATGTCATCTGAAAATAGAAAGGATTACACTTCTTCCTTTCCAGTTTGGATGCCATTTGAGTGGTCATCTTTGTTTTGTTCCCGATCTTAGAGGAAAAGCTTTCAGATTTTCATTGTTGAGGATGATGTTGGCTGTGGGCTTGATGTATATGACATTTATTAGGTTGAGATATGTTCCATTTATATTCAGTTTGTTGATTATTTTTATCATGAAAGGATAACGAATTTTGTCAAATGGATTTTTCACAGCTATTGAGATTGTATAATTTTTATCCTTCATTTTGTTAATATAGTGTATCATATTGATTAATTTTCAAATGTTGAATCATTCTTGCATCTCTGAAATAAATCCCACTTGACCATGGTGTATGTTCTCTATAATGTACTGTTGAATTTGGTTTTGCTATTATTTTGTTGGGGATGTTTGCACTTATGTTCTTCAGGGATATTGGCCTGTGATTTTCTTTTCCTTTGGTGTATTTTTCTGATTTGGGTGTTAGGTTAATGCTGGCCTAATGAGATTTGAAGTGCTCCCTCCTATTTTTTTGAAGAGTTTGTGAAGGATTTTTATGAACTCTTCTTTAAACCTTTAATACAAATCACCAGTGGAATCATCTGGTTCTGGAATTTTCTTTGTTGGTAGGTTTTGAGTATTGATTCAAACTCTACTAGTATTTGTCCGATCAAATTTTCTATTTCTTCACTTTATGTAGGTTGTCTGTTTCTAAAAATTTATCTATTTCTTCTAAGTTGATCCATTTGTTGGCATATAATTGTTCATAGTAGTCTCATAATATTTTGTATCATGTAGTATCAGTTGTAATGTCTCCTTTGTCATATACAGTTTTATTTGAGTCCTTCCTCTTTCTCTTTTGGTTAGTTTAGCTGAAGATATGTCTATTTCGTTTATATTTAAAAAACAGGTCTTTGTTTTATTGATCTTTTCTATAATCTTTTTGGTCTCTATCTTATTTATTTCTATTTTTATCTTTGGTATTTTCTTCATTTTACTAACTTAGAGCCTAGTTTATTCTTTATTTTCTAGTTTATTGAGATGCAAATTTAGGTTGTTTATTTGAGATCTTTATTTTTCTTAAAGTATTTGTTTATTGCTATAAATTTCCCTTTTAGAAATGCTTTTGTTGTATCCCATAAGTTAATATGGTGTTTTCTATATTTATTTCTCTCAATATATTTTTTAAGTTTTCTTTTGATTTCTTGCTGCTCCATTGGATGTTCAGGAGCTTGTTACTTATTCTCCATATATTTGTAAAACTTTCAGTTTTCTACTTTTAATTGATTACTAATTTTATATTCTTGTCACTAAAGATGATTGTCATGTTTTTAATCTTTATATATTTATTAATATTTGCTTTGGGTCTAACATATGATCTGTCACACAAAATATTTCATATGTTCTTGAGAAAAATGTGTATTCTGCTGCTGTTGGATGAAGTACTCTGTAACCATCTGGCACATCTATCTGATCTAATGTGTCTTTAAGTCCAGTATTTTTATATTGATTTTCTGTTTGAATGATCTATTCATTGTTGGAAGTAGGGTATTTAATTCTTTTACTATTATTGTTTTGCCATCTGTTTCTTCCTTCAGATCTATTAATATTTAGTATATATTTGAGGGGCTCCTATGTTAGGTGTGTAAATATAAATGTTATATTTCCTTGGTTAATTCACCCATTTATCATTACATATTGACCTTCCTAGTCTTTTGTTATGGTCTTTGACTTATCTGTTTTGTCTGATATGTGTATAGCTATTCTTATTTTCTTTTTGCTTATATCTGCATGAAATATCTTTTTCCACCCCTTCACTTTCAGTCTGAGTATACTTAAAACTGAAATGAGTCTCTTGTAGACAGCATACAGTTGTGTCCTGGTTTCTTTCATCCAGTTAGCTACCTTATGTCTTTTGATTGGGGAATTTATTTCATTTACATTTAAATTAATTATTCATGGGTATGTACATATTGACATTTTGTTAATTGTTTTCTGGGTGTTTTATAATTCCACTCTTCCTTTTTACTTCTCTTTGTCTCTTTTATCACGTGTGTGTGTGTGTGTGTGTGTGTGTGTGTGTGATGATGATGCTTTTCTGTTGTGGTAGATTCCTTAGATTACTTTATCTTTCTCTTTTGTATACCAACTACAGAGGTTTTTTTTTTTGCTCTCATTAATAACTTATATTTATAATGCTCTATTTTAACTTAGTAACAACTTAAGTTTGAATGCATTCCAAAGTTCTATATTTTTACACTCTTCACCACATTTTATGGTTTTGATGTCACAATTTACATCTTTGTATTTTGTATATCTCAACAAATTATTTAGTTATAGTTATTTTTACTACTTTTCTTTTCTAACCTTCATACTATCTTTATAAGCAATTAGTCCACCACCTTTATAACATTAGATTATGCTAACTTTTACTATATATTTACCTTTATCAGTGAAATTACATTTTCATATGTTTTTCCATTACAAATCAACATCATTTTATTTCTGCTTAAAGAAATCTATTTAACATTTTTCATAATGCTGTTCTTGTAGTGATGAACTTTTTAAACTTTTTTGATTGTTTGGAAAATTTTATTGCTTCTTCTGAGGGAAAACTTTGCCAGGTAGAGTATTCTAGTTAGTTTTCCCCTCTCTTTAAGTAGTCTGAATATATTTACCACTACCTCTGGTTTGCAAAGTTTCTGCTGAAAAATTTACCAATAGTCATATGGGGGTTCCCTTGTATGTAATAAGTTGTTTTTCTCTTGCTGCTAAGATTCTTTCCTAATTTATTACTATCACAATTTCATTATAATATGCCTTGGTGTGGGTCTCTTTGGATTTACATTTCTTGGTTACTCTCTGGATTTAATTGATCTGGTTCTCTCTCCTCAGGTTTGGTAGTGTTCATCTATAATTACTTTGAGTAAGATTTATAATCTTTTGTCTCTCTCTTCTCCTTATGAAATCCTATAGTGTGTATACTGGTCTGCATGTTTATGTTCCATAAATCCCTTAAGCTATCTTTACCTGTTTTTATTCTACTTTTTCTTTTTGTTTCTCTGATTGGGTGTATTCTACTATCTTGTCTTTGAGTTTGTTAATCCTTTTTTCATCTTAATGTAGTCTCATGTTGAAACTATCTGTTGAATTGTTCATTTTTGTTATTGTATTCTTCATCTCTATGATTTCTGTTTGGTACTTTTTAATATTTTCTATATCTTTTTGAAAATTTTCATTTGTTCATGAATTTTTCTCCTGACTTTCATGAGCATCTTTGTGACTGTTATTTTGAACTCTATCCGATAAACTACTTTTCTTTCTGGAGTTTTATCTTGTTCCTTTGTTTTGAAAATAATTTTTTAAAATTTTTCTTGACTATCTGTAATGGTTCCTATGCATTAGATAAAACATCAATTTCTTCCAATCTTGACCCAGTGATCTCCTGTAGAACATGAACCTCATCAATCAGCTCAGCCTTGTGCTCTTTGTTGTCTCACAAATCTTTTTAAAAAATTGTCCGCATATCTTTGCTCTTAGTGGCTTCAACTAGTTAAGGGTATTTCAAAAGAGAAGACTACAGTCAGCACTTACATATTGGCTGGTTGTCAGATTCTCACACAGCAGCTGAGAAAGTTTGTAATTAAATCTCTTGCAGGGAGATACTGGGAGGTGGGCATTTTTGCTTGGTTCTTTTTCTTGGATCTAGCCAGGTGTACAGCTGTGGGTGGGTGCTCCTCAGCCCATTAGGAATTTCTTCCTTGTCTGTTACAGTCCTGTGGGACTCTTGCATGCAAGTCACATTGGTTATCAGAGCCACGTGACCTAAATACCCTTCCCTCAGGTGGCAGCCACAGAAGCTGATATGTCAGATGTATGTCTTAGCTCATTCCAAGAAGATACTGGAAACTTGGAGTGAACTAGAGGGAGAGTGTAAAGGAGGTATCCACAGGCTTCCCTGGTCTACAGGGACAATTGCAGATAGCTTCTACATTTCATGCTAAATTAGAAACTTGACCTTGAGGCAGCAGCTTTTGAAGTATGCAAATAGACCTTTTTTTTTCTTTTTTTTTGGAGAAGACTGGGAGATTAGCATGTCTGTCTGCTTTCTCTTTGCTGAACCCTGGAGAAATAACCTGTAAAGAACTGCTCTTTGGTTTGCTATGGTCTGTGCGATCTTTGAATAGATGTTTCATTGCCTATCAAAGCTAATGATCTGGGGACCCATTTATTGAGTAACAGCCACAGAAGCTGGGCACAAATGTGCATTAGCTACTTCCAGAAAGATACTGGCAACTTGGAGCAGCCCATTTTGATGGTGTTTTCTTATTCACTTAATGTGTATGAGTCACTATGCTAGTTTCTTGTTTTCTTTCAGATGGAAGTGTCCTGCAAATAGCTATTTTTTTAGTCTATATATGTCATGAAGGGAGTCAGGAGCTTCCTATGTCTGCCTAAGACCATCTTTTAGAAGACAATATTTAAAAACAGGGACTACTCAACCATTTGGAAGGATTCAGAAGAACATCTATGTGACATTTATTAATTTTTAAATGTTAACTGACTGCATTCCTGGAGAAAATCCCACTTGGTTGTGGTATACTATCCTTTTCCTATGTTGATTTATTTATTTAATTGTATTTCATTGAGAATTTTTAGGTCTATCTTCATATATACAGACCAATTGGTCTGTAGTTTTCTTTTCATGTGATGTTTTGGTCTAATTCTGATATGAGGCTAATACTACCTCATGGAAGGAGTAGCAAAGTGTTTCCTTTTTTTCAATTTTTCTCAGTTTGTGAAGAATTTCTGTTGATTCTTTTTGAATGTTTGGTAGAGCTAACTACTGGAGCCTCACGATCCTAGGCTTTTCATTGTGGAAAGTTTTTCAATTGACTAAGCCAATGTTTTTATTTGTTATAGTTCTATTGATTTTCTACGCTCCTTTGATTCAGGTTTTGTAGTTTCTTTCTTCTATGAATTTGTCCATTTCATTTAAGTTATCTTATTTGTTGGCATACAGTTCCTCATAGTATTCCTTAAAAATTTTTTTTCGTAAAGTTAATAGCGATTTTTTTTCTCTTTCTTGATTTCAGAAATTTGAGTCTTCTTTATCTTAGTGTATATAGCTAAATATTTGACAATTTTATTGATCTTTCCAAAGAACTAATTTTAAATTTACTTTTTTTCTATTTTTTCTCACTTCTTTCATTTATTTTCACTCTAATATTTATTATTTCTTTTTTTCTATTCGCCTTGGGTTTAGATTTCTCTTTTACTAATGATTATTCTCTCAGTTTTTGTATACATGGAAATGTTTTAATTTATTCTTTATTTTTAAAAGATGTTCCTGCAGATAGAATTTTTAGTTGACAGTCATTTTCATTCAATACTTCAACATATTATCCCACTGTTTTCTTTCCTTCATGGATTTTTTTTTTAAATGAGAAGTCAGTTTTTTTTTTACCTTATTGAGTATTCCTTGTACATAATGAGTCATTACTCTCTTGGAGCTTTCAAGAATCTCTCTATGTCTTTGGCATTTTACAGTTAGATTCTAATGTGTCAACATGTGGAAATCTTTAATTTTATCCTACATAAAGATCATTAAGAATCTAGGATGTTTTTCAACAAATTTGAGAAGTTTTCAGCCATTATTTATTCATATATTTTTTGCTCCTTTCTCTCTCTTCTCTACTTCTAGTATACCCACTGCATGTATGTTGATACAATTGATGATGCTACAGAGTTCTTTTATGCTCTGTTCACTTTTCTTTATTATTTTTTTCTTTATGTTCTTCAGATATCTGTTGGTCTGTCTTCAAATTTGCTGGTTGACTGTTCTGACAATCAAAATCTGCTATTGATTTTATCAAATGAATTTTTAAAGTTTTTGTATTTTTCCTGCCCTTAATTTCTATTTGGTTATTTTAAATAACTTCTACTTTTTAATTAATATTCTCTATTTGGTTGTACATCATTATCATTCAAAAGAGGGAGCATGTGTAGCTTTTATTTAAATGGCAGAAGTAGAAATTTCCAAAAAGAATGCTGAAGAAAAACTGTTTTGATAAGAATGCTACTTTGTATGAAAGATTTATATGACCTGGACTGTTTGTAGGATGCTGGAACTTTGGGGAAATCTACTCTCACAATTAAAAAAAAAGGTAATAATTTCTAGTAGTTTCTTATCTCTCCCTTTTGTTATTCTTTCTTATCTTCTGGTGCTCTTTTATTCTCCCAAAAATTGGTGTTTGGAAAAAATTTTATACTAGTTTTTGGCTTTTTATCCCTTGCTACCTATCTTTATTATGCTGCCGTCCCCCTAACAAGCTTTGGCTTATACTCCTAGATCAATAATTATTTCTCTTCCTCTTTTCTTTTATTTTAGATATATTATCCTCTTCCTTTATCTTAGACTCAGCTAAGGATTTAAAAGGGAGCATGAGCTTTAAATTTATTCACATTAAGATATTAATAATAACTTTGCATCTTCAAAGATACTAGCCTTTTAGAAGCAGTGTCCTGAAACCAAAACAGTCATAAACTGGTAGAATTTTATGCTAACTGTAAGAACTTATATTATTTGGGGAGAAATCACATCAGGTAGATCACCAGTTATTACACATTGCCTGTTTCTTTGCATATAGTATATTTCGTCTGACATCAGCAATGAAAAAACTTTGTAAGACAGCAAAGTTCCAATGAAGATGATGGGCTAGATAAGTGCTGTGCTTGCTTCCTACCATGACTGCATTTGAATTACAAATAAATTATGGAATGAACAACTTGGAGAACCATCTGAAGACTAGCAGAACAGAAGTCCTATAAATAAGGATATAAAGAAGAGGTCACATCAAGACTGGTAGAAGAGTCCCCACAAAATCTGGCTGTAAAGAATCAGTGAGGATTCCAACCATCTTGGTGAGACAGAAGGCTTCTGGAAAAAAAAGTCCCCTTAAAGGGCTCACAACAGACTTACTTACTCTCAGACACTCACCCTGAGCTACAGTGGAGGGACAGCAGTTTGAGGGGCACCAGAGACAAACATAAAAACTGAGTTGTGTGGCTTCAGGGCAAGGGCTGGAGGGACAGCCACTATTAGACCTGTGTGGAGCCCTATTCCTGTGCAGCTTACAAGCAGGTACTATCTTGCCTGTGTTGAGTCCTCCCCCTGTACAGCCAAATCTTAACCTACATTAGCCTGGTGAAATCTGCTCACTAAAATCCAGATACTCCCAGGGATCCCACCCCACCCAACTTGCAAATTGTCAGATTATAGACCCTGCTGAGCATCCAGCCACACCAAGCTCTCTTGTCAGGACACTCTTTTAGCAGCAATTGGCAAGCCTCAGCTTGTGCACCTCCAGAGACAATTTGGTTGGTGGGTGACAAGCCCTGGCTCAAGCTGCTGTGTTTTCTGAATAAATCGCAGGGATCTTAGAGCCCCAGTTGGGAAGTGGCTGGCCCTGGTGTGATCTGAGACTTTTGTAAATATCCATAGGCTCAGCACTGGGACCAAATCTGGGTCTGCACTAACCAGAGGAACATTGACTGCCCCATGCTGGTGATTTTCTAGGACCTCATCTCACCTAACATGGGTACCACTCAGGACTTCTTTAGCTACTGAGCCTTGCAGGCATCTCAGCCTCAGACATTGTAGGCAGCCTCAGACATTGGAGTGTCCTGGACCATTTGCTGAGCTACCCCAGGCCTGGCACAAGTGGCATCCAGCCTCAATTCCTTGAGGCTTGGCCTCTCACACAGGCCTCCAGATCCAGCACAGGCAGTCACCAGCTGCATATAGCTTTGTAGTTTCTACCATGTAGCCCCAGACAGTTACAGGCAGCAATGACTTTGGCCTATATGGAAACCCTTCTCAAGGGGCCCTGGAACCAAGACACATGGAGGCTGGTGTCAGATGACAATAGAGCACCACCTGAATAGCAGCCCCACAAGCTGCATACCCAAGAGTGATCTCAAAAGGCAAAGGCAAATGAGCCTGCTAGGGTAAATCATAATTTGTGGGGTCAGCCCCCAATAGCAGCTCTTACCTTGTAGGTGAATCCACTCACAGCCAGTCAGTTTGGGAGTCAGTCCCACCCACTGGCATGTTATCAGTGATCAAGGTTTAAATACAACAAGAGAGTTTAAATACAACACATGTCCCACCTAAGGGACAATCCTGGAGAAACTGATGCAGGTGACCAGGGAGACTGTGCTCCTGGGCCACAGAGAAAACAGCCAAGTATGGGAGATATATAAAATCTACCTAATACATAGAACAAAACAGAGTTGTAGCCAATTTGAGAAAACAAAGAAACAAGTCCCAGTGAAAGAACAGGAGAAAACACCAGAAAAAGATCTAAATGAAATGGAAACAAGAAATCTACCAGACATATAGGTCAAAACACTGATTATAAGGATGCTCAATGAACTGAGGGGAAGAATAGATTTCAGTTAGAACTCCAACAGAGATAATAAGCATAAAAGGACATAGAAACCATAAAAAGAGAACAAGTCAGAAATGACTAATTCAATTAAAAAATAAAGAATATACTAGATGGAATTAACATCAGATTACATGAGTCAAAGGCTTGAATCAGTGATTTGAAAGACAAGGTAGCATAAAACACCCAATCAGAACTGTAAAAAAAAATAGGGAAGTTTAAGGGACTTCTGGGACAATATCATGTGTAACAACCTTCACATCATAGAGGTACCAGAAGGAGAAGAAATAGACCTAGGTATTGAGAACTTATTTGAAAAAATAATGACAGAAAACTTCCCTTACCCGGTTAAGGAAAAAGGCATATAACACCAGGAAGTTCAGAGTCCCAGACAAGAGAAACTCAAAGAGGCCCATATCAAGACAGATCATAATTAAAATGCCCAAGTTAAAGACAAAGAGACAATCCTAAAAGCAGCAAGAGAAAGGTAGGTAGTATCTTATAAAGGAGCTCCCATAAGACTGTCAGCTGATTTCTCAACAGAAAATTTGCAGTCCAGAAGGAATTGGCACAAAATAGTCAAAGTGATGAAAAACAAGGATTTACAACCAAGACAACTCTCCCCAGCAAATATATCAGTTAGAATTAAAGGTGAGATAAAGAGTTTCTCAGACAGGAAAAAGATAAAGGAATTCATTACCACCATGACAGTATTACAAGAAATATTAAAGTGACATCTTGAAGAATAAGAAGAAAGGGACATAAATATGATCAATAAAATGGCAATAACTACATACCTATTAATAATCATTTCAAATGTAAATAGATTAAATGCATCAATCAAAAGACATATGGTAACTGAAAAGATAAAAATAGAAGCCTCAGACGTTAAGGAAACAGGGAGGTGTGAGAGGCGTCCCTGGATCTATCTTCCTGAAACAACAATAAGCTGAATATCTAAAACTCAACAAAAAACACCCAAACTGTACACCAGCATGTCTGAGCGCAGGATCTGTGCATAAAAGCTACCACAGGTCAGAACTCTGGGTGTCAGTCTGTGGACTGATAGAAATAAAGAAACTGGCTCTCCCAGCCACCAGAGCTCCTTGCAGGAGGAGGGGGAGAGGTGAAGGCATGATGATTTTCCTGATCAACCTGCCTGGAAGTGCTGGAACTACTAGCAACCGGCAGCAGAGACCAGTCATCAAAGCAGAAAGCAGAGAAGCAGGATGGGGCCACAGAGAAACAACAGTTGGTTTTTACTTGCCCCAGTTGCAAAACTGAGGCTAAGCCACAGCCCCCATCTCCCAACCCAGAGGGCCCCTCCACGCATACCTTATGAGACCGAACACCACGAGCCCCAGGGGAATCTGAGCAAACATTACTGCAACTGTTGCTAACAGTGACAGGGACTGAAATTGAGAGTAGCAAGTGTGATTAAATATCTACAAGAAAATAAAAAAGACATTTAGGCTTCATATAAAGCAGGAATCCAAGAGGCTTAGAGGCCACCAACTGGAAACCAAAAGAAAAGTGCCTTCTTTGCACCAGGCTAAAGAGAGACCTTTATGTAAAAAATCTTTCTAAAAAACAACAGAATACACTTCCATTAATGCCAAGGCGCAAAAATAGTCCATTAAACACCATGAAAAACAAAGGTGATGAGGCATCTCAGAAATAAAGAGAAAAAGCTCCAGAAAATAAGCTTACAGACATAGAAATATATGACATAAATGACATAGAATTCAAGATGGGGCTTCTGAAGAAACTCAGTGAGTTCCAAAATGAGCCATATCAACAATTTCAGGAATTGAAAAACAACTAGATGAGCAGAGCAAGGAGATTGACACCCTCAAAGGAACCAAATAGAACTTCTGGAGATGAAGTACACACTGCAAGAGTTGAAAAATGAAATAGCAAGCTTAGGAAATAGAGTTGACCAAATGGAGGAAAGGATCAGTGATATTGAAGACAGAAATCTAGAAGTAAACCAGAAGGAAGAAGAGAGAAACTGAAGAATGAGAAATAATGAAAGAAATACAAGAACTAGCTGATACCATCAGAAGAGGAAACATAATAATGGGCATTATTGAAGGTGAGGAAAAGGAGCAGGGACTAGAAAGCATTTTCAGACAAATAGCAGATGTGAATTCCTCAAATCTAAGGAATGAGCTGGAGCTTGGAATTCAAGAAGTCAACAGAACACCCAATTATCTCAACCCAAAAAGGCCTTCTCCAAGACATATTGTATTAAAATTATAAAAAAATAAATGACAATGAGAATTGTCAGGGTAGCCAGGGAAAAGAAGATGGTAACATATAAAGGAAAACCCTTTAGATTATTATTGGACTTCTCAGCACGAAACCTACAAGCCAGAAAGGAATGGAATCAAATATTTAAACTATTAACTGAAAAGAACTACCAGCTTAGAATAATGTATCCAGCTAAGCTACCCTTTAGATATGAAGGAGAAATTAAAACCTTTCCAGACATACAAAAAATTGAGGGAATTCTCCACTACGAGGCCTGTACTACAGGAAATACTGAAAGGAGTCAGCTCATCTAAAATAAAATAACAAAACAAAGCAAAGTATATAATTAAGAGTAAAGTGGCTATCAGGCAAATAGAAGCAGAGGAATATAACCCTTACTAAGAACAGAACATTATAAGCTTAAACAATAAGAAGAGATTTGCTATAGCAAGGCAGTAATGAATGCTCAGCATAGATTGGGACAAATTGAGATAACAATGACTGAAAAGGGGAGGATTCAAAGATTCAAATTCACAAAGGGGAAAGGAGATAAGGCACACACAGAAGAAAACGGAAGATTATATATATATATATATATATATATATATATATATATATATATATATAAACTATCGTTTTTATATTCGTAATAGTAACCACATACCAAAGATTCAGAAATGAGGTATATAATATAAAACAAGAAAAATCAGAGGCAAAACCCACAAAAGCCAACCAAAATAAAGAAAACAGAAACACAAGGACAAGGAAGCAATGGAAACATCAAGCTACCAGGAATTAAAAGATATAATGGCTCTAAGAAGACCTCATATTTCAATAATCACCCTAAATGTAAATGGAATGAACTCACCAATCAAAAAACAAAACCCAACTATATGCCGCCTCCAGAAGACACATCTCAGCTCCAAAGACAAATATAGACTCAAAGTGAAAGGGTGGGAAATGATATTTCAATCAAATGACATTCAGAGAAAAGCAGGAGAAGTGGTACTAATATCAGACAAAATAGACTTCAAAATAAAAAGGGTAAAGAAAGATATCGAGGGCGACTTCATAATGATAAAGGAAATCATGCACCAAGAAGATATAACACTTATTAATATCTATGCTCCCAATCAGGGAGTCCCAGAATATGTAAAGCAATTACTAACAGAATTAAAGGGAGAAACAGATCAAAACACTATCATAGAACGGGACCTAAATATCCCACTGTCAGATATGGAAAGATCATCCAAACAGAAAATCAATAAGGAAATAACATTCTTAAATAACACATTAGACCAACTGGACATAATTGACATTACAGAGCCTTCCATCCCAAAACAGCTGCTTACACATTCTCTGGTGCACATGGAACATTCTCAAGAATTGACCACATACTGAGACACAGAAATAGCCTCAACAAATATAAGAGGATTGAAATCATACCAACTGTATTCTCTGGTCATAATGCTTTGAAACTAGAGATCAACTACAAAAAGAAATCAGGAAGTTTCACAAATACATAGAGATTAAATAACATGCTATTGAAGAACAACTGGATCAGGGAAGAAATAAAAAGAGAGATCAAAAACACATAGAAACAAATAATTATGATAGTAGAAAATATCAAACCTCTTGGGACATGGCAAAAGTGGTCATAAAAGGAATGTTCATATCATTGCAGGTGCATTTCCAAAACCAAGAATGCGCCCAAATAAATAACCTAATGCTTCATCTTAAAAACAACAACAAAAAAACTAGAAAAGGAAGAACAAATGAGGCCTAAGTTCAGTAGAAAAAAAGAAATCACCAAAATTAGAGCAGAAATAAATGAAATTGAAAACTAACAAAAAAAAATAGAAAAAATAAATACAACAAGGAGCTGATTCTTTGAGAAGGTTAATGACAAACCCCTGGCTAGACTTACTAAAGAAAAAAAGAGAAAGAACACAAATAAACAAAATCAGAGTTGAAAGAGGATAAATTACTACTGACATCGCAGAAATACAAAGGATCATGAAATAATACTATGAAAAGTATATAATAACAAATTTAATAACCTAGAAGAAATGGACCAGTACTTAGAAAAATACAAGCTTCTTAGAAAGAATCAAGAACTGGAAAATCTAAATAGACTGATCAGCAGTATGGAAATTAAAACAATCATTAAAAATCTACCAAAAAGTAAAAGTCCAGGACTAGATGGCTTCACCAGTGAATTTTACCAAACATTCAGATTTAATACCTATTCTCCTCAAAGTCTTCCAAAAATGCAAAGAGGAGGCAATACTTCCCAACTCACTTTATGAGGCCAATATTACTCTGCTATCAAAACCTGGTAAAGACAACACAAAGAAAGAAAACTACAGAGCAATATCTCTCATAAATACAGATGCAAAAATCCTAAATAAGATACTTGCAATCCAAATACAGCAACATATAAAAAAGATTATAACCATTATCAAGTGGGCTTGATCCCAGGGGCACAAGGATGGTTGAACATATGCAAATCGATTAATGTGATACAGTGCATAAACAAATTAAAAAATAAGAATCATATGATCATATCAATAGATGCAGAAACAGTCTTTAGCAAGAGCAACATCCATTTATTATTAAAATACTTAACAAAATTGGTATAGAAGGAAAGTACCATATACGACAAACACTCGGCCAACATTATACTTAATGGTGAACAACTAGAAACCTTCCATCTAAGATCAGGAACAAGGCATGTCTGTCCACTATAGCAACTGTTATTCAACATAACATTGGAGATCCTAGCAAGTGCAATCAGGCAAGAGAAAAATATAAAAGGCATCCAAATAAGAAACAAAGAAGTTAAACTGTCACTATTTCTGGATGACATGATTCTCTATATAGACAACCCTAAAGACTCCACAAGAACACAACTAGAAACAGTAAGCAAATACAGTAAAGTCTCTGGATACAAAATTAATGTTAAAAAATCCATAGCATTTCAATACTCTAATAATGAAGAATCAGAAAAAGAAGTGGAAAAGATATTTGCTTTTGCAATTACAACAAAAAGAATAAAATACCTAGAAAAAAATTTAACGAAACATATGAAGAACTTATATAATGAAAGCTACAAGGCCCTATTAAAAGAAATCGAAGAAGATATAAAGAAATGAAAAGATATTCTGTGTTCTTGGATTGGAAGAATCAACTTAGTTAAAATGACAGCATTACCTAAAGCATTATATAGATTTAATGCAATCCCCATCAAAATCCCATTGGTATTTTTTAAAGAAATAGAACAAAATATTATCACATTTGTATGGAAGCACAAAAGACCCCGAATTGCTAAAGCCATCCTAAGAAAAAAGAATGAGGCTGGAGTCATCACTCTGCCCGATTTCAAATTATACTACAAAGCGACAGTAATCAAAACAGCATGATATTGGCAGCAAAAACACAGAGACCAGTGGAACAGAATAAAGAGTCCCGAAGTAAACCCATATTTATATGGGCAAATAATTCTGACAAAAAGCCAAAAACATACAGTGGAGAAAGGAAAGTCTCTTCAATAAATGGTGTTGGGAAAATTGTAAGGCCACCTGCAAAGGAATGAAACTAGACTGTTGTCTATCACCACACCAAAATAAACCGAAAATGGATTAAAGACCTGAATATAAGACTGGAATCAATAAAATGAATAGAAGAAAACATGGGAAGTAAACTCAAGTACCTTGGACTTAAATAGGATTTTATGAATTTGACCTCAAAAGCAAGGGAAGTAAAAGCAAAAATAAATGATTGGGACTACATCAACCTAAAAATCTTCTGCTCAGTAAAAGAAACCATCAACAAGGTAAAGAGAACCATCTGAATGGGAAAATATATTTACAAGCAAAGCTTCTAATAATGGCCTAATATCCAAAATACACAAAGAACTCTTATGACTCAATAACAACAAAAAAAAATCCAATGATGCAATCAAAAAATGGGCAGAGGACCTGAACAGATACTTCTCCCTAGAGGACATATAAATGGTCAACAAATATATGAAAAGATTCTCACCATCGCTAGCTATTAAGGAAATGCAAATCAAACCACAATGAGATACTATCTCATACCTGTTAGAATAGCTATCATCGACAGTTGAACAAGTAATAACAAATGTTGGAGAGAATGCAGAGAAAAAGGAACCCTCATACACTGCTGGTGAAACTGCATATTGGTACAGTCACTATGGAAATCAGCATGGAGGTTCCTCAAAAAACTGGGAATTGATCTACCATATGATCCAGCAATCCTTCTACTGGGTATTTACCCCAAAGACTTGAAAACCCATATTCGAAAAGATATTTGCATATCGATGTTCATAGCAGCACTATTCACAGTGGCCAGGACATGGAAGTAACCAAATTGTCTTACGATAGATGCTTGGCTAAAGAAGCTATGGTACATATATACAATGGAATATTACTCAACCATACTACCATACTACCATTTGCAACAACCTGGATGGACTTGGAGATAATCATGCTAACCAAAATAAGCCAGACTGAAAGAGGTGAAAATCACATGGTATCACTTATATATGGGATATAAATCTAAAAGCAATAAATGAGCAAGACAAATAGAGACTCAAGGACATGGACAATGGAGTAGTCATTATCAAAATGTAGGCAGTGGGGAAGGAGAAGAAGAGGTGGACAGAATAAAGGGGGTCATATATAGTGGGTATGGGGGAGGCTGAAGTATGTAAAGGAGATAAAATATATGGTAGCTAAAGGAACCTGGACTCTGGGTGGTAATCAAACAATAGAATATGTAGATGTCAAATTATAATGTACTTCCAAAAATTATATAATTTTATTAATGTTACCCCAATACACTTAAAAAAATAGAAAACCCAAACATAAACTGTCTCCAAGAGACCCACTTCAGTTGGGAGATACACATAGGCTGCAAGTAAAGAGATGGGAAATGATATTTTATGTAAATAGAAATTTTTAAAAGCTGGGGTAGCAAAACTTTTATCAGATTAAACAAACTTTAAAGCAAAGGCTTTAAAAGACAAAGTGGATATTACATAATGATAAATTAATCATTTTAACAAGAGGACAGAACCCTATTAAGTATTTATGCACCCAACATTGGATCACCTAAATATATTAAGCAATATTGCCTGACATAAAAAAGAGAGATTGATTAATACATTCATAATAGGAGACTTTAACACCCCATTGACACCAATGGACAGACCTTCCAGGCACAATATCAACAAGGAAACAGAAGCCTTAAATGACACACTAGACCAGACGAATTTAATTGATATTTTTAGAGCATTTCACCACAATGAAGCAGAATATATATTCTTCTCAAGTGCACATAGAACATTTTCCAGGGTAGATCACATGTTAGGCCACAAAATAAGTTTTTTAAATCTTAATTGAAATATAATAGGCAATTAGTTGCTTGCATTTACATTGTACAGATCAATGATTTTTTTTTTTCAATTATAGTTGCCATAGTAATATACCAGTATCAGTTGTATGGCAAAGTGATCAGAGATCCAACTAACTTGCAAAGTGATCACCCCACAAAATATAGTACCTCTCTTCCCCCTTACATATTTATTACAACATTATTAACCATCTTCCCCATGCTACACTCTACATCTCCACGTCTATTCTGCAACTATCCATTTGTACCTCTCAATCCCTTTGCCCTTTTTTTGGTTCCCTCAACACCCTTCCCATTTAGTATCCCTCTAAATATTCTCTGTATCTATGAGTTTATTTTTGTTCTTGTTGTTGTTGATTTTGTTCTTTAGATTCCACATGTAGATGAAATCATGCGATATTTGTCTTTCTCTATCCGACTCATTTCATTAAGCACAATACCCTCTAGGTCCATCAAGGCAGTATCTTTTCCCATTCCTTTCATTTTAGTCTGTTCATTTCTTTTATTTTTAAGTGAGTCTCTTGTAGGCAGTATATATAGGGGTCTTGTTTTATCCATTCAACTACTCCCTTTTGGTTGGGACACTTAATTCTTTACCATTTAAGGTACTCATTGATAGGAATGTAGTTATTACCATTCTTTATCCCTGTTTTTGATACATGTTTTTTCTTCTTAAAGAAGTCCATCCAATATTTCCTGTAATATGTGCTTGGTATTGATAAATTCCTTGCCCTTATCTTTGGGAATTTCTTTATCTGTCCTCCAATTCTAAATGATAGCTTTGCTGGATAAAGTATTCTTGGTTGTAGATCCTGGGTCTTCACAACATCGAATATTTTGTGCCAACCTCTTCTGTCCTGCATAGTTTCTTTTGAGAAATCAGCTGCCAGTCTTATGGTTCTCCCTTGTAGGTAACTCACTGTTTTTTTCTTGCTGCTTTTGAGATTCTCTCTTTGCATGTAACCTTTGGCATTTGAATTATGATGTGTCTTGGTGTGGGCCTCTTTGGATTACTCTTTCTTGGGACTCTCTGAGCTTCCTGAGGTTGTATGCATATTTCCTTCACTAGGTAAGGGAAGTTTTCCATCATTATTTCTTCAAATAGCTCTTCAACATCTGGTTTTCCTTCAGGTACCCCTATGACACAGATATTTTTACTTTTAATAGTGTCCCATAAGCTCCATAAATTATTATTATAGTCTTGGCTTCTTTTTTCTTGTCATTATGATTGAGTGTCCTTGTCTTTCCCATTCTCTATATAGGTCATTTAATCTTTATTCACTTTATTTATTGCATTTAATATACTTCTCATCCTAGATAGTGTGGCCTTCATTTCTGACTCATTCTCTTTTATAATTTCAATTTCCACTTTTAAGTTTTTATCTCTTTGTTAAAGTTCTCACTCAATTCATCTACACTTTCCTTAAGTTTATTGAGCATCTTTATAACTAGTGTTTTGAACTTTGCATCTGTTAGATTACTTGACGCCATTATATCTAGATCTCTGTTCTGTTCTCTCATATGGTTTCTGCGTCTTTGTCTTCCCATCTTGGCTGCCTTTCTGTGTCTGTTTCTATGTACTAAGCAAAGCTCCTAAGTCTCCTGGTTTTATTAGTGTGTATCTGTGTAGTAGGTGTTCAGTGGCACAGTCCAAAGAGGGGTCGAGCTGCAGGCCAGTTTTAGCACCAGTCTGTGGCCCTTTGAGGCCAGCTGTTAAGATTCAGCAAGCAATCCACAAATGCTGTGCTTATAGTAATCTCAAAAGGCCACACTAGAAACTAAGTAGGCCAGCTGTCACCAGTGTGAGTCTAGGCATTACTTCGCAAGGAGCACCTGACTCACCAAGGATACATCTGGATATGGCTTGGATGGGGCCATGAGTTGAGAGAGGCAGTGTTTTAGGGAATCCTCTGGGCACAGTGACCTCTGTTATCCAGTTTAATGATGTCTCCACTATGGCAGCACTGAGTCTGCACAGTGGGAGCGAGGAGGGCTCAACAGAGAACAATGGATGCTGCCAGCACTTCTGTACAGTGAATCTTGTCTTGGCCCTTACTCCGACAACTCAGTGTTTCCCTGTAAATCTCTGGTGCCCCCTGCACAGCCAAACAAGCTCTGGTGCTCAGAGCAAGCAAGTTCATCACTGTAAAATTCTGATCATGGACATGTCCCCTTTAAGAGGTGTCTACAGCTGCTGCACTCCCACAGCTTCTTTACCACTCAGCCTCTTGGGACCTGGCAGCCTCATGTCCTCACTCTGTTCTACCTTCTGCCATTGCAAGGTGATTTCTTAGATTTCTCCCTAGTTGTATGGCTTGTTTATTGAGATCACAGGCAATTTTTCCTTGCTGTTTGCTCCTTTTTCCTATCACAATTTTGATTTGTTCACCAGAGGAATGAACAGAGACTCTATCATCTTCACCATTTTTCCCCCTCATCTCCTCTCCCAGAAAACAAGTTTTAATAAATTTAAGAAGATTGAAATCATATCAAGCATCTTTTCTGATCAAAATGGTATGAAACTCGAAATCAATTACAAGAAAAAAACTGAAAAATACACAAAGACATAGAGGCTAAATAACATGCTAATAAACAATAATAAGTTAAAAATGAGATCAGGGAAGAAATCAAAAGATATCTTGAAACAATCGAAAATGAGAACATGACGACTCAAAATCTATGGGGCATGGCAAAAGAAGTCTTAAGAGGGAAATCATACCAATACAGACCTACCTGAAGAAACAGAAAAATCTCAAACAATATAACCTACACTTAAAGGGACTAGTAAAAGAACAGCAAACAAGGCCCAAAGTGAATAGAAGGAAAAAAATAATAAAAGTCAGAGTGGAATTAAACAAAATAGTGTCTACAAAAAAAAAAAAAGAGAGAGAGAGAAAACAGTACAAAAGATTACCAAAACTAAGAGCTAGTTGTTTGAAAAGATAAAAAAAAAGTTGACATACCTTTAACCAAACTCAACAAGTAAAAAGAGAGGATTCAGATGAATAAAATCAGAAATGAACAGGAGAAGGAACAACTGACTCCACAGAAATACAAATAATTGTAAGATAATACTACAGAATTATAAGACAAAACTACAAGCAATTTTATGCCAACAAATTTGACAATCTAGACAAAATGGATAAAGTCTTAAAAACATACAATCCCCCAAGACTGAGTCAAGAATAAGTGGAGAAACTTTTGGCTTGACAGCTGGTCAAGATACACAGAAGATAGAAACTGTGCTCACACTCTCTCATGACCACATCAAAATTACAACAAAACTACAGAATGATTATTATTGGGAATCACATAAGTTCTGGCTGAACAGAAGTCCTACAACAGGGGACATATATAAGAGGTCACATCAAGACTTGTAGGAAGGGTGGAGACATGAAGGGGACCAATCCCAAAACCATGCGAGGTGGTTGAGAATTGAAATAGGTATCTTGGCTGCAGAGGCTTAAACCCCTGGAGGAGCGAAGGGTCCTGGCTCCACACTGAGCTCCCCAGTTCAGGGTTCTAGTTTTTGGAACAGCCACTTCTAGCTATGAAAAATAGTGGAGATTGTGGCTGAGGGGGACAAGAGGCTGCAGGAGTTGTAGGCATTCTTTTTTAAGAGCCTGCTCCCAGACTTGCTCTCTGATGGACTCACTCTCTCTGAGATCCAGCACTAGGGCAGCTGCTTGAGGAGTTCCATAGACATTCAAGGAGGAAATGAATTGTCTGGCTTCAGGGTGAGGGCTGGAGGGGCAGCTTACTTCTAGAAAGAAGTACTGGCAGTATTCGTTGTTTCCTTGTTGAGCCCTCCCTCCTCCCAGTGCACAGGTGGCCACCATATCCAAGTCTCCATCAATCAGATTAACACAGATCGCTCTGCCCAGTTGACTCCCTGAGACCCCACTTCTCCCATCTTGTGGGCTCACTCAAGCAACCTTCAGTGTTTTTTTCCCATACAAATGACCTGTCTTAGTTTATGCTGCAGACTTTCCTAAAATCTCTTAAAGGCTCTCCAAACCCCAAAAAGTAGCATTTGGTCTCAGTGTGCCTTGTACTCTTTGATGAGCAGCCCCAAGTCTGGCACTAGCAGCAGCTTACCTCAATTCCTGGCTAGGACTCTCGAGGCACCTGTAAGCCCAACACAGGTGAAAGCCATCTGCAGATTGCTTGGAGATGCTTACTGAGGGACCCTGGAAGTGAACAGGCTGTAGCTGAATTTGGCCAGTAGCTGGGCCCCTCTAAGGAGGCCCTTGAGTATGCACTCCCAGTGGTCTACTTTGACCAGCACCAGAGCACCACCCAGGGCTGCATCTGAGAAGAACACATCCAAATGATGAGTTGGGCAGGTACCAGAGCCCTGTTAAAGTGAATCCTGTTCCATAGGGTCAGCACTCACAGGCTAATCCTCATAACCATTCAGCCCAAGGGTCAATCCCTCCCAATGATGTGCAAATAGCAACCAAGCTCAATTACAACAGGAGGACACACACAACCCATACAAGGGACACACCTTGAGCACCGTGCTCAGGTGACCATGGAAGACTATGTCACTGGGCTCCACAGGATATCTACTACATAATGCCACTCTACTAAGACTGGGAGACTTAGGATTCCTACCTAATACATAGAAACAAACACAGGGAGGCAGCCAAAATGGGGAGACAAAGAAACATGCCCTACATGAAAGAACAGAACAAAACTCCAGAAAAAGAACTCAACAAAACAGAGACAAACAATCTACCAGATGTGGAGACTGGTTATAAGAATCTTATAACCAATTTGGTTATAAGAATCTTATAACTAATTTGGTTATAAGAATGCTCAATGAACTTAGGGAAGAGTAGATGAATTCAGTGAGAACTTTAACAAAGAGATAGAAAACGAAAATGGAGATGGAAAACATAAAAGGGACCAGTCAGAAATGATGAGTACAATAGTTGAGATAAAAAATACATTAATCAACAGACTGGATGAAGCAGAGAATCAGATCAACAATTTAGAGGGTGGGATAGTGGAGGACACTCAATCAGAATAGCAACAAGAAAAAAGAATTAAAAAATGAGGATTGTTTAAGGGGCTTCTAGAACAACATCAAATGTAACAATATTCACATCATAAGAGTATCAGAAGGAGAAGAAAGAGAGCAAAAAATTGAAAACATATTTCAAGAAATAATGATGGAAAACTCCCCTAACCTGGTGAAAGAAATAGACATATAACCCAAGAAGCACAGAGTGTCCCGGACAAGATGAAGCCAAAGAAGCCCACACCAAGACACATCATAATTAAAATGCCAAAGTTTAAAGACAAAGAGAGAATTTTAAAAGCAGCAAGAGAAAAGCAATTAGTTACCTACAAGGGAGCTCCCATAAAGCTGTGAGGTGATTTCTCCAGAGAAACTTTGCAGGCCAGAGGGGTCGGAATAAAATAGTCAAAGTGATGAAAACTAAGGACCCACAACCAAGATTACCCAGCAAAGATATCATTTAAAATTGAAGGACAGATAAAGAGCTTCCCAGATGAGAAAAAGCTAAAGGAGTTTATGGACAGCAAATCAATATTACAAGAAATGTTAGTGGGACTTGGAAGAAGAAAGAAAAGGAGGAAGAGGAGGAGGAGGAAGAGGAGGAGAAAGATAAAGAAGAAAAATAAAAAATAAAAATAATAAAAGATAATAACTACATATCTATCAAAAAGTACTTCAAATGAAAAAGAATTAAATTCTCCAATCAAAAGATATCATGGCTAAATGGATAAGAAAACAAGACCCTTACATATGCATACAAGAGACTTACTTCAGATCAAAAGACACACGTAAAATGAAAGTAAAGTGTTGGAAAAAGATATTTTATGAAAATAGAAATGAAAAAATAACCGGTGTAGCAATACTTATACTAGACAAAACAGACTTTAGAACAAAAGCTATAGCAATAAACAAAGAAGGACCCAGTAATCCCACTTCTGAGTATTCATCTGAAGAAACCCAAAACACTAATTTGAAGGGACGTGTGTATCCATATCCATATGTTCATTGCAGCATTATTTACAATAGCAAAAATATGGAAGCAGCCTAAGTACCCATCAATGGATGAATGGATAAAGAACTGATACATATATTCAGTGGAATAGTACTCACCTATACAAAATAATAAAATCTTGCCATCTGCAACAATTTGAATGGATGAAACTAGAGACTGTAGTGCCTAGTGAAATAAATCAGAGAAAAACCAACACCATATGATTTTACTTATATGTGAAATTTAAAAATGCTAAACTCTATAAAAGAGTCTACCTAGTGTGGTGGTTTCAAGGTGCTGAACAGTAGTGGTAATGGAGAAAAGTTTGTCAAAGGGTACAAACTTCCAGTTATGAGGTGAATAATTTCTTTTGACTCTGATGCACAGCAATGTGATTATAGATAATAATATTGTACTATATACTTGAAATTTACTAAGAGAATAGATCTTACATTTTTTTTCACCACAACAACCAAATGACAATTATATGACATAACGGATCTTAGCTAATACTATGATGATAATAATATTTTAATATATAATTGTATCAAGTCAGCACATTGGACACCTTAAAGATATTCAATGTTATACCTCAATAAAGTTGAAAGCAATAAAAATAAAGGAAAAAAAGAAAGAATTCAAGAAAATAAAGAAAGGAGTAAGGAAGGAAGAAAGAGAAAGAAAAGAAGGAAAAGAAAGAAATGCCTTTTAGAAGGGAGGATAATGTTTGATACATAGTTTGCACGGATTATACATTTAGTAAATAAATGAACACTTTTAAAAGTGTTAAAAATTTAAAGTCAAAGAGAATAAGAATATGTTCAAGACAATAGGCTGTAGTTAAAGAAAGTTATAACCAGTGGAGAGAACAAGTTAGAAGGAATGGTAGAATGGTGGGAAAAAGGTAATGTAGGAAGGGAGAAGAAAGAAGCTAGATTGCAGGAAGTTAGAATGGAAAATTTAATTAGAAAGTGAAAAAATGGTGTGAACAATGGATTTTGAAAGTCTAATTGAGAAAGTATAATGAGAAACTGGTCAGGAATTTAAAAAGCCAAGCACAGATTTTGTTACTAGTTTGTTAGTTTGTTTTATGTAAAGAATCCCTGAGCCTGTTTGAAAATACGAGAGGGATAAAAGGGTCCATGGAGGAAAAGATGGAGGATACCAGAGAAAATGAGGAGCAATAATTGATAAAAATGTATTTATTACCCAAACAACTTGTATGTGTGGCTGTACCTTAATCTAAAGCAACAAGGCCCAGTAGTGGAATTTCAGGAAGTAGTACAGCCATTTTGTAAAACTGACACCCATTTGAGCTACCTCACATTAAAAATCGATTCCTCTCCAAACCAGTTATATCAGATGTTACTCTATTGGTTTGCTTTTTTTTTTTAAAGACTGTATTGATTTGAGTTGTGAGGTGGGAGCAGGGCAAGTTATCTTTGGAATCCTAACTCTTAATAAACTAGTTTTTTATCTCTGGGGACAGTTAACACCTAGATAAAATTTCTTCTCATTTGTTTAAAAGGCTCCAGTTTCTTAAGGATAATTCAAGTGATTCTAAATGTCAGAGGCCAAATTATTTTTATTCAATAATCATGTGACCGGTATGAGGCAAGAAAAAAGAAACCTTTTAGAGGAAGTGTCATCCATACATGTGCTGGAGGTTGAGCTAAAATGAAGAGTGGTTTGAAATCTTTTTACATGGACTTACAACGTCATGCTCCTGTGGACTTAGTCCAGAACAGAAAACAGACCTCCATCTTCAGTGACTTTTGCAGTGTCAAGAAAAGCTTATCAAAAATATTACTTCCTGGGCCTATGTAGTTATCAAATTCAGGTTTGCTGGTGTTCTAACACACAGATATTCATCACTGTCTGCATTCTGGATCAACTGCAAGGAAACCACAGAACTTACCTTTCTCCTTTTCAATCCTGGCCTAACCCTTCTGTTAGCTCTACTTCAAACCAGGAGATGCATCACTATGAAACTAGAGGAGTGAGTCACTGAGAGCCAGGAACTGGATTGAATCTTTCTTAGGCCCAAAGGAAGGCTTCACATACTCTATAAATTCTATTATTTTCCCTTCACATCCTAAATTATTGAACAACATCTTGAAGGCTAACTTTCCTTTTAGAACAGAGAGGAACATTGAGAATACTCAATCAAAGTGAGATTTCATATGATCTTATAACAATTACTTTCCAACTCTTTCAAGAACATTGAGGTCCTCCATTTTACATTAAAGTAAAATGAGACTAGACAGGTACTTTGACTTGCCTAAGGTCACACCAGTAATGAGAGCAGATCATCACCAAGGTTATTACTTGTTGATTGCTCAAGTTCTTAATTATCATTTAAAGAACACCAGATCTGATTTCTTAGATATATCTGTTATTCATTTGTGACAGTTAATTTTATATGTTAACTTGGCAGGGCCATGGTGTCCATATATTTGTTTCTGTGAAGGTGTCTTTTTATATCGGACTAACAATTAGATCAGTGGACTTTGAGTAAAGCCAATTACCCTTCATAATGTGACTAGGCCTCATCCAATCAGTTGAAGGCCCTAGTAGAACACAAACTTATCTTTCTTGAACAAGAAGAAATTCTTACAGCAAGCTGTCTTTGGATTTGAACTGTTACTCTTTCCTAGGTCTTCAGTCTGCTGACCCACACTGCAGATTTTGGACTTACCAAAGCTCCACAATCACGTAAGCCAATTTCTAAAAATAAATCTCTGTCTCTGTATCCAAACATATCTTGTTGGTTCTATTTCTCTGAGAGCTCTGACCTGACCGATATAGTGGTCTTTTGTGACTGGACTCTTAGCATAATGTTTTAAAGGTTCATCTGTGTTGAATAATATATCAGTACTTCATTTCTTTTTGTGGCTGAATAATATTCCATTATAATGGTATGATATATTTTATTTATATATTCATCAATTCACAGACATTTAGGTTGTTTCCACTTTTTGACTTTTATGAATAATGCTGTTATGAACTTTCATGTAAAAGTTTCTGTGTTAATATGTTTTCAATCTCCTTGTGTATTACCTAGTAGTAAAAATGCTGACCCATGTTGTAACTCCACGTTTAGCATTTTTTGAGGAACCGTCAGACTGTTTTCCAAAGGGGCCACACAATTTTCTTTTCCACCATCAGCATATGAAGATTCAAATTTTTCTATATCTTCCCAATATTTATTATTTTCTGTTTAAGTATATATCTATCTATCACCATTATAGTGGATGTGAAATAGGATCTCAATTTTTGTTTGCATTTCCCTGATGGTTAAATACATATATATATATATATATATATATATATATATATATATACACACACACACACACACACACATACACACACACACACACACACACTCACACACACACGCGAGTGTGTATACACACATGCATGTGTGTGTGTGTGTGTGTGTGTATGGTCACTCTCAATTCAGTGTTAAAATATACATATAGGCAGGGTAAGAATTACTGAGCTGCTTTTAAGAAAAATATCACATTTAAACTTGTCCCAAAGATAGTAGAGCATCTAAAAGTTTTCTAGTTAATGTTGACAAAGTTCATGTTGATGTACAGGAAGAAGATATAATCCAAGATAGAGGATGGTTTCCTAAATCAATGTTCAGCTTTGTGGTGTGAATTTTTTAAAAAATTCATGTATACAGCTGGTTGACCACTTGGATGGCATTTATCTATGTTAATTCAATTGCTCTCACTTGGTACTTGAGGAATGATTGTTTATTTCAGTAAGATGATCAAAATATTTGATAGCATGTATGCATACACAGATGATGGCTTCCTCTGAAATTAGCTCTGAGATCACTTCACTGCTATTATCTTTCACCCTAACTGGTTAGAAGTAAGTGCCCTGTATAGACCTCCAAGCCAGATAATTTGCATGTATAAAGTGGAGAAAAATCTCAGCAGATAATCTGTAATCCTTCAGCCAAAAGGGTAACCATGAAACAGATTTCCAACCTCACATATTTTCTAAAATGTGTCCTTTCCCTATGATGTGTAGCTGGGCACAGGGGAGCTCGTCAGCAAAGAATTATTATGTGATTAATGAAAAAGGAATTGGAATAGCTAGTTCAAAAATCCAAGTTACATCAAAGAGGGTAGAAAGAAGTTATTCTCAGATAGTGGTTGGCTGGTTATTGCCCTACAGAAGTATATGAGCTGATCGGCATCTTCTCCTTCGGAAGGACAGCTCAGTTATTGATGAAAATATCTAAATTACTGTTTCCTAGGTATATTTAGTTCTTGGCAATATCAGCTATAGGTTTGTAAGAACCACGTAAACTTAGGCAAATCACAATAGACCTCCAATAAATGGCTTCATCTGATTCCCAGATTAAATTTCCTCTTTGAATGTGCATGATGTAAGCTCTTCTAATAACCACATCTTATTCTTCTCTGCCAAAAAGAGGTTGTGTAAAGACAAACTAGAAATTCTCTTCTATCATAAATAAGTGAACCCTGTCAGACACACTGAAAATTGAACAGAAAAAGTCCCTACTTAGAGAGTTTGGAGAAACATGGAGAGTGAGAGACGTCCCAAGATCTCTCTCCTTGAAACAACAATAAGTTGAACATCTAAATCTCAACAAAAAAATACCCAAACTGCACACAAGCATGTCTGAGCATGAGATCTACACATAAGAGTTACCACAAGTCAGAACCCCAGGTGTTGGGTGGTGGACTTGGAGAAATAAAGAAGCTGTTTCTTGCAAATTCCAGAGCTCCCTGTAGGAGGAGGAGGAGGGGAGAAGGTGCAACAAGTTCCCTGAACAGTCCTGCCTAGAAGTGCTGTGAGAACCACACGGCTGGCGGCAGGGCCGAGTCATCAGAGCAGAAATCAGAAAAGTGGGATAGCACAGAAACAACGGTTGATTTTTTTAATGGCCACAGTTGCAAAACCGAAGCTGAGCAGGAGCTCCCAACCCCCAACTCAGAGGGTGCTTCCTCTCATATCCTCTGAGACCAAACACCATGGAGCCCCAGGGGAATCTGATCGAATGCTACCAAAACTGTTGCTAACAAAGACAGGGGCTGAAACTGAGGGTAGCAAGCATGACTAAACATCTATAAGAGAAAAAAGGCATTATTAAGACTTTATACAAAGCAGGGATTCAACAAGATTAGAAGCCACCTACTGGAAACCAAAAGAAAAACACCTTCTTTGCAACAGGCTAAAGAAACCATTATATAACAAACCATTCTGGAAAAAAAGCAGAATACACTAACATTGATGCCCACATAAAGAAAGAGTCCAATAAACACCATGAACAACCAAGTTGACAAGGAATCTCAGAAAGAAAGAGAAAAATTTCCAGAAAATAAGCTTACAGGAATAGAAATATGCAACTTAAATGACAGCAAATTCAGGTTGATATTTCTGAAAAAACACAGTGAGATACAAAACGAGGCATATCAACAATTTCAGGAATTGAAAAAACAACTAGATGAGCAGAACAAGGAGATTGAGACCCTCAAAAAAACCGAATAGATCTTCTGGAAATGAAGAACACATAGCAAGAGATAAAAAGTGAAACAGTATGTTTGGAAAACAGAGTCAATGAAATGGAGGAAATAATCAGTGATATCGAAGACAGAAATCTAGAAATAAATCAGAAGGAAGAAGAGAGAAATCAAAGAATGAAAAATAATGAAGGAGAAATACAAGAACTAGCTTATACCATCAGGAGAAGAAATATAAGAATAATGGGCATTCTCGAAGGAGAGGAAAAGCAGTAGGGATTACAAAGCATTTTCAGACAAATAGTTGACAAAAATTTCTCAAATCTAAGGAGTGAACTAGAGCTTGGAATTCAGGAAGTCAAGAGGACACCCAATTATCTCAACACAAAAAGGCCTTCACCGAACACATTGTATTAAAAATATCAAAAATCAATAACAAAGACAATATTCTCAAGGCAGCCAGGAAGAAGAAGACAGTAACTTATAAAGGAAAACCCATTAGATTATCATCAGACTTCTCAGCACAAAACTTACAAGCCAGAAAAGAGTGGAATCACATAATCAAACTAATAAGTGAAAGGAACTATGAGCCTAGAACAATGTATATAGCTAAGCTCTCCTTTTGATATGAAGGAGAATTAAAGACCTTTCCAGACATACAGAAATTGAGGGAATGCTCCACTATGAGGCCTGCACTACAGGAAATACTGAAAATGTTCAGTTCACCTAAAACAAAATTACAAAAAAAATACATAATTGGAAGAAAGGTGACTATCAGGCAAATAGAAGCAGAGGAGTGCAACCCTTACTAAGAACAGGACATTATAAGATAAAACAAAAAGAAGAGACTTGTTATAGCAAGATAGTAATTAACATTTAGTATACATAGGGACAAACTGAGCAACAATGACTGAAAAGGGGAGGATTCAAAGATCCAAATTTGCAAAGAGGAATGGAGAAAAGGCAGGAGCAGAAGAAAATAGGAGAATGTATGCATACAACTATCCTTTTCATATTCGTAATGGTAAACATGCACCAAAAATTCAGAACCAAAGTATATAACATAAAAAAAGAAGAACCAGAGGCAAAATCTATAAAAGCCAACCAACATAAAAAAAAATAAATAAACAGAAACACAAGGACAAGGAACCAATGGGAAAAACCAAGCTACCAGAAAGCAAAAGGTAAAATGGCTATAAGAAGACCTCATATTTCAATAATCACCATAAATGTAAATGGAATGAACTCACCAATAAAAAGGCACAGTGTTGCAGAATGCATCAAAAAAAAAAAAAAAGCAAAGACAAAATCCAACCATATACTGTCTCCAGGACATACATCTCAGCTCCAAAGACATATATAGACTCAAAGTGAAAGCGTGGGAAATGACATTTCAAGCAAATGACATTCAGAGAAAAGCAGGAGTAATGGTACTAATATCAGATGAAATAGACTTCACAATAAAAAAGTTAAAGAAAGATAATGAGCTACACTTCATGGTGCTAAAGGGAATCATGAACCAAGTAAACATAACACTTATTAATATCTATGCTCCCTATCAGGGAGCCCTGAAATATGTAAAGCAATTACTAACAGAACTAAAGGGAAAAACAGACCAATACACTGTCGTAGTAGCAGACCTAAATAGCCCACTGTCGGATATGGACAGATCATCCAAACAGAAAATCAATATGGAACTAACATTTTTAAATAACACATTAGACTAATTGGAAATCATTGACATTTACAGAGTCTTCCATCATAAAACAGCTGCTTATACGTTCTTCTCCAGTGCACATGAAACATTCTCAAGGATTGATGACATACTGGAACTCAGAGATAGCCTCAACAAATATAAGAGGGTCGAAATCATACCAACCATATTCTCTGATCATAATGCTTTAAAACTAGAGATCGACTACAAAAAGAAGTCAGGAAGAATCAAAAATACATAGAGATTAAATAACATGCTACTGAAGAATAACTGGGTCAGAAAAGAAATGAAAACAGAGATCAAGGGATGCATAGAAAGTGTTCATAAAAGGACAGTTCATATCATTGCAGGCCTATCTCCAAAAGGAAGAATGAGCCCAAATAAACTACCTAACATTTCATCTTTAAAAACTAGGAAAGGATGAACAAATAAAACCTAAAATCAGCAGAAGAAAAGAAATCATCAAAATAAGAGCAGAAATAAATAAAATTGAAAACAAAAAAATATAAGAAAAATAAATACAACAAGGAGTTGGTTCTTTGAGATGGTTAATAAAATTGACTTGGCTAGACTCAATAAAGAAAAAACAGAAAGGACACAAATAAACAAAATCAGGGATGAAAGAGAGGAAATTACAACTGATATCACAGAAATACAAAAGATCATGCACGAATACCATGAAAAAATATACAATAACAAATTGAATAACCCAGAAGAAATGGTTCAGTATTTGGAATAATACAATCTTCCTAGACTGAATCAAGAAGAACTGGAAAATCTAAATAGACCGATCAGCAATATGGAAATTGAAACAATCATCAAAAACCTACCAAAAAGTAAAATTCCTGGACCAGGTGGCTTCACCAGTGAATTCTAGCAAACATTCAAAGTAAATTTAATACCTATTCTCCTCTAACTCTTCCAAAAAATTGAAGAGCAGGCAATACTTCCCAACTCATTTCATGAGACCAATATTACTCTGATACCAACCTGGTAAAGATAACACAAAAAAAGGAAACCGCAGAACAATATCTCTCATGAACCCAGATGTAAAATCCCTAAATATGATACCAGTGAACTGAATACAGCAAAGTATTAAAAAGGTTATACCCACGATCAAGTGGGCTTCCTCCCATGGGGATAGGGATGGTTCAACATATGCAAATCTATTAATGTGATACACCACATAAACAAATTAAAAACTAAGAATCATATGATAATATTAATAGATGCAGAAAAAGCCTCCAGCAAGATACATCATCGATTTATGATCAAAACACTTAACAAAATTGGTATAGAAGGAAAGTACCTTAACATAATAAAGGCCATATATAACAAACCCTCAGCCAATATTATACTTAATGGTGAAAAACTGAAAACTTTCCCTCTAAGATTAGGAACAAGGCAAGGCTGTCCACTATCGCCACAGTTATTCAACATAATATTGGAGGTTCTAGTGAGTGCATTTAGACAAGAGAAAGATATAAAATGCACCCAAACAGAAAATGAAGAAGACAGACTGTTACTATTTGTGGATGACATGAATCTCTATATTGAAAACCTAAAGACTCCACAAGAACACTACTAGAAACAATAAGCAAATACAGTAAAGTTTCTGGAAGTCTCAGAAAAAGAAGTGGAAAAACTAATTCCTTTTGCAATTACAACAAAAAGAATAAAATGCCTAGGAATATACCTAATGAAACATGAAGTTCCTGTAAAATTAAAGCTATAATATCCTATTAAAAGAAATTGAAGAGGATACAAAGAAATTGAAAGGTATTTCATGTTCTTGGATTGGAAGAATCAATATAGTGAAAATGACCATATTACTTAAAGCATTATACAGATTTAGTGCAATCCCCATCAAAATCCCATCAGTATTTTTTTAAAGAAACATAACAAGGAATCATCAGATTTGTATGAAAGCACAAAAAACCCTGAATTGCCAAAGCCATTCTGGGTAAAAAGAATGAGGCTTGAGGCATCACTCTGTCCTACTTCAAATTATACTACAAAGTGACAATAATCCAAACGGCCTGGTATTGACAGCAAAACAGACACATGGGACAGTGGAACAGAATCAAGAGTCCAGAAGTAAACTCATATTTATATGGGCAAGTAATTTTTGACAAAAAAGCCATAACATACAGTGGATAAAGGAAAGCCTCTTGAATAAATGGTGCTGGGAAAACTGGAAGACCACCTGCAAAAGAATGAAAATATACTGTTGTCTATCACCACACACCAAAGTTAACTCAAAATTGATTAAGGACCTGAATATAAGACCTGAAACAATATATTGCATAGAAAAAAACATAGGAGCGAAACTCAAGGACCTTAGGCTTAAAGAAAGTTTTTTGAATTTGACCTCAAAATCAAGGAAAGTAAAAGCTAAAATAAATAAATAGGACTACATCAAACTAAAAAGCTTCTGTTCACCAAAAGAAACCATCAACAAGATAAAAAGACAACCATCCAAAATGGAAAATATATTTGCAATCAGCACCTCTGATAAGGGCCTAATATCTAGAATATACAAAGAACTCATACAACTTAATAACAACAGCAACAAAAAACAAATGACCCAATCAAAAAAAAAATGGGCAGAGGATCTGAACAGACACTTCTCCCTAGAGGTCATACAAATGGTCAAAAAATATTTGAAAAGATGCTCTATATTGCTAGCTATTAATAAAATGCAAATCAAAACCACAATAGATACCATCTCATACCTGTTAGAATAGCTGTGATCAACAGGACAAGTATTAATAAATACTGGAGAGGATGTGGAGGAAAATGAATCCCCTACACTGCTGGTAGGCCTGCAAATTAGTACAGTCACTATGGAAAACAGTATAGATATTACTCAAATAACTAAGAATTGATCTACCATATGATCCAGAAATCTGTCTATTGGATATTTACCCCAAAGATTTGAAAACCCATAACTGAAAAGATATTTGCCCACTGATGTTCATAGCAGCATTGTTCACAGTGGCCAGGACATGGAAGTAACCAAAGTGTCCTACGATAGATGCTTGGCTAAAGAAGCTGTGGTGCATACATACAATGGAATATTACTCAACCATAAGAAGAGATGTAATTCTGCCATTTGCCGCAACATGGATGAACCTTGAGATAATCATGGTAAGCGAAATAAGCCAGACAGAAAATGTTTAATATCACATGATGTCACTTATATGTGGAATATAAACCTAAAAGCAACAAATATACAGGAGAAACAGGGACTCATGGACATGGACTATTGAGTAGTGGTTACCAGAGCGTAAGGGTTTTGGGGATGGGGTAGGTAGACAAGGTAAAAGTGGTCAAATATGTGGTGACAGAAAGAAATCTAACTATGGGAGGTGAACACAGTGTGTATGTATGTATATATATATATATATATATATATATATATATATATATATATCTTACTGTTAAAGTATATAGCTGAAATTTATTAGATTTCATTAACCAATGTCACCATAAAAATTAATTAATTAATTTAAAAAGGTCCCTACTTAGATATTTAGGTTTTTGTTGTTGTTGATGTCAATAACTAAAGCACATATTTGCCAACCTCATAAGTGACTCAAAGATATTGGGTGTTTTCCACTCTTCTTCTGTCAATTTAAATAGTTAATATTTACCTAGGGCTCTTCCTTTCCAGTGTCATGTTCATGTTAGCTGAGATTTAAGGAATTATCTCATGGTCCTCAGATATGAAGAGTCACTTATCTTTATGCATACATTCAGAAATGTGGGTACCTACAGGTCACGTTAATATTTCTTTCAATATTGAAAACTAAAAAAAAAAAAAACTAGTTGAAAACCCTCTAAAAAAAGATTCCTTTCATGATGAAGTTTCTATCTTTCTCCTGTCTTTTCCACCAACACCATCATATCTCAATTCCCTGTTCCTTTTTGCCTGTATCATTACAATGACCTTTCTAAATTTCTCTACCATCCATGTCTTCTCTTTCTAAACCATTCTTTATATCCATGCTTATATGATGATTTCCCCGCCCCAAACGCTGCTACTTTTAAGTCATACTCTGTTAAAAAACCTTCAATAGATCTTTATTAACTTTTGGGTAAAGTGTAAACTTGGTCTGGCGTTCTAGAGCCCTCCTTCAAATCAGCCTCTAAACCAAAACAAATGTTGCTCATTTGGTAAACTTCCTACAGTGAGACTATTTGACTTATTTTTTCCCCAAATTCCATGAACATTCTGACTTTTTCACCATGACTTGTTATGTTCCATTCCTATTTTCACCCATGCTACTTTGTGAAAGATCAACTTATTTTCAGAATATTAGAACTCTGCCACCGATCTGCATGTTATAAATATCAATACCATTATATCAAAGTTATTCAAGGGGTACAAGGAGTGGGATAAATAAATTAACCCCATGAATAATAAATATAGGGAGTGAGTTGAAGAAAAGGACATCTCCACTAAATTTTGAATAAAATAATGTCATTTCCTGGAAACCCGGAATCCCAAATAACCTGCAATCTTAGGAGGAATGTAGAATCCTTGAGTTAATGCCCTACTTCTTTCTTTAGGTCTCCTTTTTATTTTTTTATATAAACACATTAGCTTAGAGACATGAGTTCAAATTTTGGTCCTCCTTTCTTGACTTCAACTTGATTAGCTCTCAAGCACTTGCAGTAAAGGAGCAACTGGAGCAACTTGCTTAGCCAAGAACCAGGGAAAGAAGATAGATGAAGTACTTGTTTCAGTCTTTCTATTTATTACTCTCTTTAAATAGCAATAAGCAGACCACCATTGGGTTGAATTTCCTGATGAAGGAGAAAGTCTTGTTTCCTGGACATAGCAGCATAGAATTATATTGTCACAATCTGTATGGCTGAACTTCATGTTCTTTCTTGTATGTTTTCTGTAGTCATGTTTTCTGATACAATGACAAAAATTTTCCCACATGATATTTCAGGCTTATGCCCCACAGACCAAAATCCCTTTCATCCAGGGCTCTACCACATGTAAAAAAATAACATAAACAGTGCCACTTGTTTTTCTTATTTGCTTTTCATTTTATTTAAAACATTTTTTCTTAGTTTTTAGATCTACCGTTTATTACATTTTTTGAAAGATACAAAAGAATAGATTAAATTTATTTAAGACTGAACAGATAAGACTACTTTCTTTAAAAAAATCAATTACAATGGACATTTAATATTATTTTATATTAGTTTTAGGTGTACAACATGGTGGTTAGATATTTATATAATTTATGAATTGATCCCCTCCAATAAGACTAGTTATTATAATATTGACAATATTCCATATGCTATACTTTACAACCCCATGACTATTTTGTTAATACCAATTTGTACTTCTTAATTTTTTCACCTTTTTTCACCTTGTTTCACCAAGTTTCCCCAATCCCACTTCCACCTGGCAACCATCAGTTTGTTCTCTGTATCTATGAGTCTTAAACAGAGTCACTTTTAAAAGGAGTTGAAACTGCCAGAGGAACTGTCATGCATATCTTATGTATCAAACTTTTGGAATGTTAAAACAGGACAAAATAACCTTTGGACTTGGCCTAAAGTACACTGTGTCCCAAAGAGCTATTTGTGAGGATAATAAGAAAGCAAATACTATAACTACAGGACTGATGACTAGTGGACTGAAAATTTAAAACTTTGTTTGAAATTAACAAATGTTTTTATGCACCAATAGAAATTTCTTCCTTTTATTGATATAATTGTTCCCTTTCCTTTTCTCATAAATACCCTTTACTTTAATTTTCTAATTGGAACACTATTTGGGTTTCTGCCTGAATCAGTGCTTCCCAAATAGTTATTCATGTTTTTATAATCTCAAGTAAATGTTTGTTGCTTTCCACTTTGAAAGGTCTTTTATTTTTAGGTTAACACACATTTACTTTGGGTGTTTGGATTATAAAGATGCTTTTTGGGTGGGACATCACCAAGGTGGCAACATAGATCATTCCTGACCTCACTCCCCCTCATAAGAAGAACAACTAACAACTGTTCAGAGATAAGCCAACACTGAGAAAATCCTAAACAAACAAAATCTGAGGAATTCATCACCACTAGATCTGTCTTATAAGAAGTGCTAAAGGGAGTTATTTGAATGGAAGTCAAAAATGTTAATTAATATTATAAAAACATATGAAGGTAACATAAAACTCACTGGTAATGGTAAATACATAGTCAAAGTTAGGTATTGTAATATGGAAATGGTGGTGCTTAATTCACTTACTACTATAGTTTAAAAGTTAAAAATGGATTAAAAGTAACCATAACTACAATAATTGCTTATTGTATACACCATATAAAATATATAAACTGCAACTTCAATAACCTAAAATGTGAGGGACAGGAGAAATAAAAGTGTAAAGTTTAAGAATGCTATTTAAGCTAAGTTGTTATCAGTTTAAAAATTCAATGTTATAATTTTAAGATACTTTATAGTAACCATCATAGAAACCACAAAAGAAAAACCTGTAGTAACTATATAAAAGAACATGATGGGTCAAAGCATACTGATACCAAAGGACATCAAATCACAAAAAAGACAACAGGATAAGAAACAAGAATGATATATCTACAAATCAATCAGAAAACAATTAATGAAATGGAAATAATAAGTTCTTACCAATCAATACTTATTTTAAATGCAAATGGATTTGATTTTCCAATCAAATGACATAGAATAGCTGAATGGAAAAAAAATATCAAAAAATATGCTGCCTACAAGAGGCTCACTTAACCTTTAAAGACACACGTAGGCTGAGAGTGAATAGATGGAAAAAGATATTACAAGCAAATGGTAACTGAAAAAAAGGACAGGGGTAGTTATACTTAGACAAAATAGACATTAAACTAAAAATGGTAAATAAGACAAAGAAAGTCATTATATAATGTTATATAATGAGAAAGAGGTCAATACAGCAAGAATATAAAAGAATTGTAAATATTTTGCACTCAACATTGGAACGCCTAAATACATAAAGCAAAAAACTAACAGAAATAAAGAGAGAAATAAATGGTAATACAATAGTTGGGTATATTAATACCCCATTCTCAGCAATGGATAAACCACTCAGACTGAGAATCAATTGAAAAACAGTGGACTTTAACCACACTTAGAACTAATGGACCCAACAGACATATACAAAACATGTGGTTTGATGAGAATAGAATAGGCATTCTTCTCAAATGCACATGGAATATTTATTAGGATAGACCATATCTTAGGTCTAAAACAATTCTTAGCACATTCGAGAAAATTGAGATCATACCAGTATCTTCTCTGACCACAATGGTATGAAAATAGAAATCAATAACAAGATAAAAACTGGAAAGCCCACAAATATATAGAAATTAAACAACATTCTTCTGAACAACCAAAAAATCAAAGAAGAAATTAAAGGAGAAATAAAGTTTCTTGAGACAAATGAAAATGGAAACACAGCATACAAAAACATGGGATGCAGCAAAAGCATATCTATCAGGAAAGCTTATAGCAATAAATGCTTACATTAAGAAGCAAGAAAGATATCAAATAAAAAACCTAACATTGTACCTCAAGGAACTAGCAAAAGAAAAACATATTAAGCCCAAAGTTGGTAGAACAAAGAAAATAATAAAGATTGGAGCAGAAATAAGTGAAATAGAAAATAGGAAAATAAGAGAATATATTTTTAAAATAAGATTTTTTTCTTTGAAAAAGTAAACAAAATTGGCAAACTTTTAGCTAGACTAATCAAGGAGAAAAAAGAGAACCCAAATGAACAAAATTATAAATGAAAGAGGAAACATCACAACTGACACCACAGAAAAACAAAAGATCATAAGAGGCTACTACGAACATCTACATGCCAAAAAACAACAACTTAGAAGAAATTAAAAATATTCTTAGAAACATACAATCTACAAAGACTGAATCATGAAGAAATAGAAAATATAAACCCAGAAATTTTAAATAAAGAACTAGAATCAACAGTTAAAAATCCCCAAATGAAGAAAAGTCCAGGACCAAATGGTTTCATTGGTGAATTTTACTAAATATATAAAGAAGAATTAACACCAGTCTTTCTCAAACTCTTCCAAAAAATCAAAGAGGAGGGAACACTTCCAAACTCAGTTTAAAGCCAGCATTATCTTGGTGCCAAAGTTAGAAATAAGCACTACAAAACAAAAACAACACGAAAGAATGGGAGAGAGAAGGAATGAAAAGGAAGAAATAAAAGAAAGAAGAAAAAAGAAAGAAAGAAAGAAAGAAAGAAAGAAAGAAAGAAAGAAAGAAAGAAAGAAAGAAAGAAAGAAAGAAAGAAAAGAAAGAAAAAACTACAGGCCAGTATTCTGGATAAATACAGATGCAAATACTCTCAGTATAATATTAGCAAACCCAATTCAGCAGTACCATAAAATGATCATTCACCATGATCAAGTGGAATTTATCCCAGAGATGCAAGAAGGGTTCTATATATGAAAATCAATAAATGCGATATATCACATTAATTGAGTAAATGAAAAAATATATGATTATCTCAACAGATATAGGAAAAGCATTTGGGAAAATTCAACATCCATTAATGATCAAGACTCTCAAGACGACTCCTTGAGGATGAAATGTCCAACATATTACTGGTTATCCTGGCCAGAGAAATCACGTAAATAAATAAATAGTATCAGAAATGGAAAAGAAGAAATAAAATTATCTCTCTTTGCAGATGACATGATTTTATATACATGGATAATCTTAAAGACACCACCAAAAACTAGTCTAATGAACAAATTCAATCTAGCAGAGTACACCATTAATATATAAAAAATCAACAGCAGTTCAACAAACTAACAAATTATCTTTAAAAGAAATAAAGTTAATCCTTTTTACAATAATATAAATCACAATAAAATACTTAGGAATAAATTTAACTAAGGAAGTGAAAGTTTTGTTGAAAAAATTTAAAAAGATGCAAATAAATGGAAGTGTATTTTGTGTTCATAGGCTGGAAAAATTAATATTCTTAAAATGTCTATACAACTCAAAGTGATCTATACATTCATTGCAATCTTTGTCAAAGTTCCCATGGCATTTTTTACAGAAGTAGAAAGAAACAGTCCTAAAATTTATATGGATCTAAAAAGAATCCTAAATAGCCAAAACAGTCCTGGAAAAGAAGAAAAACAGTGGGAGACATCACACTCCATTATCTAAAGCTATATTATAAAGCTGAAGTAACCAAAACAGCATGGTACTGACATAAAAACAGACACACAGGCCAATGGAATAGAATCAAGAGCCCAGAAATAAACCCATATGTATAGGGTCAACTAATACATGACAAAGGACACAAGAATATTCAATGGAGAAAAGACAGTCTCAATAAATGGTGCTGGGAAAATGGGAAATTCACATGTATATATATAAAAAAAAAAAACTAAACCCCTAATTGATACCACTCACAAAAATTAACTTGAAATGGATTACAGATTTAAAGGCTAATGTGTGGTAGTTTTTGCTACCACAGTAATGTCTGAGACCAGAAAACTCTTAGAAGAAAACAGAGAGAAAAAGCACTTTGACATGAGTCTTGGCAATACTTTTTTGGATATTATGCTTAAAACATAAGCAAAACAATGAAAAATAAAGATGAGTAGCAACATCAAACTAAAAAGCTTCTGAAAAGCAAAATAAATTATCAACAGAATGAAAAGGCAATCTATGAAATGAGAGAAAATATTTGCAAGTCATATATCTGATAAGGAGTTAATATACAAAATAATAACAAATATATACTCAATAGTAAAAAAAATCAAATAATCCAATTAAAAATTAGAGAAAGGACCTGATTAGATGTTTTTTTTTCCAAAAATGCTATACAGATGGCTAACAGGTATATGAAAAGATGTTCAACATCTCTAATCATTAGGAAAATGCAAATTAAAACAACAATGAGAATATTACCTCATACCTGTTAAAATGTCTATCATCAGAAAGACAAGTGATAATAAGGATTGGTGAGAACGTGGAGAAAAGGGAATACTTGTGCATTATTGGTGGGATTGTAAATTGATGTAACCACTATGGAAAACAGTATGGAAGTTCCTCACAAAACTATAAATAGAACTACCATACGATCCAGTGATTCTACTTCTTGGTATATATCTGAAGGAAACAAAATAACTATGTCAGAGATACCTGCACCACCGTGTTTACTACAGTATTGTTTACAATGGCCAAGACATGGAAACAACATAATTATTTATCAATAGATGTATTGATAAAGAAGTATATATACACACTCACAGACACACGTAATGGAATGCTTATACAGCCATGAAAAATGAAGGAATTCCTGCCACTTGCTCCAACCTGGATGGACCTAGAAGACATCATGCTAAGTAAAATAAATCAGACAGAGAAAGTTAAATATGGTATGATCTCACTTACATGTGGAATCTAAAGAACAAAAACAAAAATAAAAGAAATAAACCCACCAAACTCCTAGAAAAAGAGATCAGATATTTAGTTACTGGAGCTGGGGGAGCGGTAAAGAAATTAGGTAAAGATAGTCAAAAATGACCAATTTCTGGTTATAAAAAAAACAAGTATTGGTGATGTAATGTACAACATGATTATTATACTTAATACTGCTCTATGTTATATTTGAAAGTTGCTGAGAGTAAATTCTAAATATTCTTATCACAAGAAAAAAAGTGACATACATTGGTCTGTGCCAATTATATCTCAGTAAAACTGAAAGGAAAAAACTGCTTCTGTGTAATGGAGGCAGGGTCAGAGGTCCCTCTGCCATGTTTTATGGCACTTTGGTCACCAGATGGCACCTGGCAATAGAGAACTCTCCAGACTTTTCTATGGGCACTAGAAAAGATCTAGATAAGGCTAATGTGTGGTAGTTTTTGCTACCACAGTGACAGCCCTGACCAGTTGCTCGCGATGACAAAAGATTTATGTTACAGTAATGCTCCCTCAGGCGTTCTGATTTCTAGGTGGACCTAAGCCATCCAATCCTGTTACCCAGAAAACAACTGGCCCCAACTAATCAAAAAGCTAAGCCAAGCACAAATAGGCAGTTACCCATTACATCCTTTAAACTTTGTTAATCCCTCATTCTCTTTATTTTTATTTATTTTTTATAAATTCATTTCTTTCTCTTCTATTCTTCTCCATTCCTTTATTTATCAAGCACATATTCTTTACAAGTTTATGCACTCTTCTCCACCAGCACAAGTTCCCCTACAATATACATAAAAAGAGTGTCACTGATATTTTATACTCCTTGAACACACAGATAATAAATGGGGTCACCTCACCATCTATCTCTGCCAGAATGTCAACACTCAATCCTTGTTTTGGTGATAAATATGTTTAGTGACACTCTACTCACACCTTTATTCTTATACATGAATCAGTTCTGGTGGAAGAATAGTAATCATTTAGGATTTTTAAGAAATTAAATTTGTTGGGGTAACATTGATTAACATTATATAAGCTTTAGGTGTACAACTTTATATTATGGCACCTGTATACTCTGTTGTGTGTTCACCACCCAAAATCCAGCCTCCTTCCATCACCATATAGTTGACTCCCTTTATCTGCTTCACCCTTCTCCCACACTCCTCTCTCTAGTAACCATCTTTCTGTTGTGTTTATGACTTTGTTTTGTTTTGTTTTTGTTTTACATCCCATATATGAGTGAAATCATATGGTTCTTGCCCTTTTCTATCTAACTTATTTCATAGCATAGTACTTCTAGATTTATTCATGTTTTTGCAAATGGAAATATTTCATCTTTTTAATGGATAAACAGTATTCCATTTTATTTATGTATCACACTTCTTTATCCAATCATCCATTGAAGGATACTTAGGTTGTTTCCATGTCTTGGCTATTGTAAATAATGCTGCAATGAACATAAGGGGTCATATATATTAATGAATAAGTGTTTTCAAAATTTTGAGGTAGCTACCCTAAAGAGGGATTGTTGGGTCCTATGTTAGCTTTATATTTAATTTTTTGAGAAACCTCTATAATGTTTTCCATAGTGGCTGCAATGATTTATATTCTCACCAGCAGTGTGCAAAGATTTCTTTTTTCTCAGCATCCTCCCTAACACTTGTTATTTCTTATCTTTTTGATAATAGCCATTCTAACAGGTGTGAGGTGGGTTCTCACTGTAGCTTGGATTTGCATTTCCCATATAACTAGTGATGTTGAACATCTTTTCATATATCTGTTGGCCATCTGTACATCTTCCTTGGAAGATTATTTAGGTCTTCTGCCAATTTTTTAATTTGATTTTTGTTGCTGTTATTGAGTTGTATGAGTTCTTTATATATTTTGTACATTAGCCCCTTATCAGGGGTATCTTTTGAAAATATCTTTTCCCATTCTGTTGGTTCCCTTTTTGTTATTGATGGTTTCTTTTGCTTTGCAGAAACTTTTTAGTTTGATTTAATAGCATTTGTTTATTTTTTCTTTTACTTTCCTTGCCTTTGGGGTCAAGTTCACAAAAGCCCCACTGAGACCAAGGACCATAAGTTTAGTGCCTATGTTTTCTCCTATGTATTTTATTGTTTCAAGTCTAATATTCAAGTCTTTATTTTAAGTTAATTTTTGTGTATGGTGTGAGATAGCAATCTAGTTTCATTTGTTTACATGTGGCGTTCTAGTTTTCTCAACACCATTTATTGAAGATACTTCCCTTCTTTCATTTTATGTTTTTTTTTTTGCTCCTTTGTCTAAAGTAATTGCATATATATATATATGGATTTATATAGATGTATGGATTTATTTTATTTCTGGTCTCTTAATTCTATCAGTCTGTGTGTCTTTCTCTGCCAATACTATACTGTTTTGATTACTGTAGCTTTGTAGTGACAGTTTTACTTCTTCATTCCCAATATGGATGCCTTTTATTTCTTTTTTATTGTCTTATTGCTGTGGCTAAGAATTTCAGTATTATATTGAATAACAGTGGTGAGAGTGGGCATCCTTGTCTTCTTCTTGGTCTTAGAGGACAAGTTTTCAGTTTTTCTCCATTGACCATGATGTTAGCTGAGGGTTTGTCATATATGACCTTTATTATGTTGCAGTAATTTCATTCTATTGAGCATTTTTATCATATATTGATGTATCATATCAAATGTTTTTCCTGCATCTATTGAGATGATCGTATTAATTTTATTATTTATTTTATTAATGTGATGTAGCACATTCATTGAATTGTGGATTTTGAAACATTCTTGTACCCCTGGAATTAACCCCATTTGATCATGTTGTATGATCCTTTTTATGTATTGTTGTATTTGATTAGATAGTATTTCGTTTAGAATTTTGCATCTATATTCATCAGAGATATTACTTTGTAGTTTTATTTCTTTGTGTTATCTTTACCAGGTTTTGGTATCAAGGTAATATTGGCTTCATAAAATGAGTTTGGAAGTATTACATTTACTTCAATTTTTTGGAGGAAGTTGACAAGGGTTGGTATTAAATCTTTGAATATTTGTTAGAATTCGCTAGTGAAGCCATCTGGTCCTGGACTTTTGTTTTTTGAGGAGGTATTTGATTATAGTTTTACTTTTTTTTTACTAGTAATTGGTCAATTTTTGTTTTCCACTTCTTTATGATTCGTCTAGAAAAATTGTGCATGTCTAAGAACTTGTCATTTTCTTCTAGGAAAATGAATTTTGTGATGCATAGACTTTCATAGCATTCTTTTATAATTCTTTGTATTTCTGTGGTGTACATTGTAACTTTTCTTCTTTCATTTCTGATTTTATTTATGTGAGTCTTTTTTCTTTTTAGTGAGTCTAGACACAGGTTTGTCAATTTTGTTTATCTTTCCAAAGAACTATCTCTCAATTTCATCAATTATTTCTATTATCTTTATGTTCTCTATTCATTTATTTCCACTCATATATTTACAATTTTCTTCTTTCAACTGACTTTGAGCTTCCCTTGTTCTATTTCTAGTTCTTTAAAGTATAATGTTAAATTGTTTATTTGTGAGTTTTCTTGTTTCTTGAGGTAATCCTGTAATGCTATAAACTTTCCTCAGTATTGTTTTTGCTGCATCCCTCAAATTTTAGTATGTTGTATTTTTGTTGGGAGCCATTTTCAGGCTTGAGAGCCAAGCAGGGTATTCACACAGTAAAGCTAAGAAGTCTGCTGACACAAAAAGAACACCTGGAGATGGGAACAGAGAAGCTGATTGTTCCTTGGCCTTAAAGAAAGGGATGCGGAATGCCGATAGCGTTAAGCTCCCTGTGTAACGTTAACAAGGTTATTGTGCATAACTAACATTTTTTGAGCTGTTTCCCATGCTTGTTAGGGTATATCAGGATGGTGCTAAATAAACTTGATGCTGCAGCTTTGACTGTATGCCCTCCCGAGATCTTTTTCTCTTCTCTGTCTTTTTTCCTAACCCTCGCTCCCCCACTCAGGACTGTTCGACTCAGTCCGGCAGGTTCCGGCATATTTTCATTTGTCTCTATGTATCTTTTTTTAAGTTTTAATTTATTATTAGTTTCAAGTATATAGTACATTGGTTAGACATTTATATAGTTTACAAAATAATCCCCCTAATTACTTTTTCTCTCTAGCTCTCTACCTAGCCATTACATTAATGTTAACTGCATTCCCTATGCCATGCTCCCCATCCCTGTGACCATCTATCAACTACAAATTTATACTTCTTTAACCCTGTACCCCATTCTCTCAGCTCCCCAAACCCCATCCCTCTGGCCATCACCAGATTGTCCACTATATTTGTGAGTCTGTTTTCAATTAGTTTGTTCTTTTTGTTCCTTAGATTCTGCATATACGTGAAATCATAAATATTTATCTTTCTCTGTCTGACTTATTTCACTCAGCATAATAACCTCTAGGTCCATCCATGTCAGTGCAAATGGTAGGATTACATTTTTTTAAAAAGGCTGAGTAATATTCCATTGTATATATGGACCATCCTTCTATGTCCATTCATCTGTTGATGGGCACTTAGGTTGCTTCCATATCTTGGCTATTGTAAATTGTGCTGCCATGAACATAGGGGTGCATAGATCTTTACAAATTATTGTTTTGGTTTTCTTTGGATAAATATCCAGAAGTGCAATTGCTAGGTCAAAAGGTATATCCATTTTTTTTTTTGAGAAAACTCCAGACTGTTTTTCCATAGTAGTTGTACCAATTTGCATTCCCACCAACAATGTATGAGGGTTCCCTTTTCTCTGAATTCTTGCCAACACTTGTTCTTTGATTTATTGATGATAGCCATTCTGACAGGTGTGAGGTGATATTTCATTGTGGTTTTAATTTGCATTTCTCTGAGATTAGTGACCTTGAGCATCTTTTCATATGTCTATTGGCTATCTGTATTTCCTCTTTGGAGAAAAATCTGTTTGGGTCTTCTGCTGATTTTTTAATAGGATTGTTTTTTTTTTGTTGTTGTTGAGTTGCGTGAGTTCTTTATATATTTTGGATATTAACCTCTTATCAAATGTATCATAAGTGAATATCTTTTCTCCTTAAGTTGCTTGTCTTTTGGTTTTATTGATGGTCTTCTTTGCTGTACAAAACTTTTTTGTGATGTAGTCCCAGTTGTTAATTTTTTCTTTTGTTTCCCTTGCCTGAGGAGATATATCTGAAAAGAAATTAGTGTTAGCAATAACAGAGTGTTTACTGCTTATGTTTTCTTTTCTGACCCAGTCATCATTCAATAGCTTGTTGTTTAATCTCTACTTACTTGTAGATTTTAGTTGTGTTTCTTCTTGTAGTTTCTTCCCAGTTTTATACCATTATATCAGAAAATATGCTTCGTATGATTTAAATCTTCAATTTATTTAGAATACTTTGTGTTCAAATATATGAAATAGTCTGGAAAATATTTATGTTCACTTGCAAAGATTGTATATTCTCTTGTTTTGAAATAGACGGTTTTAAAAATATCAATTAAGTCCATATGGTCTAATGTGTCTTGTAAGGTAGATATTCTCTTATTGACTTTCTATCTGGAAGATCTATTCATTGCTGAAAATGGAATATTCAGACCCCCTACTAGAATCATATTTTTAACACTTTCTCCCTTTAGGTGTGTTAGTAATTGCTTTATATATTTTGGTGTTTCAAGGTGGAGTGCATATGTAATGATGAATGTTATGTGTTCTTGATGAATTGTCCTCTTTGTCAGTATAAAATCTCTATCTTTGTCTCTTGTTACCCTTTCTTTAAATTTTGAAATCTATTTTTTTTCTGATGTAAGTACTGCTACACCCACTTTTATATGGATGCCATTTGCTTGGATTATCATCTTCCATCCCTTTGCTTTGAGGGTATGTTTGTCTTTAAAGCTGAGGTGAGTCTCCTGCAGGCAAAATATAGTTGGGTCTTGTCTTTTAATCCATCCCAGTACTCTTTCCTTTTGATTTGTGAGTTCAGTCTATTCAAATTTAGGGTGATTATTGATATACGAGGGCTTATTACAGGTATTTTATCTTTTGTACTTGGTTACGCTGTATCTCCATTGTTTATTTTTTCTTGTGATTCTGTCTGCTATTTTGGTTTGGGGGTTTTCTATTTTTTTTCTCAATTTCCTCTACCTTTATGTTTCATGTCTCAGCTTGAATTTTTGTTTAGTATTTACAATGAAGTTTCTGTAAAATGTCTCATATGTACAATAGTACTTTGTTTCTGATTGCCTCTTTTCTTCATTTACCTGCACAGTTCAATCCTTTTTATCCTCCCCTTTTATGATTTTGTTGTCACAAATTATCTCTTTTTATGTTGTGCATTCATTACCACCTTGCAGTGGATATAATTAACTTTAATGCACTTTTATTCACTTTAACTCTTGTTTTAATTAAGTGTTTAATGTCCTATTCTGAAGTAGAGTTGCAATTTTCTTTCTCTTTTTGTTAGTCATCTTATTCAAAGTTTTTTTTTTTATACTTTTTTTGCCTTTTTGTTTCTGATAGAAGAACCTTTTCAACATTTCTTGTAATTCAGGTCTTGTGGCAGTAAATTCTCTCAGCTTTTACTTGTCTTGGAAAGCCATTATTTATTTCTTCTTCATCTCTCAAGAATAACTGGTGGATATATTATTTTTGGCTGATGTTTCCTCTTTTTTGATATTTTGAATATTTCCTTCCACTCTCTCCTGGATTAAAATGTTTCTACTGAAAAATCTGATGATAATCTTATGAGGCTTCCTTTGCAAGTTACAGATATATATTTTTTTTTCTGCTGGCTACCTTGAGAATTCTTTCTATCTCATTAATTTTTGCCAGTCCGAATAAACTGTGTCTTAGAGAAGGTTTTTGTATTCACATAATTAGGTGTTCTGTTAGCTTCGTCTATTCTTAAGTCCAGTTCTCTCCATAGGCTTGGTATTTTCTCATTAATTATTTCTTCAAGTAGGATCTTTGTTCCCTTTTCCCTCTCTTCTCATTCTGGTATACCTGTTATTTTTATGTTGCTCTTTCTAATGGAGTCTGATATTTCTCGTAGAGTTTTTTCATTTTTTAAAACTCTTAGTTCTCTCTCTTTTATTTCCTTGGTCATTTTTACATTGCTATCTTCAAACTTGCTAATTCTCTCTTCCTTCTGGTCTGCTCTATTTTCAATTCTTTCTAATGCATTCCTTATCTCCTTTATTAAGTTCTTCAGCTCCAGAATTTCTTTTTGGTTCTTTTTTTTTTATATAGTTTCAATCTCTTTGGTAATGTACTCCTCTGTTCAGTAATTTCATTCTTGAGCTGTTGAACTCCCTTTCTGTGTCCTTTTGTATCTCATTGAGCTTCTTCATAATTGTCATCTTAAATTCTCTGTCATTTAAATTGCAGTCTTCCATGGCTTTGAGTTTGGTTTCTGGAGACTTTCATTTTCTTCCTGTACTTCTTTGTTACCTTGGTTGTTCATGGTATTTGATGCAGTGAATTCTTTTGCTCCAAACAATTTAGCAGTTTAACAGATAGGGTACTTTCTTTTGTTTTTCACTAGATGGTGATATCGTACAAGTTTTTGTCTTGTCTTACATGCACTATTTGTGCCTCTGGGATTGCCATGGAGTGGCCTCACTTTAGTTAAGGAAAATGATGCATATTTACTGGGATATTGGGTGTCCCTTCTGTGATCGTCTCATGTTAGTTATGAGGAGCCACCTCTGTGGTGGGGAAATGCAGTGGGTGTTAAAAAAAAACAGTTTTGTAAGCTCCCAGCACTATTTTCTTTTTACTAATGATTTCTGGCTCTGCTGTGTGTTTGTAGGCATCTCCATTGCCTGTAACAAGGTCTACAAAGATGCAAGGTGGAGGATGAGAAGAGGGTGGAGGGTGACAGTTTCAAGATTCTGATTCCTGGACAGCAATGGCTGTTGGCACCACTGTGTAGTTTAGGACTTTTCAGATTTCTTTGTTGGATTCTGAGGGATGAGTGGAGTAAATGCAGCAAGGTTAATATCTCACAGCTTTGTCGATCTGCCAACAATAGCTTTTGGCATCACTGCAATATTTAAGGCTTCCCAGCCACATCTACTGGGGTCTGCTATGAAGGAGAGAGGGAGAGGAAATAGATTTTCCTGGGGGAATATTACTTCTGCCTCTCTTACACTTTAAATCATAGCGTGAGGGCTGCAGCATAATTTCTCCATCGTTTCCACACTTGCTGGACCTGTGGCAATTACCAAACTTTATCTGTAGCCTCCAAAACGATAATTCCCCCATCCCACTTCCTTACTCATTCCAGTATGCCAACCTTCAGATGTTCCAGTACATAAATCATTCAGGAATGTTAGTGTGTTGATCAGGGGATTTTTTAAAATTAAATTTATTGGAATGACATTGGTTAATAAAATTATATGCGTTACAAGTGTGTAATTCAAAAATAGAGGTTCTTATGCTGAGCGAAATAAGTCAGACAAAGATAGATACCATATGATTTCACTTATATGCAGAATCTAAGGAACAAAAAAATAAATGAATCAAAAACACACTCACAAATATAGTGGACAATTTGTTGATGGACAAAAGGGAGGGGTTTTGGGGGACTTAGATAATGGGGTGAAGAGTTAAAGAAGTACAAATTAGTAGTTGATAGTTGGATATGGGGTTGGGGAGCACAGCAGAGGGAATGCAGTTAGCATTAATATGATGGCTAGGTAGAGGGTCAGGGGAGGGAAGGAGCAATTGGGGGGATCATTTTATGAACTATATAGATGTTTAACCAATGTACTATATACTTGAAACTAATTTAAATAAATTTAAAAAATACATTATCTGTATATTGCATTGTGTATTCACCATCCAAAGTCAAATCTTATTCCGTCACCATATATTTGACCACCTTTTCCCTTATCTACTTCTCTCCCTCCCCGCTTCCCTTTGGTAACCACCAAACTGTTATCTGTGTCTATGTTTGTTTGTCTTGTTTCTTTGTTGTTTTCAGTTATATATTCCTCATATGAGTGAAATAATATGGTTCTCTATGCTTTATGTATGACTTATTTTGCTTAACATGAGTATTTTAAGATTTATCGATTTTGTTGCAAAAAGCATTATTTCACTTTTTCTTATGGCTGAATAATATTCCATTGTATATATGCACTACACATTCTTTATCCAATCATCTATCAAAGGACACTTTAGTTGTTTCCACATCTTGGTCACCATAAATAATGCTGCACTAAACACTAGGGTGCATATACCTTTACAGATAAATGTTTCCAAAAATTTTGGGTAGACACACAAATGAGGGATTGCTGGGTCATATAATAATTCTATTCTTAATTTTTGGAGAAACCTCCATACAGGTTTTTATAGTGGCTGTGCAATTTACATTCTACCAGCAGCATATAATGGTTCCTTATTCCCCACAACCTCTAAAAAACTTGTTGTTACTTGTCTTGTTGACAATGGCCATTCTTATAGGTGTGAGGTGGCATCTCATTGTGGTTTTGATTAACATTTCCTTAGTAGCTAGTAAAGTTGAGCATCTTCTCAATTGCTTGTTGACCATTTGTATGTCTTCTTGGGAGAAGCATGTGTTCAGGTCCTCTGCCCATTTTTAATTGGACTGTTTGTTTGTTTGTTTTTTTAGTTGTATGAGTTCTTTGTATACATTGGATATTAGCCCTGTATTGGAGGCATTGTTTGCAAATATTTTCTCTCATTGAGTTAGTTGATTCTGTCTTGTTGATGGTTTCTTTTGCTGTATAGCAGCTTTTTAGTTTGATATAGTCTCATTGATTTATTTTAGCTTTTACTTCCGTTATCTTAGAGGTCAAATTCATAAAATCCTCTCTAAATCCAAGGTCCATGAGTATAGTACCTATGTTTTCTTCTATGCAATTTATTGTTTCAGGTCTTATATTTAGGTCTTTGATCCATTTCGAGTTAATTTTGGCACATGATGACAGATAGCAGGCTAGTTTCATTCTTTTGCATGTGACTTTCCAGTTTTCTCGGCACCACTTATTGAAGAGGTTTTCTTTTCTCTGTTGTATGTTTTTGGCTCCTTTGTCAAAAATTATTTGCCCATATATATATGGGTTTCTTTCTGGGCTCTCAATTCTGTTCCTTTGGTTTCTGTGTTAGTTTTTCTGCCAATGCCATGCTATTTTGATCATTGTTACTTTGTACTGTAATTTGGAGTCAGGTGGAGTTATACCTTTGGCTTTTATTTTTCCTCAGGAGTGCTTTTTGGGATTTGAGGTATTTCGTGATTGCATACATATCTGATTATTTTTTTTTATTTCCTTAAAAAATGACTTGGATTTTGATGGGATTGCAATTAAATATGTATATTGCTGTGGGTAATAAGGCCATTTTAACTATGTTGATTCTTCCAATCCATGAACATGGAATATCTTTCTATTTCTTTGTGTCTTCTTCAATTTTTAAAAATAATGTCTTGTAGTTTTCAGTGTATAGGTCTTTCACATGTTTCCTTAGCTTTATACCTAGGATTTTTATTCTTTTCGTTGCAATTGCAAAAGGAATTGTTTTTCTCATTTCTTTTTCTGAAAATTTATTTTTAGTATATAGGAATGATATAGATGTTTGTTTGTACATTGATTCGTATCCTATAACATTACTGTATTTGTTTATTTTTTTAATAGTTTTTTAGTGGAGTCTTTATGAGTTTTTATATAGAGAATCGTGCCATCTGCAAAAAGTGAGTTGACTTCTTCCTCTTCAATTTAGATGGCTTTTGTTTCTTTATCTTGCCTGATTGCTCTAGCTAAGACTTCCAACACTATATTGAATAAGAATGGTGTGAGCAGACAACCTTGTCTTGTTCCTGATCTTAGAGAGAAGACTTAGCTTTTCACCATAAAGTATATTACCTGAGGGTTTGTAATACATGTCTTTTATTAAGTTGAGATACGTTCTTCTATACTTATTTTATACCTGTTTTAGTCATAAAGAGATACTGTATTTTGTCAAATGCTTTTTTTTTTGTATCTGTTGATATGATCATATGATTTTTAGCCTCTATTTTGTTTATGTGGTGTATCATTAATTGATTTACTTATGACAAACCACTCTTACACCCCTGGAATTAATTCCACTTGATTGTGATATATAATCTTTTAAATGTATTATTGTATTCGACTTGTTAGTATATTGTTTATGATTCATCAGAGATATCAGTTTGTAGTTGTGTGTGTGTGTGTGTGTGTGTGTGTGTGTGTGTGTGTGTGTGTGTAGTATACTTACCAGGTTTCAGAATCAGTGTAATGCTGGCCTCATAAAATGAGTTAGGAAGTATTGCTTCTTCAACTTTTTGGAAAGTAGTTTTATAAATTTTGGTGCTCCCTAATTAAGAGCATGCATATTGATAAATGTTATGTCTTTTTGATATATGGCTCCCTTTATCATTTTCTCTCATTACCTTTTTTTATCTTGAAGTCTATTTCATCAGGTATAAGTATTGCTACACCTGCTTTTTCCTGGATGCCATTTGTTGGGAATACTGTTTTCCACCCTTTCACATTGAGCTTACATTTGTTTTAGCAGCTGAAATGTATCTTTTGAAGGCAGTATATGGTTGGATTTTGTTTTTTTAACACAATCTGCTTTTCTGTATCTTTTTTTTTGGTCTTTATTGAAATAGACAATTAATTGCTTTTATTTACATTGTACAAATCAATGAGTTTTTTTTCCAATTGTAGTTGGCATAAAATAGTATACTGGTATCAGTTGTATAGCATAACTATCAGAGATCCACGTAACTTGCAAAATGTTCACTCCATTAAATCTAGTACCCCTCTTCCACCTTACACATTTGTTACATTATTAACCATCTTCCCCATGCTACACTCTACATCTCCATGTCTATTCTGCAACTATTCATTTGTACTTCTTAATCCCTTTGCCTTTTTTTGGTCCCCCTACTCCCTCCCATCTAGTATCCCTCTAAATATTCTCTGTATCTATGAGTTTATTTCTGCTTTTGTGTTTGTTGATTTTGTTCTTTAGATTCCACATGTATGTGAAATCATGTGATATTTGTCTTTCTCTATTCAACTCATTTCATTCAGCGCAATACCCTGTAGGTCCATCAAGGCAATATCTTTTTCCATCTCCTTCTTTTCATTCTGCGTGTGTCTTTTAATCTGAAGTGAGTCTCTTGTAGGCAGCACATGTAGGGGTCTTGTTTTCTCATCCATTCAACCACTCTATCTTTTCACTGGAGCACTTAATTATTTTCCATTGGAGGTACTCATTGATAGGAATGTAGTTATTATTATTCTTTATTCTTGTTTTTGATGCATTTTTTTCTTCTTAAGAAGTCCTTTCAACATTCCCTGTAATACTGGCTTGGTGTTGATAAACTCCTTTAGCTTATTTTTGTCTGGGAAGCTCTTTATCTGACCTTCGACTCTAAATGATAGCTTTGCTGGATAAAATATTCTTGTTGTAGATCTTGGGTTTTCATCATGTCGAATATTTTGTGCCAAGCTCTTTTGCCCTGTATAGTTTCTTTTGAACAATCAGTCGCCAGTCATATGGGAGGTCCCTTGTAGGTAACTCACTGCATTTTTCTTGCTGCTTTTGAGATTCTCTCTTTGTATTTAACATTTGACATTTTAATTATGATGTGTCTTGGTGTTGGCCTCTTTGGGTTCCTGGTTTTTGGGACTCTCTGAGCTTCCGGTGGTTGTATGCCTATTTCCTTCACCAGGTTAGGGAGGATTTCCATCATTATTTCAATATTTCTACAAATAGCTCTTCAACATCTTGTTTTCCTTCAGATACCTCTATGACATGGATATTTTTACATTTAATAGTGTCCCAGAGGCTCCTTACAATATTATAGTTATGGCTTCTTTTTTTGCTATTCTGAATGCGTGTCCTTGGCTGCCCCATCCTCATATAGTTTATTTGATTCTCTTCTTTATTCACTTTATTTATTGCATTTAATATATGTCTCATCTCAGATAATGTGTTTTTCATTTCTGACTGGTTCCCTTTTACAATTTCCATTTCCATTTTTATATTTTTGTTAAAGTTCTCACTGAACTTTATAACCAGTGTTTTGAACTCTGCATCTGTTAGATTGCTTGACTCCATTATTTCTGGATCTCTCTTCTGTTGTCTCATGTGGTTTCTGCTTCTTTGTCTTCACATTTTGGCTGCCTTTTTGTGTCTGTTTCCATCTACTAAGCAAAATTCTTAAGTTTCCCAGTCTTATTAGTGCAGCTTTGTGTAGTAGATGTCCAGTGGCACAAACCTGAGAGGGATTCAGCTGCTGGCCAAATGTAGCCCAAGCCTGTGCCCCTCTGGGACCACCTGTGCCTATAGTTGTCTCAAAAGACCACAGAAGAAACTGAGGCCAGTTGCCACCAGTGTGATTCCAGTCACTGCTCAGCAAGGGGCACCTGACTAAGCAAGGACACACTTGGATGTGTCTTGGATGGTGCGTCAAGTTGGGAGAGGCAGAGTTTCAGGTATTTCTCTGGGCAGAGCAACCTCTGTTATCCAGTTTGACGATGTCTCCACTATGGCGATGCTGAGTCCACACACTGGGAGGAGGGAGAGCTCAACAAAGAAACAATAAATACCACTGGCACATCTTTCAGGGAGGGATTTTTGCCCCTGGCCCTCACTCTGATAACTCAGTGTCCTGTAAGTACCTTGTGTCTCCATGAGCAGCTGACCAAGCGCTGGTGCTCAGAATAAGCGAATCCTTCAGAAGGAAAGCTTTCTCATGGATGTGGCCTCTTTATGAGGTGTCTGCAGCTGCTGGCTGCCACTGCAACAGCCTCTGTTCCACTCAGCCACACTGGATCAGGTAGCCTTGCATCTTTGTCTTGTCTTACCTTCTGCTGTTGCAGAGTGATTTCTTAGATTTCTCCCTAGTTGTATGGCTTGTTCATCTAGATCCTAGGAATTTTTTTCCTTGCTGTTTGCTCCTTATTTCTGTCACAACTTTGATTTGTTCACCAGAGGGATGAACAGAGCCTCTATTATCTACACCATTTTTTCCCCTCCCTTCTCTGTGTCATTTTATTGATGAGTTCAGTCCCCTTTACATTTATGGTGACTATTGACATATGAGGGTTTTCTACAGCTATTTCATTTTTGTTTTCGGGTAGCTCAGTGTCTCTATTGTTACTTTGGTCTCGTGTTTTTGTTATTTTAGTTTGGTGATATTCTATGATGTTTCCCCTCTCTTTTCTCCTTTTATGTTATGTGTCTCAGTTCTGAATTTGCGCGTGTGTGTGTGTGTGTGTGTGTGTTTACCCTTAAGTTTATATAAAAGAAAGTTTCATATATACAGTAGTCATTTTTCTTTTGCATGTGTCTTATCTCTACTCCCTTTTCAAATTCAGAACTTACTCCTCCTCTTTTTTGTTTTTGTTTTTTTGGCTTAAATTATTCTTATTTATGCTTTCATTTCTTAGTTGTAATAGCTGTTCTCTTCTTGTTTTTTTTTTAAATGTTTTAATCTTTTAACTATTATGTAATATTTAAGTATATAACACTTTATTTTGAATAAGGATTGCAAATTCCCGTTTCTGTCTGTCTGTTAGTCATCTTTCTCATAGTTTTGTAACTTTTTGTCTTTTTGTTTCAGGTAGAACGACCTCCTTTAGTATATTCTATAATGCAGGCCTTGTGGTGGAAAATTCCCTCAGCTTCTGGATGTCTGGAAAGGTCTTTATTCTCTTTCATATCTAAAGGATAACTTTGTTGGTTTTATTATTCTGGTTTCATAATTTCATTCTTTTAATAGTTTGAATATTTTATTTTACTCTCTTCTATCTTGTAGATTATTTTTAAATCCAATAATAACTTAATGAGATTTCCCTCTTTTCCCTGGCTGCCTTAAGAATTCATTCTTTGTCATTAATTTTTGACAGTTTTATATAATGTGCATTGGAAAAGGCCTTTTTGGATTGAGATAATTAGGTGTTCTGTTTGCTTCTTTGATTTGAGGATACAGTTTTTTTTTCCATTGTTTTAGGAAGTTTTCATTAACTATTTGTTTATATAGCTCTCTGTTCCCTTCTCCCCCTCCTCTCCAGGTATACCCATTATTCTTATATTACTCTTTCTGATGGAGTCAGACAGTTCTTGTAGATTTCTTTAATTTTTTTCACTCTCAAGTCTCTCTATTCTTTTATCTGAGTTATTTTTGGATTTGTCTTTGATATCACTAATTCTTTGCTTTTTCTGGTCAGTTCAATTTCCTAAGCTTGTTATTTTATTTTTCATCTCTTTTATTGAGTTCTTCAGCTCCAGAAGTTCAATTTTATTTTTTAAAGTTTCAATCCATGATAAAAAACTCTTTTTGTTTGTTGATTTTATTTCTGAGTCAATTAAATGACCTATCTGAGTTTTCTTTCATCTCACTGAGTTTTTTCAGAGCTGCAATCTTGAATTCTTTGTTATTTAAATCACAGATTTCCATGATTTTAGGTTTATTCTCTATAGATTTTTAATTTTCTTTTTTAGGTGTCTTGTTACCTTGGTTGTTCATGGTATTTGATGGATTATTTCTCTGCTTAGGCATTTATGTGAATGAATTCTGCTTTTTAAAATTTTATTATTATTACGAGTGATGACTCTGACTTAGCTTAATACCCTCTAGGTTCATCCATGTCATTGCAAATGTTAAGACTTCATTTTTTATGGCCAAGTAATATTTCATTGTACATATGTACTACAACTTCTTTTTCCAGTTGTCACTTAGTTTGCTTCCATATATTGGTTATTGTAAATGGCACTGCTTTGAACATAAGGGTGCATATATCTTTTCTAATTAGTATTTTGGTTTTCTTTGAATAAATGCCCAGAGGTGCAATTTCTGGGTCATAAGGTAGTTCTATTTTTAATTTTTTGAGGATCTTCCAAACTGTTTGCCATAGTGGCCGTACTAATTTGTAGTTCCACCAACAAGGCATGAGTGTTCCCTTTTCTTCACATCTTCGCTCACACTTGTTTTTTGATCTATGATGATAGCCATTCTGACAGATGTGAGGTGATACTGCATAGTGGTTTTAATTTGCATTTCTATAATGATAAGTGACCTCGATCATATTTTCATATGTCTATTGACCATCTGTATGTCTTCTTTAGAGAAATGTTTATTCAGTTTCTCTGCTTACTTTTTATTTGGATTTTTTTATTTTTAAATATTACTTGGCCATAAAAATTAAATCTTATCATTTGTGACAGCATAGCTTTACCGAGAGTGTATTATGCTGAGTGAAATAAGTCAGACAGAGAAAGACAAATAACATATACTCTCACTTATATGTGCAATCTGGAAAACAAAATAAATGAATAAACAACACAGAAATAGACTCGTAGATACAGAGAACAAACTGATGGATATCAAATAGGAGAGAGGTTGGGGGGCTGAGTGAAAAAGATGAAGGCATTAAGAAGTACAAATTGGTAATTACAAAATAGTCATGGGGATGTGAAGTACAGCATAGGGAATATAGTCAATAATATCCTAATAACTATGTATAGTTCCTGGTGAGAACTAGATTAATTAGGAGGCTCATTTCCTAAATTATATAAATGTTTAACCACCATGCTGTACACCTGAAACTAATATAAAATAATATTGAATATCAACTCCAATCGAAACAAATATAGCAGTTTGATAAGAAGAGGTTTTTTTGTTTGTTTGCTTGTTTTTTTTTTTTTTTTTTTGTCCAGTAGGTGGCACTCGAAGGGATCACAAGCCTTCTCTCCCAGGCCTCTCTGATCTCTGCTGGGAGGTTAAAAATGCCCTATAATCCCTGGAGAGGTGGGTGTCTCCTCTGTGACAAGGTCGTCTCCATCTCATGGCTCCAACCCCATGGGAGATTGTGGTGTGAAATGGGATTCTGAGCCCCTAAAGTCATGGTGCTGCCTCAACATCCAGATGCAGTGTCTCACTGCCTGAGGTATCCCAGGTGCCAGTGCTAGGATCAGCTGGGTGATTGGGGGATGGGGCAGGTTGGTCGAGGCTGCTAGTGTGTTTGTGGCTTTGTTCTCCTCTTAGTAATAGCAACTGCCAGACCTTAGCTACCTTGCTTCTGTATCTTCACCCATCACTGGGATTAGCTGTAGTGTGATTCTGCCTCTCAGGATGTCTTTTCAGTTATCAGGGCTGTAGATACTCTGATTTGTAGCCTGACGCTTGCTCCTACAGTTTTTTTCTGGGGCCTGTTGCTAGCTCTGGGAGGGTGGGGGGAGGTGGCCAGGCTTCTTGACTTTATTTTTTGCTTAGTAGTGGCGGCTGCTAGAACACTGCTGTTGCACTTCTGTATTCTGGTATCTACCCTATAGACCTCTGGGTTCAGCCTTATTCTATGCTTATCATTTAGGCAGGAATGCTCAGGGCTACAGAGATGCACACAGTGACCTGATTCCTCCCTTCTCCCCTGAGTCCCACAGTGAATTCCGGGCTGCATCTGAGGCATTTATGTCTGCTCTTCTCCCTTTCTTCCTCCAGTTTGCCCCGATACACCTGCTTTCACATGTTTTAATGTGTAGCTCTCTTAGAAGTGTTTGTTAGGCCAGGAATTCTTTGTTGAATTATAGCTATTCAACTTGTTGTTATTTCAAGGGGAGAGATCAAGGGGACCCCTCACCCCACCATGCTTATGATGTCACTTATTCATCAGGGGATTCTTTGTTGAGTTATAGTTCCCTGAATTTTTGTAAATTTAAAGGGAGAAATAAAGGAGTCTTACTCTGCTGTGCTATAGGATCCTGATGTTATAATGAACACTTCCTATAGCCAGCAAAGGAGGAAAATAAAAAGGAAGTGCGATATTCAGCAACTTGTTTGATATAAAGTTTAAAAATGATTTTGGTTTTTTAAAGAGACATATATATAAAACAAATATTTAAAACACAGATAAATTTTCCTCTAAGCAGAGACCATAAAACATAAAACTCTCTTTCTAATAGAAGAGCTGAAAATGTCGTGTCTGAAACACCAAGGCTGTTTTAAAGCAACCAAGATATCTCATTATGTATGGCCTACCAAAGCCCAGTCTACTCTGGTGTCTGGGATAAGGGGGCAACTTTATTTATTTATTTTTAGGGAAGGGGCAATGTTTAGTTCAAGAGAGCATTTTTAAGAAACAGACTTCATTCTTTATAATTTTTTGAAGAAAGTTAACACAGAAGCCTTGAGCATGAAAACAAAGCACTGCTCATAAACTTATTTTGGTCATTGTTGTCCCTATAATACCCTGCCCTGAAATCCCTTTCTCTGGCCTACCTAGGCCCTTAATGGCAGTTCAGTGATTTCCTTCTGACCTCTTTATATTCATGTTAGCTACAGACTGGCTACTTGGCCTTGACCCGCCTGGAGAAATGATTCTACTCACTGACTGGCACAGCACTTGACCTTCATTAAGCAGTTACTTCTGTCTGGAGACCATGCTGAGAAACGCCTACAACTAGCTTGAGCTTTATTTACACTTTGAAAAGTACCCAAAGACTTAGCTCAGAGAGATGATCTTAGAGATCAGTAGGCAAAAAGGCTGAGAACTGCTTCTCTATTTTCCAGTGAACTGCTTCTGCATTTCTCAGCTACTGATTCATAGTGACACACCGTTGCTAAATCTTTAGTCTCTATTGTTGTTATCAGCCTGGCTTCTGAAACTAGTAGCCCTGGTTATAATTAGTGACAAAAGAAAGAAAGAAATGAAATGTTACTGGTACAAAATGGAAATACACAATGACTCAGGAACCATATTGTTTTCTCAAGCTTGGTCTCTATGGCCTGCTTGGAATTAGTAGGTTTTTTTCTGTCTTAGGAAGGTTCAGAGGAAATGATTGTTGCATTCATTCCAGCCTTCAAGCTTCATAAGCTACTTACTTGAGGCTACCGTATGCCTTCTGCACAAACACTTCTCCAATTCTCTTTCAGTCAAACAAGAGTTTTTGTGCGTATTAATTTATTCATATATACCCTGGGTGTGTGTGTTGGGGGAAGAGGCTGGTTGTTATTAGTTCTACAAACAGATAAATCCTAGATTTCTGTTTGGGCTCCACATGATCACTGCCATTAAGGAGTTCACAGTTTAAGAAACAACATACATATGAACTTCTAATACAAAGCATATTTGGAGACATTCACAATGGATTTGTTAACCAGGTTCTTTAGGGTTCATTAATTCTGAAAAATTTAGGAGTTTCACAGAGGGAGTACCCTTTGTTCTGGATTTTTAAATATGAGATTTAGATAAGCTCAGAATGAAGGAAATGGAAAATAGAAAGAAAGAAGAGCTTTTGAAATTGAGGAGACAAGCATCACCCAAAGATTTAAAATGTCATTCTCCGAAATGTATTTTCGATATCACAGTCTATTGAGTTTCAGGAAATTTGTATTTACTAATTTGTAAAATATAGTTCTGTCATTCAGACTGCTTCTTGTCTGAATTAAATGTGGAGCTGTTACTATATGTTCTTTGAACCAAGATCCAGAGACATGCTTGGCAACTGAGTTCATTTGTGGCAGAAGGAAAGGTAGCTACAGTAAAATTGGAGAATTAAGATAGAGCCAGAATATGATGAAAACTGAAGATCAACTTAAAGAATTGGGGTCTGAGTTAACAGCTAAGAGAAGCTACTAAAGTTAGTAAGCAGGGGAGTAACTTGATTAGGCTTGCATTTTAGGAAGATGAATTTCATAGCACTGGAAAGGAGACAAAACATTGTCAAGGCTGTTTCAAAATAAGGAAAGAAAGAGAGGCTGTATGTAGATTTTGAAGAGATGAATCTGACACATTTTGAAGATGATATCAACAGGACTTGAAGGCTGTTTTGGTATAGTGAATAAGGAAGCATTAAAGACTGTTCAAACATTCTGATATATGGCCGAATAATGATAATGATGATGTACTGAGCAACAATTATGTACCAGGTACATGTATTGCTTCATTTAATTTTCATAATCTTTTTCATAATTATTTTTTCTCTACTTTACATATGAATAAACAGGTTTAAATGCCCAAAGTTATGTAGTCAGTGAAAATGGCTTATTTGTGCTCTGTATTCATAATTTTCAGTAATACTTTTTTTCTGGAAAAATGAATATTTATGAAGCCCCTGGTAAAGTTAACATGTTTTAAGAGAAAACAGAAATACATATCTTTTAAAACTGATGAATATGCATTCATTCATCCTACCTGAAGCATAAAGGTGTTCCTTAAATGTTGGAAAGCCAGCCTCTGAACCAAAGGTGACTTGTCTTTAGACATATATAGCCTAATTTTGACCAAAGATTAGGGCAGCTTCTTTGAAAGAACCAGAACTATAAGAAAATGGTGGAAACACAGAACACCCTGATGAGAGACAGTCTACCTTATTTTAAGGCAGAAAGAGTCCCCTAACCAATTCAAAAAGAAATGCACAAAAGTTCTCTGGCCCGAATCAAGGGGAAGGAAGAGGCAGTTTGAATTTATCTGGAGTAAATTTGCCAGTCGATGACTCAAAATTAACAGTTTCTTTTGAGCTCACTGTTTCTATGAAATGCATTTTTTATCTGTCTTACCACCCTTAAACAGTTAGAACCCACAACCCAAGCCTGCTAGATCAAAAACAAAGGTGGGGAGAAGATATCCAATTTTTTCTGAAATAACTTTTATTTTCCTGAGAAGATGATGAATAAAAGCATTAATTTGGCCTTGGACTGAAAGTCCAGTAACTTTATGTTAGGTTAAGACCCCATAAATCGAAGTTAATGTATTCATTAATTTAATAACTATTTATCAAGTGTCTATTTATGTATCAGGCTAGATGCTGGGGATATCAAGGATGTTGTAGTTCTTGCTCTTATGAAACTATACATTCTAGTGGTGACACACAGCAAGAAACACATATTTGCAAAATAGCAGCATATGGTTAAGTACTGTGCTAGGAATGATTTAAGCTGTCAGATGAGCCTGGAGATACAATTAAGCGAGCCTAAGAACTGAAAAAAGTTCTCTATTATAGTTGGAGATAAGAGTCTGAGATATGAGTTTATAAGATGAAACTGAAGAGGTAAGATTGGATTGGTCTAAGTCATGCAGAACCTTACAACTCATGTTAATAAATGTGTATTTATCCTAAAATCAACAGGGAACCATTGAAGTGTCAGAAATAGGGGAGAAAGTGAAAGTATTGGTCTTTTGTGTTAGAGTCTCCCTGAAAACAGTTAGAATTGGGTAAATGATGATAACTTGAATTATAGTGATGTTAGTGGGGTGGAGAAAAGTGGATAAATTTAAGAAACATTTTGGAGATATAATTATCAAAAATTTGATTGATTGAGCATTGGGGGTAAAAAAGAGAGATAAAGGATAATGTTCCTGTTTCTGTTTTGAGCGACCACATTACATAATAGTGCCATTGATCACAGAGAGAAAAGAGATTTTCGGTAGAATATGATAAGTTCAACTTTTGACATATTGAATTTGAGTATGTGTGAGATATCCAAGTAGATTTCTTCAGCAGGCACTTATAAAATATGAATTTGAAGTATAGAAAAGAGCTCTTGGCTGAATAAAGTTTGGGAATCCTTAGTCTATAATGAAACTTTCATTATAGACTATATATATATATATATATATATATTCATATATATATTCATATATATTCATATATATATATATATATATATATATATATATATATATATTCTCAGCATCTCTGGATCCCTGTGTATATTTGATTCTATTTGAGAGACTCTATAGAGTAGTCTATACAGTCACAGTGCAATGTGGAAGGTGGGAAGAGAAGGGACCATGAATTCACATGGACAAATTACAACTCTGGATATCTGTTTCTTCATCAGTAAAACAGGACAAAATTAAAGAAAAAGGACAGTTATTTCTCATCATGCTTCTCACATGACAGGTAGTGTCTAAGTTCACATATATTAATAGATATAAAGGGCTTCAAATAGTTGTTGGTGCTATATCAGCAGTTTTATTGAATTAGAGTTCCACTAATTTGCATCCCACCTTAATTTAAGGTAGCAGCAGTTGTTGCAGAATTGTTTTGCAGCAATGAAGGACTATCTTGCTGAGTATCTTCTCATTCCTATACTGATGAACATTTAAATGATCATTTTCTAAAAGTAGAATTGTTGGATCAATGGAAATATGCATTTTTCAATTACACTTGACATTCAATATGATATTAGTTTTAGGTGAAGGGATTAAGAACTACAAATTGGCAGTTACAAAATAGACATGGGAGTATAAAGTACAACATAGAGATCATAGTTGATAATATTGTAATAACTATGTATGGCATCAGGTGGAGACTAGACTTATGGGGGATTACTTTGTAAATGATATAAATGGTTATATGCAATTAACATTTTTATAGATGTTTCCAAACAGCCCTTCAAACCATTGTCTGAGTATAGCTTATTCCCTACATCCTTATCAACACTGGGTGTTTTCAATGTGATCTTTGGTGATCTGATATTTTGCCCATGTATTAAAATTTTTATGAAATTCATCAACATTTCTGGGAATGAAGATAGAATTAACAAAGTGATAATCCTTTATTACAAATGTGACTGGATAAATCTTCCATTCTGGTATCTGAATAGACTGTATATTTGAAATGGCTGATTTGAGATATGCTCAATATTTTAGTGTTAGCAAACTTCTCTTGAATAACATTTTATTACCTTAACCTTAAATAACTTCTACATATAGCTAACATGAAGTGTCAGCATTCTTGTTCTCTCTCTGACTTTGAATGGTTTAGAATAAATGTAAAAATCTCAACATTTTGTGCACCAAACCTAATTCACATCAGGGTGATGAGAATTACTGGAAAACAATGTTAAGCTACCAGATTTTATGGTAACTTCTTGAGTCAGTAAGCATATTTTTTTCCTATGAGAATTTGGTATGTTATCCCACAGCTGCAAGAGATCTAATCAAGGAAAAGAACCAAAAATGACCTCACCATAGATATTACAGGCTTCCTGATTCTGTATACTTTAAAATATCATTAGACTAAAATGCAAAGAGCTAAATAAAATACTTGGAATAAAAATGGAATCAGGTTTACAAGTCAGACTGATATTTGGCAGGTTATTCGCTTTGTAATTTTATTGTTTATTCTTATTTATTTTTTGGTTGCTAAGATGACTTGACCAGATCAACTGTTTGGGGGTTTATACAATGTTCTTTAACCAAGGAAGATAAATAACAATTTTATGTTACTTAATTTAACTGTGGCTTTTAATGGGTTATAATGATCTATATTTTTATGGAAGATCAGTGAAGTATCTAGAAATAGCTGACTTCAATGTCTTGTTTTTATCTCTTTCAAAGCCATTTTCTCACATATATTCTTGCCTTTGATTCTTGCAGCAATCTTCTGATACAAGGATTATTATATGAATGTTACAGCAGAATTAGAACTGGAGCCCAGTTCTTTTATCTTTTGTTTTTTCCCCAGACAGAGGAAACCTTTGGTGGATAGAGGAATTGTAGTTGATTTACCAATGTAAAAATAGGCTTAATATAATTTGAATACAAAATAAGAAAGTATCACAGGATAATTACAAAACACTTAGGAACTCAGAACATTTACATTTTAACTCTAATTGACACCAAAAGTGTCCTCTAAATTTGAATTAATACAATAAAATAATGAGCATATACTTTTACAAGTAAAAGTAGCCTTACTAGAGGCAAAGATTCCAGACATTTTGTATTAAATATTCCTCCTTAATAATGAAACAAAAATAGAAATTTCCCAGTACCATTCATATATGGATCCTGACTTCTAGGCCACCAGATTCAATTTGATTCAATAAAATTATTGAACACCTATCATACATATGAAAAGAACTTGAAATCTAGTGGAGTTCACAGTAGATAAGTCAAGTACACACAGAATTAAAATATCAAACAGAATATATATGCCTAATGTGGTTGAGGTTTAGAGATTAGAAGGTCTTATCCAATAAAGTAAGTAAGAAGAATAGAGAGGCTATCATAGAGAGGTAGAGTTTGGATAGAGCCTTGACAGAAAGATCAGTAGCATATTAATTGGAAGAAGAAAGGATGAGGGGGCTCCAGGAAGATGGATTGTCTCATATAAAGACTTGAAGATAATAAAGTCTAACACATATTTGGGAAATAGTGAGAATCCAGTTTGTTTGAGATACAGTGTATGTTTAAGAGTGTGGAGTGAGGAGGATAGAAAAGTAGAGTAAAAACATATTGAGAGGGTTTGGAGATCCAAGTAGAGGACTTTAACAAGGAACTGGTAGAGAGTGATAAATCGTTGCAGGTTTCTGAGCAGGAAAAGGGCATAATCAGAGATAAATATGAAGCAAATGAAGTTGATGGCTCTCTGTAGAGCATATGGCAGAACACAGTGTGAACAATTGGGAGACTGTTGCAGCAACTGAGCTGAGAGATGCAAAGGACACAAGCTGAGGTAATAGCAGTGAACAGATATAACATTTCAGGGAAAGAACCTAGAGAACTTGGCATCTGATTAGATAGCAGTGGAAGAGGTTGGGATTCAGAGAAGGCTAAATATACAAAAATGTTGGTAATACTTCCAGACTCAAAGAGTGTGAAACCAGTAATAGAAATAGGGAAGCTTGTTAAAAGATCTGGTATTGAAAGAAAGGTGGTAGGTTTGAAGGGAACTTCTGAGGCTTTATGCATTGACTAGGTCTGAGAAAAAAAGTACTCCAAAGAACAGATAAATGTCTTCCCAATGAGGAATAGGCACTATAATAGTAGTGATAGTAGTGTGCTATAAATAAGGCAGTGCTCCTGCTTTGGTAACTTATGACTGCTGTGGAGATAAGGCTTCTTTCTGGGAACATTGGCCTAAGATGGTATAGACAAGGTAAAAATAGCAGATCAAAATTTCAGAATCCTGAAGTTTGGAGAAGGCAAAGTGAGGTATGAAGAACATTTTCAAACAGGAGAATAAAGGTGCATTCTGAGAACTGAGTCCCCCCTCCCCATTTGGGTAGTTATGTATTGCATAGTGTTTAACGAATAATTTTGCTATTTAAGAACTTATATTTTAAAACAGAGGTTAGCAAATTATGGCTTGCAGGCCAACTACAGCCCATCACCTGTTTTTATATGACCTGCAAGCTAAGAATGTTTTTACATTTTGAAATAATGAAAATAAATCAATAGAAGAAAATTTCATGGCACATGAAAATTGCATAAAATATAAATTTTAGTGCCTATAAATAAAGTTTTACTGGAACAGTCATACGCTTATTTTTAGGTACTGTCTAAGGTTGCTTTTATGTTACAAAAGCTGAGCTGGGGAGTTGTGGTAGAGACTGTGTGACCTGTAAAGCTAAAAATACTATCTGGCCCTTTAAAAAAATATTTCTGACCTGGTACTGAAGAATCACCCTTTGTGACCATTCAGCTGGTAATCAATAAAAGTTTCATTGAATGTTGGTTTGGGGACTGTTTTTTCTCCTTACACTTACCTTCCAATAAGCTCACACTACTTCATGGGCCGGAAAGTGATGTGTCCTGAACATTCCTTCATGGCTGTCTGACATATGTGAACCCAGGGATCTCAAACACCAGTGGCACTTTCCGTCCATTGTCAGTGAGCATTGATAGGGCCATTTCACATCTTTCAGCCACAGTGGTCTCCTTTCTCTCCTCTAGTCCATCATTGTTCTTCAACCTCTTTATCCATGCTTTCTATAATACTATACTATCCCATATAAGGGTGTAAAACCAGTTTCTACACTGTTAATTTTGTCTCTCTGATAGCATGGATATCATTTCAAAAGAAGGAAACTATGCTCGCCTTTTGTCAATATATCCCAGATTTTAGATAGTTCCCTCCAGATCTGCTAGAAAATACTCTCAAAGATTAAGTTGGTAGAGTTCTCTAGTGAAGCCCTCTGGTCCTGGACTTTTACTCTTTGAGAGGTTCTTGATGATTGTTTCACTTTCTTTATGGTTTATTTGTCTATTTAGATTTTCCAGTTTTTTTTTGTGATTCAGCCTATGAAGGTTGTATATTTCTAAAAATTTGTCCATTTCTTCAAGATTTTTAAATTTGGCGGCTCATAGTCATTTATAGTATTCTTGTATGATCCTTTGTATTTCTGTGGTATCTCTCATAACTTCTCTTTTATTTATGATTTTGTTATAAAGACCATATATGACAAACCTTCAGCAAATATCATACTTATTAAAGAAAAACTAAAACCTTCCCCCAAAGATCAAGAACAAAACAAAGCTGTCTGCTATCATCACTCTTATTCAATATAGTATTAGAGGTCCTAGTCAGAGCAATCTGACAAGAGAAAAAAATAAAAAGCATCCAAATTGGGAAGGAAGAAGTCAAACTGTCACTTTTTACAGATGACATGATTCTCTATATAAAAAACCTTAAAGACTCCAAAAAGGAAAAACCTATTAGAAAAAAAATAAGCAAATATAGTAAATTTTCCAGATACTAAATCAATGTACTAACAATAAAATTTTTAGAAAAAGAAATGAGAAAAATAATTCTTTTTACAATCACAACAAAACAAATAAAATACCCAGGAATAAACTTAACAAAAAATTTGAAAGATCTATACACTGAAAACTACAAGATATTATTTTAAAAATTGAAGAATACATGAAGAAATGGAAAGATAGTCCATGTTCATAGATTGGAAGAATCAACATAGTTAAAATGGTTATATTACCCAAAGTAATAAATAGATTTAATGCAATCCGCATCAAAACCACAATAGCATTTTAAAAAAGTAAATAGAACAAAAAAAATTATCAGATTTGTATGAAAGCACAAAAGACCCTAAATAGCCAAAGCAATCTTGAGAAGAAAAGAATAAGGTCAGAGGTATCACTCTGCCTGACTTTCAATTATACTACAAAGTGACAATAATCAAAGCAGCATGGTATTGGCAGAAAAACAGACACACTGAAAAATGGAACAGAATGAAAAGCCCAGAAATAAACATATAAAAATATGCAATAGAAAAAAGAAATCCTCTTCAATAAGTGGTACTGGAAAAATTGGAAAGCCACATGTAAAAGAATGAAACTAGATTGCTATCTGTCATCATGTGCCAAAATTAATTCGAAATGTATCAAAAACCTAAATATAAGACCTGAAACAATAAATTGCATGGAAGAAAACATAGGTACTAAACTCACGGACCTTGGATTTAGAGAGAATTTTATAAATTTGACCTCCAAGGCAAGGGAAGTAAAAGCAAAAATTAATGAGTGAGACTATATCTAACTAAAAAGCTGCTATACAGCAAAATAAATCATCAACAAGACAAAGAGCCAACCAACTCAATAGAATATATTTGCAAACAATGCCTCTCATATGGGGCTAATCTAAAATATATAAAGAACGTGTATAACTCAAATCAAAAACAAAAACAAAAAAATCTGATTAAAAAATAGGCAGAGGACCTGAACAGACACTTCCCCCAAGAAGATGTACAAGTGGTGAATAGACATTTGAGAAGATGCCCAACTTTACTAGCTATTATGGAAATATAAATCAAAGCCAAAATGAGATACCACCTCACACTTATAAGAATGGCTATTATCGACAAGACAAGTAACAACAAGTGTTGGAGAGGTTGTGGTGAATAAGGAATCCTCATATACTACTGATGAGAATGTAAATTGGTACAGGAAAGCAATATGGAGGCTCCTCAAAAAATCAAGAATAGAATTACGATATGACCCAGCAATCCCTCTTCTGGGTATCTACTTCAAAAATTTGGAAACATTTATGCATCAACATATATGCACCTCAGTGTTTATTGCAGCATTATTCATAGTTGCCAAGATATGGAAAAAAGTGAAGTGTCCTTTGATAGATATTTAAATAAAGAAGATGTGGTACATATATACAATGAAATATTACACAGCCATAAGAAAAGATGATATACTGCCATTTATGACAACATGGATGGATTTTGAGATATTCATGTTATGTGAAATAAGTCAGACAGAAAAAGTAGAGGAGCATATGATTTCATTCATATGTGGGATATAAAACTGAAAGCAACAAAGGAACAGACAAACAAAAAATCATAGACACAGAAAACAGTTTAGTAGTTACTGGAGGGAAAGGGGGTATTGGGGGAGGTAGATAGGGTTAAAGGTATCAAATATACAGTGATGGAAGGAAATTTGACTTTGGGTCATAAATACACAATGTAATATACAGATGATGTATTATTGAATTATGCACTTGAAACCTATACAATTTTATTAACCAATGTCACTCCAATAAATTTAATAAAATAAATAAATAAATAATAAAAAGAAAGCAAAAAAAAAAGAAAGAGAAAATAGCAATAGTGATTTACTGTCAAAAAATTGATAGTAGATAATTGATAATCAACTTTTAATTCTTTATTTTTCAGCCTCAAGATATTACTTTTACATTTGACCAGATTAATGGACATTTTCTTCATATATTTTCAACTGTCACAAGAGCATTGATTTTAAGCAGGTTTACTGTGGAATCAGTAAAGACTTGAACATCTATCAGTGCCTCTCATATGGGGCTAATCTAAAATATATAAAGAACGTGTATAACCATACCTTAACTGACAAGGAGGTATGGTTTTGAAAACAAGAAAGCATCCCCTGGCACCTTGGAGCTGGACTGGTACTTTCAGGTAGGCCATATCTCCTGTTGAACATAAACAGTGTCACAACATCCTAAAATAGATAAGGCCACTCTGACCATGATGGATCATGTCAAAAACAACTCCACTTCATAATGATGTCTGGATTCAGACAAGACATGAATATTGTTTAAGCCACAAAATACAAAACATTTCCTACTCCTAATTAATATGAGTGACTAATGCTGCTTTACCAATTACAGATTTAGCCTTACCCTTGTCTTCTTTCATTCTGAATAAATTTTTTTAAAGACATCCAGTCATAGAAAGGATGGATGCCCCATTTCCTGACAACATACAATCCAAGGAAAATCCTTGTTTCCTTAAAACCTCACCAAAATCTTCTAACAATTCCAAATCCTATAAGTTTTTCTAAACAGCATCTTACTGAGGTGTCTTACAGTGTCCCATGATCATATTTTCCTTTACTGTATCTAGTAATAAACTTGAACTGTTCAATTACATGTGTTTTCCTAGCTGCCTTTGACAAAAGGAAGTTGACAAAAATAGCTCTACTGAGTTTCAGTTAAAACACTCATTGATTTAGAGTAGGACCCTCAAATCAGTAACAATGCATACATCTGAGACTCACTGTGTCTCTGCCTATTAAATATACCACTATCCCTTAGCTGAGAGGTAAATTCATGCTAAACTGGGCTCTGATATTTCCTTGGGTCTTTCAGCATTGAGTTTATATTATTTTCCTAGATATAAGGTCCCTTGGAATGTTTTTGGTTATCTGATAAGATTTCCATTGTTCCTTGGTGAAATGGTTTTCTAGATTTCTAACATCTGCTTCCATGGCCTGTCTATTGTCTACTATCTTGAGTGCTGTCTCTAAATGGAAAAGGCTATATGGAGAGGTGATGCCTACCTAAGTCTTATAAGTTCATCCTCAATCTGACCCCAGGAACTAAGGAATTCAGAATGTCTTCCAAAAGTGGCAAACTTTGAACAAATTTTTAGCTCTTATGCTCTGTAACAACGTATGATAAACTTAGCAGCTTAACCACAATACTCGATTGACATCAGAAACATGGTGGAGTGAGAGATGTCCTCACATCTCTCTCCTTGAAACAAAAATAAGTTAAACATCTAAATCTCAACAAAAATCACCCAAACTGAACATCAGCACGTCTGAGCATGGGATTTGTGCATAAGACCTACCACCGGTCAGGACACTGGGTGTTGGGCAGTGGACTGGGAGAAATAAAGAAGCTACCTCTCACAGCTGCTGGACCTCCCTGTAGGAGAAGGGGGAGAGGAAAAGATATGGCATATTCCCTGAATGGCCCTGCCTGAAAGTGCTGTGAGCTTCGCATGGCTAGCAGAAGAGCTCAGTTATCTAGGCAGAAGGCAGGGAAGCAGGGACAGCAAAGAAACAACAGTTGATTTTTACCAGCTGTGGTTGCAAAACCAAGGCTGAGCTATAGCCCACAAGCTCCAACCCAGGGGGCCTCTCCCCACATATCCTCTGAGACTGAACACTGTAGAGCCCAAGGAGAATCTGAACAAAAGCTACCAAAACAGTCGCTAACAATGATAGGGACTGAGACTGAGGGTAGTGAGCATGATTAAACATCTATAAGAAAAAAAAAGGCATTATTAAGGCATTATAAAAAGCAAGGATCAAAGATTTTAGACATCACCTACTTGGAACTGAAAGAAAAACGCCTTCTATGCAACAGGCTAGAGAGACCATTATATAATAAATCATTCTTGAAAAAAGTCAAAATATACTTCCATTAATGCTCAGGCTGAGAAGTAGTCCATTAAACATGATGAACGACAAAGGTGACAAGGCATCTCAGAAAGAAAGAGAAAAATCTCCAGAAAATAAGTTTACAGATATAGAAATATGTGACTTAAATGACAGATAATTCAGGATGGTACTTCTGAAAAAACTCAGTGAGTTCCAAAATGAGTCATATCAACAGCTTCAGGAATTGAAAAACAACTAGATGAGCAGAGCAAGGAGATTGACACCCTCAAAAGGAACCAAATAGAACTTCTGGAGATGAAGTACATACTGCAAGAATTGAAAAATGAAATAGCAAGCTTGGGAAATAAAGTCAACCAAATGGAATAAAGGATCAGTGATATCGAAGACAGAAATCTAGAAATAAATCAGAAAGAAGAAGAGAGAAAACAAAGAATGAAAAATAACGAAAGAGAAATTCAAGAACTAGCTGATACCATCAGGAGAGGAAACATTATAATGGGCATTATTGAAGGCAAGGAAAAAGAGCAAGGACTAGAAAGCATTTTCAGACAAATAGAAGACAAAAATTTCCCAAATCTAAGAAATGAACTGGAGCTTGGAATTCAATGGGTTAACAGAACACCCAATTATCTCAACCCAAAAACTCTTTCACCAAGACACATTGTATTAAAATTATCAAAAATCAATGACACAGACATAATTGTCAGGGTAGCAAGGGAGAAGAAGACTGGAACCTATAAAGAAAAACCCATTAGATTATTGTCAGACTTCTCAGCACAAAACTTACAAGCCAAAAAGGAGAGGAAACAAATATTCGAACTATTAAATGAAAGGAATATCAGCCAAGAATAATGTATCCAGGTAAGCTCTCCTTTTGATATAAAGGAGAAATAAAGACCTTTACAGATATACAAAAATTGAGGGAATTCTCCACTATGAGGCCTGCATTACAGGAAATACTGAAAGGGGCCAGGTCATCTAAAACAAAATGACAAAAAAAATACATAATTAGGAGTAAGGTGACTAACAGGCTGATAGAAGCAGAGGAGTGCAACCCTCACTAAGAACAGAACATTATAAGCTTAAACTACAAGAAGAGATTTGCTATAGCAAGACAGTAATGAATGTTCAGCATACATAGGGACAAAAAGAGACAACAATGACTGAAAAAAAGAGGAGTCAAAGATAGAAATTCACAAAGGGGAATGGAGATAGGACACATGCAAAAGAAAATGGGCGACTGTATATATATATATATATATATACACATACACACACACATACATACATATATGTGTGTGTGTATGTATGTGTATGTATATGTATATATATATATATATATATATATATATATATATATATATACACATACATACACTATACATATTTGTAATGGTAACCACTTGCCAAAGATTCAGAACTGAAGTATATAACATTAAACAAGAAGAACCAAAGGGAAAACCCACAAAAGCCAACTAATATAAAGAAAGTAAAAACACAAGGACTAGCAACCAATGGAAACACCAAGCTACCAGAAAGCAAAAGATAAAATGGCTATAAGTGGACCTCATATTTCAATAATCACCTTCAATGTAAATGGACTGAACTCATCAATAAAAAGGCACAGAGTTGCAGATTGGATCAAAAAACAAAACTCAACCATATGCCTCTAGGAGACAAATCTCAGTTCCAAGGACAAATATAGACTCAAAGTGAAAGGGTGAAAAATGATATTTCAAGCAAATGGGCGTTCAAAGAAAAGCAGAAGTAACAGTACTAATATTGGACAAAATAGACTTCAAAAAAAAAAAGGTAAAGAAAGATACTGAGCGACACATCATAATGATAAAGGGAATCATGCACGAAGAAGACATAACAATTATTAATATATGCTCCCAATTAGGAAGCCTAGAAATATATGACAATTCCTAAGAGAACTTAAGGGAGAAACAGAACAAAATACTATTGTGGTAGGGGATTTAAATACCCCACTGACAGAAATGGACAGATTGTCCAAATAAAAAATCAATAAGGAAATAACATCCTTAAATGACACATTAGACCAACTGGTCACAATTGACATTTACAGAGCCTTCCATCCCAAAACAGCTGCTTCTACATCCTTCTCCACTACAAATGGAACATTCTCAAGGATTGACCACATACTGGGACACAGAGATAGCCTCAATAAATGTATGAAAGTTGAAATTATACCAGCCATAGTCTCTAATTATAATGCTTTGAAACTAGAGTACAACTTTAAAAAGAAAGTAGGAAGAACCACAAATATATTGAGATTAAACAACATGCTACTAAAGAATAACTGGATCAGAGAAGAAATAAAAAGAGAGATCAAGAGATACATAAAAATGAATGATAACGATAGTACAACATATCAAAACTTCTGGGACATGGCAAAAGCGGTCATACGAGGAAAGTTTATATCATTACAGGCCTACCTCCAAAAACAAGAACAAGCCCAAATAAACATTCTAATGCTTTCTCTTAAAAAAACTAGAAAACAAAGAACAAATGAAGCCTAAAGTCAGCAGAAGGAAAGAAATAATCAAAATTATAGCAGAACTAAATGAAATTGAAAACAAACAAACAAACAAACAAAAAACTGTAGAAAAAATGAATGCAACAAAGAGCTGGCTCTTTGAGAAGGTTAATAAAATTGACAAACCCCTGGCTAGACTCATTAAAGAAAAAAGAGAAAGGACACAAATAAACAAAATCAGGGATAAAAGAGGGAAAATTGCAACAGACATTGCAGAAATACAAAGGACCATCCAAGAATACTGTGAAAAAGTATATAACACCAAATTTAATAAACTAGAAGAAATGGACCAGTACTTAGAAAAATGCAACCTACTTAGACGGAATCAAGAAGAAATGGAAAATCTAAATAATACAACAGTATGGAAATTGAAATGATCATCAAAAACCCACCAAAAAGTACAAGTCTAGGACCAGATGCCTTCACCAGTGAATTCTTTCAAAGATTCAAAGAAGATTTAATATCTGTTCTCCTCAAACTCTTCCAAAAAATTGAAGAGGAGGCAAAACATTCCCATTCATTTTATGAGGCCCGTATTACCCTAATACCAAAACCTGGTAAAGTTAACACAAGAAAAGAAAATGACTGACCAATATCTCTCATGAAGACATATGCAAAAATCCTAAATAAGATACTAGCGAACCGAATACAGCAACATATTGAAAAAATTATACACCACGATGAACTGGGCTTCATCCCAGGGGCACAGGGATGGTTCAACAATGCAAATCAATTAACGTGATACAACATATTAACAAATTAAAAAATAAGAATCATATGATCATATCAATAGATATCACTACTGTTATTCAATATAACGTTGGAGGTTCTAGCAATGGCAATCAGGCAAGAGAAAGATATAAATGAGATCCAAATAGGAAATGAAGAAGTCAAACTGTCACTACTTTCAGATGACATAATTCTCTATATAGAAAACCCTAAAGATTCCACAGGAGCACTACTAGAAACAATAAGCAAATACAGTAAAGTTTCTGGACACAAAATCAACGTTCAAAAATCCATAGCATTCCCATAATTTAATAATAACGAAGCATCAGAAATAGAAGTGGAAAAAATAATTTCTTTTGCTATTGCAACAAAAAGAATAAGATACCTAGGAATAAATGTAATGAAACATGTGAAGGACCTATATAATGAAAACCATAACACCATTTTAAATGAAATTGAAAAAAAAATACAAAGAAATGGAGAGATATTCCATGTTCTTGGATTGGAAGAATCAACATAGTTAAAATGACCGTATTACCTAAAGCATTATACAGATTTAATGCAATCCTCATCAGAATCCCATCAGCGGTTTTTAAAAAAATAGAATAAAAATTATCAGATTTGTAGGAAAGCACAAAAGACCCCAATTTACCAAAGCTATCCTGAGAAAAAAAAGAATGAGGCTGGAGGCGTCACTCCACCCAACTTCAAGTTATACTACAAAGCAACAATAATCAAAATGACATGGTATTGGCAGCAAAACAGGCCCATGGACCAATGGAATAGAATCATGAGTTCAGAAGCAAACTCATGTTTACATGGGCCAATATTTTTGACAAAAACGCCAAAAACATACAGTGGAGAAGGAAAATCTCTTCAACAATTGGTGCTGGGAAAACTGGGAAGCCACATGCAAAAGAATGAAACTAGACTGTTGTCTATCACCACATGCCAAAATTAACTCAAAATGGATTAAGGAACTGAATATAAGATCACAAATAATAAAATGCATAGAGGAAAGCATAGGAACTAAACTGAAGGACCTTGGACTTAAAGAGGATTGTATGAATTTGACTTCAAAGGCAAGGGAAGTAAAAGCAAAAATAAATGAATGGGACTCCAGCAAATTAAAGGGCTTCTGCTCAGCAAAAGAAACTGTCAACAAGGTAAAGAGATGACCATCTGAATGGGAAAATATATTTGCAATCAATGCCTCCAATAAGGGCCTAATATCCAAAATATACGAAGAACTTATACGATTCAATAAAAAACAGAAAACCAAACTATGCCATCAAAAAATGGGCAGAGAACCTGAACAGACACTTCCCCCTAGAGAACATACAAATGGCCAACAAATATATGAAAAGATGCTCAACATCACTAGCTATTAGGGAAATGCAAATCAAAACCACAATGAGATACAATCTTACACCTGTTAGAATAACTATAATCAACAGGACAAGTAATAACAATTGTTTGTAAGAATGAGGAGAAATAAGAACCCTCATCCTTTGCTAGTTCCTCAATAGCTAAGAATTGATCTACCATATGATCCAGCAATCCCTCTACTGGTTATTTACTCCAAAGACTCTGTTTCAGGTTTTCGTCAGGCTGAAATTCAGGTTTTAGGGCTCTGGTCTTATCAGAAGTTCAAATGGGGAAAGTTTGCTTCCAATGTATCTCAGGTTGTTGGTAGAATTCATCTGCTTGCAGTTGAAGGACTGGCCTTTTTTTTTTTTTCTTTTTCTGACTGTTGGCCTGAAGTTCCTAAGGACCACCTCCAGAGACCATATGCTATACAGATTTCAATATGATTTCTTACTTCATCTAGCCTAAAAGGAGAGTTTCTCACTTTAGGGAGGGTTCGGATGGCCATTTAAGGACTTTCACCTGAATAAATCAAGCCTAGCTGAAGTAATCTCCTTTTTGATTAACTCAAAACCAAACCTGATTGATGAAGACTGATCTTTAGCCAAGCTTTGAAGACATGGATTACTCAGACACCAGCTTTGCAGAATGTTCAGTTCTCATGTGGTCTTCTCAGTCTACAACTTTTTATCCTGCAGGGTAAACACCTAATTCCTTCATGTTTTCTATCAATAATACTAATGTGTAAGCTTATCTCTCTACCTTGCCCAGTTTTACCAGGTATGGCATGGAACTTTATTAGCCATTTTGGGAAGATTTTAATATAAACACAATCACTCATTTGAAAGGTACATTAGAACAAAGAGTGCATACATCTTTAAGATAGTTTTTCTTATTTGTTTAAAAGATAGATCATTTTGTTGAATGTAGGAAACCTCCCTCTGTATCTGTAACAAATCCAGCCCACCACCATTTTTTAGGGCCTCCAAGCTAAGCATGGTTTTTACATTTTACATTTTAACATTTATAAACAGTTGAAAATTAATCAAAAGAAGAATAATATTTTGTTACCTATGAAAATTACATGAAATCCAAATTTCAGTGTCCATAAATAGTTTTGTTGGACACACCACAACCATTTATTTAAATTTTGCCTATGGCTGCTATTATACCACAACAGAAGAGTGGAGTAGTTGTGACAGTAGTTATGACAAAATGTAATCTTCAGGAGAGAGGTCAAAATGACCTAGATGATAGAGGCTTTTTTCATCTGCTCCTACTACCACATTAAAGTTATGCCAGAAACACAGAGCAAACAGCAAGCAGAGTCACCTGGGACCCAGATGAACAGAGGCAGTACAATTAGGGAGAGAATAAAGAAATTACCCTGCAAAAGGAGGAGGTAGAATGGGAAGAGGACACGAGGCTGCCTGGTCCCAAGCAGCA